>JAWWMU010000121.1:48686891-48698408 GCA_035048155.1 Cinnycerthia olivascens
CCCAGTCTGTTGATCTCAGTGGGTTTTGCGGGACAAACCGGGCGAGAAGGTTTCGTAGCTTTCATCTCGATGTGAGTTTTGAACTGATTGAAACTCATTGCGATGGAAGAATTAACCTCGGAGCCCAGGCTTTCAATGGCCCCTGATAAGAGATTATACGTGTTGATGGCAAGCTTTTCTTGGCAAAATGTTTTCAAAGGACTCGGAGCTGTTAAATCAAAGCCCTATTGAATTGCTGGTAGGCCCCTTATAGCTCTCCCTCCTTCTTCATTCCCTGGTGCTGTGTGTTGGTAATTACTGGCAGGAGTGGGAGAAGGAAAACAGAAAATCCTCTTGGAGGTGCACACACATGCGCACAAAGGTGAGAGCAATATCAGGCAGAGAACTACGAGGAAGACAGAGGAAAATTTCTTAATTCCATGGAGGATAATTCCATAAACAGACCAGTACAAGACTGATCCTTTTCTGCTGCAGTCTCTGGCAATATTTCTTCCCCCTCATTTCGTCAGGCTGCAATAGCATTCCAAGGTATCGTACTTCCATGTTACTTCCTCAGTAATTCATCCTTTTACATGTATGAAATAGAAATAGGAAAGAGGAAAACCACAGAAAAGCAAGACTCTATAAGGATCTTTCAGCCACAGGTATGTGTGGGTGTAAGAAAAGTTAGATAATACTTAAGAAAAGCAAAAATCTTGATGAGTTCTTTTTAAAAAGTTTGCTTCTTCTTCACCTGTCCAAAGAGTGTGTCCTGGACTTCAGAATTGCATATATTGGCAAAGAATTATTTATGAAATCTGGGTCATATTTTGTTGAATACTTTCCCTTCCACTGTCTCCAGAATGGGAACTTTGAAAAAACCTGCACGCAAAACTGAAAGTTGTCTGCTTCCACCACTCTTATGATTTAGGGAATCTTTGTTTGAGGCACCCTAGGTTTTGTAAATGATTGTGCGTTTGTTCAGAGGCAGTTCTGGGGTAATGGATGTGATTCTTATTTTAACAGTGGAAGACTAAGGTCTAACCGAAGAAAATCTTCAAGGAAATAGAGGGAGAGATAAGCATTTCCCATCAGAAAGTCAATCCACTTCCAGATAAATGGCAACAAGGCACCCGCTGAAGAAAAGTGTTGAGCTGGAGAAAAAGGTCTGCTGGCAGGCCAGGAGAGATATTTGGATGGGCCAAATCTTGTTTACTTACTATGCAGGGCCATGGGACAGTGTTAGTAAACAGATATACTGATTGGTTGATGAGAAAAAGAAAACATTGATATCCAGAAACATATAAACAAACAAACAAACAAACAAATAAATAAATAAATAGTTTTAGGAGTCCTACTGGCAGTAAAATATTACCTCCTCTATTGCATTATCCTGTAGTGGTAATGAAGAGGCAGTGGAAGCAGTGTCAATATGGAGTTAGACAAACAGCCTGATGGATAAGATATCTGGAACCTGCCTTAGAGAGAGGAGATCAGCACGGCCAGGAGCTGGAGTGCTGTAAACCCAGACAACAACCTATGGAGGTATTAGAGCCAGCTACCTTAGCTGATGCTCCAGCAGAAGGAAGAGGCCTAGCTTCCTAGCTATTTAAAGTGTGTGCTGCATGCTGGTAGTCATACTATCCAGACCATCAATTTTTAAAATTTACTGTTTATTGCATTTGCTTTTTCTCTCCAATACCACTCTGCATATTTAGAGCTCTATGTTTAAAATTTTGTCTTGTGAAGGAGCATATTTGGGTTTAGAATGCTCTGCTGAGTACTGGTATACTTTGTCTTCCCAGCTCCTGATCCAAGCCCTAGCCACAATAATTTACTGAAATGACCTTGAGATCAGCCCTTTATAATGACTGTTGGTGTTTGCTAGAACACAAACATGTAAATTTTTCTTTCCTTAATTTAGAAGCTTAAGCCATAATAGGTAAATATTATAACTAAATTGCAATTGCCTGTGCATAGGCAGTACAAATGCCAGAAAAGTAACCCTTGCTTTTAACATGGCATTAAATTGCCACAAAAATCCAAGTTGTTTGGGTTCCATTCATTTTGTATTTTATCCTGGAAATTTCTTGCCAGCAGATCTTTCAGTGACAGTCTTGATAGTAATTGCAAAATAAACTTTTAAGTTGAAAATCTGTACGGTTTATTTGCTTGTTTGTTTGCTTTTGTCAAACAGCATCTTAACAACAACTGGAATTGCAGAACGAAAATTTTGGCTAATTCACTTCTTACTGGTGACCAAGATTGTGTTTATTGTGGAGATTCTGGGAAGAATAATAATAGCTTTACTTGTTTTGGTTGTTAGAGTGTTCTGCCAAGGGGTTCTAGAGGGTTCATAGGCTGTGCAGGACCTCAGAGAAGCTATATATTGCAAAGGGTTTCTTCTTCTTTGGTGAAGAGCCTAAATCATCACTAAACCATTGCATTCTTCCTGTTGGGAAGAATGTACTTGCAGAGTTTATACTCTACATAGAAGCAAGCAAATGCAATGTGGATTTTTCAGCAACCATAAGATGAAAGAAACCTGTAATAGAATAAAAGACAAACCTGTAGTAGGATAGATAGAGTACAGTAGTTGTGTAAATATTTGGCAATTCTGAAGAGACATCTGATGCTAAGGCTGTTTCACTGCTACTTCAGAAATGCCTGCAAGTCCCAAGGAGCTAAAAAATTTGCCACTTAAAATAATGTGTTTCTGGCTTGTAAAGTTAAAGATTTGGGTTCAGCCCCAAAGAATTTAAAATTTTTATACTCAGTGAGAAGCAGCACTTGGATCCAACAAGCAGATGTTGGTAATGTGGTGTAACAACAACTCACTTATTAGCAGCTGCAGCACACCAGCTCACAGACCAACATCCCAGACAGGTGTAGTCTCTGTCACCAAAGGAGGACGACCAACACAGGAACAGAGCCCCCAAGGTTCTTGGGATCAAGAAGGTATTTTGGATTGCTAGTTTCCATGGACTTGACATACTGGAAGAGTTTTGGCTCTAACAGCCTCTGACCAAATTCTTCATATAAAAAGAAGTAACTTTACCACTTGTAGTTCTCCATCCCAATCATGCCAGGACTTCCAGTGTCTCAGCTCTCCATCTCTTAACTTAGCAGGAGTCCTTGTTCCCTAGAGCAAGGTGGCCCTATTAGTATTTTCTATTGAGATATTTCATGGACAATCTCCATATGCTGCAGGACCACTGCTGGTCATATAGACTGATTAATCAACCCAGAGATAACGTTGCTATAAATGGTTTGCTCTATTCATAGAGATTTCCATCTAATCACATACAAATAGCTACACAGTACAGTCCCCTCCACTACATTTCTCTTTTCCATAGCTCAATAAATGCTCCATTCTTCAAAGTAATAGCTAGACCATTTAGAATTAAACTTCAGTTGTTGTTCTGCAGGAACAAAAGGGAGACCTTATGTGAAAGTACTGCGTAGGCGAAATATCACTGTCCTTATTCTTTCTACATTCTACTTTCTTGTGAATATTTCTGTTGGTGTCTGCAATTGTTTTCAACATTTATTATCATTGAAGGACAAAAAATAGTTACCGCACGTTCTGTGCCAAGTACTTAATGTATGATACTAGAGAGAGACAGAGCAATGTTTGTAGCTGGAATCTAGTTGCCAAACGTAAAATAATTTTTAGATCAAAGTAAATCCTGATTTTCAACTTCTACTTGTATTATGATAATAAGGGGATTTTAAAGTAAAAGATAAATGTTATCCTTATTTAGTAAAAATTTGCCTAGGTAAGATAATTTTATTTCAGTATATCATGATATAATGTAGCAGGATTTTGAAAAAATTGAGCTCAAGGAAATCTGCAAACACTTAAAAGAAGAACCAGTCTTTATGGCATATGAAATCCAAAAGAAAAAATATTCTAGCTGTAGCAGGTGCCACAAAGCACAAAGAAGAAACTAATAAGAATAATTATATGCAGATATATCAAGGGGAAGAAATGCTAGCCAGTAAAATGTCATTAAATAAAAACAATAGAAAGGTAAGATAAGACACATAACAATGGGCTCAGACATTACTCAGTTCTTAATAGATGCATTGCTGACATAATGTTATTTTGGCACGTTCATTCTGGCACACTGTCCACAAGATACATGTCTAACATGCAGAATAATATGTAAAAAAATCTGGTATTTTCACAGAGGAAAACCTTTTGCTCACTTGTGCTTTCTATAACCATATCAGAAGGGAATCTTAGTACAGAATATTTTGCTTAATGTCCCTTACATGTAGGTTAGTAAATGCATTATATTATTTATATTATTATGTTTACCAAAGATTTCACTTATTATTCCACTGTTGTTCTGTTTGAAACACTACATTTCTTAAAATAACTAAATACTTGTTTCATAAAAATAGAATCTCTTCCCCTTGCACATTCTAAAAAATATTTCTGGTCATTTCCCAGTAGAAAGCTATAGATCTTGGCCAAAGCCTGTCTTTTACTCCAAATGCAATACCACAGCTTACCTGTGCAGATTCCCCAGACACCCCCGCATATTCAGCTGCAAAACTCATACCCACTCACCATCAAAACATACCTGTGCAAATTTCCCTGGACAAGTGTGAGAGCAGAATGGGATGCAAGGGGCATCTAAGAATTAGTGACTTGAGAAAGGAGTGACAGCAAGGACTGAGTATTTGGCTGAGTGACAGCAAGCATTGCTGAAATTCAGTCTAATGTAGTTATCTGGATTAGGCAAAGAAATGCATGCCAATATCCTGGTGGAACTTTGAAATCAAGACAATATCTGCATGAGGGCTTCCATACCCATAGAAATGAGAATTTAGAAACACAGGAGGAAATCATTGACATCAAACTCTATCTGATTATAATGTCCCTTGAAAAAACACCAAGAGACCATGGAAATTGAGACTATATAGCAGAGTGACCAATCTGTGTGGCACAAACTGTATAGTCTAAGCAGCAAGTTCAGCTCCTCTGCCTGATGAATTGTGGCTGGCTGTGGCTAAATTTCCCATGAAATACAAGGCAATAAACACTGTAGATCCTAAAGACACCAGATTTATCTTGAGACATGGCTACAAATGCCACCCAGACATGTCTCCTAGTGGAGCAGTGGGACCTCAGCTGGCCTTTATCATATCTCAGGTGCTCTGTTTCCCTCTTTTCAGAACTGTGTAGTACATGTCTTTCATTTCTCAGTCCCTGAAGATTCTGGCATATAATTTGTGTTGTATGAGATGGTACTCATGCCTGGCCTGAGGTTCAGAGCTTGAGGGGCTTTTACATAAACATGGCAGTCTGGAGTCCCGGCAGAAAACCATGGGATGGATAACATCCCTGACAAATTACCCTGATGGCTCCCTTTGAATCTGAAATGGTGTCATATAATCAAAATCTAAATGCAAGTAGAAAAAAAAAAATATTCTCTGTGGTACTTTAAGAGTGCTACTCCTGACTTTCCTCTAGCCTCTACTTGTGACCAATCTTAGAGCCAAGGGGAAAAGACAACCTCTAATTAGAATAAATATTCTGCAACGTGTGCTAGGGGGAAAAATACCTTATATTCCCTTTGTAAACTCCTAGCTGAAGCCATAACACAACATGCTTTTCTTTTGTTGAGTTTGGGCAAATCTTTTCAATAAATTGTACACTTGAGATACTTCCAGTTGAAACACTGAACACATGACTCAAGAATAAAGGCATAATTAAAAAGAAATACTTCTATATTTAAATTCTAACTATGATGCATATCTGTCTTTTATGTGTGTCACTTCTTTGTGCTTGTGTGGCAAGTTTTTGGTACTGTGGGAGTTATGGCTTCTGATAGCTTCTATGAGAAGCTATCAGAAGCTTCTCCTGTGTAGTTGTCTCTACCAAGCTCATGCCAGCTAGCTCTAACATGGACTGCCACAGCCAAGGATGAGAACATCAGTGACGGTGGTAGAACTTCTGGGATAGTGTATTTAAAAAGCAGGAGATACTGTGCAGGATCAAATTTCAGCCAGAGAAGAAAGGAGTGACAATATGTAAAGGAAAATCATGGTCAGTGGAGAAGGACAGGAAGGAGCTGCTCCATGCACCAGAGCTGAGATTCTGGCTCCCGCAGCCCCCAGTGCAGATCATGGTGAGGCAGCTGTGCCCCTGCAGCCCGTGGAGGACCACAGTGGGGCAGAGATCCACCTGCAGCCTGTGCAGGAGAAGGTGGATGTCCTCGAAGGAGGTTGTGACCCCACAGGAAGCCTGTGCTGGGGGCAGAAGGACCTGTGCCCACTGAGAGAGACTAGACTACATAGCAAATTTGTTGGCAGAATTTGTGACCCCATGGGGTACCCTGGCTGGAGCAGTCAGATCCTGAAGGACTACACTCCATGGAAGGGACCCATACTGGAGCAGTGGAGGAGTGTGAGGTTCCTCCTACAAAGGAGAGGAGGCAGAGACAATATATTCAATGTGTGTTGAACTGACCATAGCCCCCAACCCTCATTCCTCTGCACTGCTGGTGAGCAGGAGGGAGATAATTTGGGTCCGAATTTGAGCCTAGGAAGTAGGAAGGGGTGAGGAAAGGCATTTTAAGGTTTGGTTTTATTTCTCATTATCCTATTCTGGTTTAATTGATAATAAATTAATTTCCCCTATTCAGGTCTGTTTTGCCCATGTCAGGAATTGGTGAGGGTACTTGTCCCAATTCATGAGCCTTTTGTTATAATCTGTCTCCTCAGTATACTCTCTTATACTCTATCCAGCTGAGGAGGAAAGGCAGGGAGGCTTTGGTGGGGACTGGTGTCCAGCCAGGGTCAACTCCCCATAGTTGTGTTTCATCTACCTCAAGTGAGAGAACATTTTTGCCCTTTCCAAAAATGAAATGTTCAAATGCATGGATAACGAAGTTTTAAGACTTCGAAATCAGTGTGAATTAACCTAGAGGAGCAGTTAAACATAATTTTTCTTGGTCGACAAGAAGAAATGATTCACACAATTGTCTTACTTTCTGTCTTTGACTTTCGTTTCCAACAAATGGTTTTGTAGAAATGTGACAAAGGAACACTGATATATAGCTAACGGCATTAATAATATAAAAAAGTAATTAATATGATAAATTTTGCTCTTTTATCTCAATCCTATTGGATTTACTTTAGCAGATGTCAGCATCTAAAATGCAGTTGGAGCCTTTATTCTGAAATAATTGTTGAACCTGGAGTAGTTTATATCAGCTGCAGTGATGATGTACTGGATATTATAACCTAGAAAACAGAGTACTGCAGGCACGCTCAGTCTACAGATGTTGCTGTGTTAGTTTTTGGTGTCCTGGAAAAAAGTATTCAAAGGTATGGAAACCAGCTGTTTCTCCTGTTAGTGCACTGGATGCTAATCTTCTTGCTCTATATATCAAAATATCAGCGTCAAAATTTACTATTACTGCATGAACTGGACAGACTTTGATCTAGAGATAAGATGGTTCAGTCAATATTATGTAACAGCTGCCCTTAGTATATTTAAAAACAAAATTTTAAAAAGCCTTTTATTATTATTCTGTTATAATATAATAAGCATGAATTAACGTGAAATAAAGTGATAGGACAATCAAAATAATTTTGAATCAAGACATTATTTTGAAATTAAATAGAAAATGAATTTTCAGAAACTATTTTAGTTTAAGTATTTTTACATTTTGGATTCTCAGGGAATTAAAAATTTTTATTTTTTTTTCCAAATTCCATGGAAACAAAATTCAAAGTTTTAGTACAATCTTTAAAGTGAAAGGGAATTCAGAGTGCTGACAGGTATAAAATGTTGCTTGGACCCTGGGAAAACTTTAAGACAAATATTAAAAATAAGATGTAAGAAAGAGAAAATATGAGGAGCTTTTGAAATGTATCTGTGAAATGACAAGGGATCCTATAAGTAATAGTAGCAAAGAGAACAAAGACGAGCAGAAAGAGCATGGAGAACAGGGAGGGTGAAGGTAACAACTAAAAGTCTATATGTTGTTGCAGAACATGGTGTACAGCATTTATTTGAGAATTAAAGAAAGATTTCATACACCTGTATGTCTTTGGCAAATCATAAGAGGTGGCATACACTAATTTGTGAACTTTTTGATTCTTTTCCAGGAATAATCACAAATATAGTGTTGCTCACAAATGTGCTTGTTTGACAAACTGTATAAACAGATTTGTTAAGGACTCATCTCCCAGATGTCCTCAATTTTGCATGCAGCCAGCAAAAGCAATTGACGACCTCCCTTGGGTCAAAAAAAGGCCCATTAGAAGCATTGCTCTCCTACCCATCTGCTGAAACTGTTATCTGAGGCAGCTAATTATATGTTTCACTCTTTCATTTCCAGAACCAAATATACCTCTCAGTCTCTGTATCATTGATTGCATTAACTGGAAACATTTGCTGGAATCATGGACAGTGAACTTTACTTCACCCTGAAGACAGGGATAATGGTCCTTCCACCTTTTTTTTTTTTTTTTCTGTTAACTTTGTAAGAACAGGGGAAGTGAACAGGGATAATTCAAAAAAAGACAAACTATATTTGCATATATTGCATTACCTGTCATGGACAGGAAATCTGACTTGGCCTAAATTCAGGAAAATCTAGGTCTTCTCAAGATTGTGTCGTAACCACTCCCATGTCCTGCTTAATCATAAAATCAGATATCTGGCATACTTGTTGCATGATATACAGTTAAGAATGTTGGTCATGAGATGATTATTAAAGTACCTTCTGTTGGATCCTGATAGGCCTATTTAATATTTTCTCTTCTTGTTTAGCAGACAATAGCAGATCATAACAAAAGGGAGCTCATTGCTTTGCAAGAGGAAAGTGCTCCAGAAATGTGCAAGTGATTTCCCTGGAGTGGAACACTGCTGGTGAACAGCAGTGTGTGCTGGGAAAGCATTGCTGAAGACCTGGAGTGGCCACAAGTGAGCACGGAAGAGTAGTGGGGAAGCTGTATCACTGATAATGGGCTATTGGATGCAACTTAAACCACTAACAGGCACTTTTACTCTATTGTACATATTAACTTCCACGAATAAAATAGGCTTTATCAGGAAGAAAATGTTTGACTGGCATACTTGACTCCACATTAGAAATAATTTGACTTAGTTACCAAAACATTGTTTAAATATTTTCCAAAATGCAGTGTTGAAAAGACAACAAATCCTAAACATATTTTAATCCAGCAAAAAATAGTCCAAACATTGTTAATTTTTCTCATCGGAAGCTGTACTACAGAGTTCAAATAATATATTCGGAAAATTACATTATTTGTGAGAAATACATTTGTCAGCTCTTTTCATATAATTTACTACTATCCTTAAACAAAAGAATGTAAGCCATAGGATGTAGTACAAAATTTATGACCTTTGTTCTTTGGGCTCCTTTTCAGTATGAGCAGTTTCAGCTTCATTGAAAATGCTCATTTGGTGATTATATGAAATCATAAAATTTCCAAAGTCATTGTTATTAGGAAAGGTCTTAAACCAGAGCAGTATGTTCAGCTACATGTCCTCTCTTTCTCTGCAAGACATTCTTAGATTAGACCATAAAGCTGTTTATTTTCTTTTTATTGCCTCTTCCTTATTTTGACTGATAGTTTTGTTTTATATTATCTGATACATACAAACGAACAGAACAGAATACATAGAGATTGAAGACAATTTTCTTTATTATGAAAACCTTATATACCTTTATACAAAATTTCTACTTGAAATTAATTTAAAAGTTTAAATTAAAATTAAGTGTTATGTGTGATGTTCCTGAAATTGAAGAGAAAACTTTAAACAATTCTTGGGAATGTCACAGAATCACAGAATGGTTTGGCAGAAGGGACCTTAAGGATCGTCTAGTTCCAAAACCCCCTGCTGTGTGCAAAGACACCTTTCATTAGACAAGATTTTTCAGAGTACCATCCAATGTGACCTTGAACGCTTCCTCCGATGGGACATCCACAGCTGGTCTGAGCAACCTGTTCAGCACCTCACCACCCTCACAGTGAAGAACATTTTCCTAGTATCTCATCTAAACCTACTTTCTTTGAGTTTGAATCCATTGCCTCTTGTCCTATCACTACATGCCCTTATAAAAAGTCTCTGTGTTTACTTTTAGAGTCCCTTGAAGCAGTGGATGGATGGTTACAATTAGGTCTCTCCAAGGCCTGAACAATCCCAGTTTTCTAGCCTTTCCACATAGGAGAGACGCTGTACCTCAGTACTACTGCTCTGTGCCAGTATTAACCATTCAGACTTTTATGGTGTTGGAAAGTTGCTTATTTTGAGCCAGGTGGCCAAAACCTTCCTTATGATGGCACCACTTCACTTAAGGAAGACTCCAGGCTGGGAATGTAAGAGAAATATTCTTAATATGAAAGGCTTGGTAGTCTGGATCTTCAGACATCACTTCTGATGTTCTGCAATCTGAAATTCTTAGTTGCATGTAAGACATGCTCACAGTCAGACAGTAGAAATTTGTTGAATAATGTGAGAACAACATTGTTAAGCATCTAAGTAGCTCTAAAGTTAAGGGGAAAAAATTGCAACTCATGTTCTGTGCAGTACATCAGAGGCATAGTTAATCGTACAAATTTATTTTCTTTGCTTATCTGGTGGTAGATGAGTGTGTCATCAGCTGTGAAATCGGTTACAGTGCTGGAAACAGTCCCTTTCAGCACAGGCTTTGTATTCTTGTTCTTTCCATTGGAATTTTGAAACTGCTGGGAGGGTATTTTACACTTTGCTGACACACCAGTAAAAATATATATAAAAATTGTTTCAGAGTTTTAGGTCAAATTTTGGTCTTCACTATGTTAATATTAATACAGAGGAAAGCTACTGCATTTCTACTTGTGTAACCAAAAACAGAGATTTGCCTTAAGGAACATGAGTGCAAATGGCAAGGTATTAAAAACACAGATACAGAGAGAGAGGTCCATGTGTGGAAATGGTTTGGATTAAGAACCAGTTGCTGAAACAAAAGAGAGGTTTTCCCACACAAGGCCCACTTCTTGATTCTGTATTTTTTCTTTGTGACTTCTTGTTTTAGAGACATCTATAATTAAAACAATTAGTTCTGCCTAGTCATGACTGCCTCAGATCACTTCTCATCTCCTTGACACTCTAGGTATTTTTCTGGACTGATACTACACCAAACTTCCAATTCTAGTTGTCCATATGTTCAACCAGTGTTGACAGTGGAGCTATGATTTTTAATATCTTCAGAGGATCACTTCAAGTTTATCACAAATGTTAATTGTAAAAACTCCATAAGATATATACAACTTTCCATTTCCTTGTACATAAAAGACTTGCTAAATTCTCTGCACAAACTTTCAGTGTGTCATTGTAATACCTGAAGGAATTTATGAGGAGAAAATGTTCAATAAAAAAACCGATTCAGGCCTGCTCGTGCTGAACAGAGATGATACAAAATATTGACCATATCTTGCTTTCCATTGCCTCCTGAGCAAATTTGGCACCAAGCTTCAGCATTTCTAGTAGTAACATTATAATAG
>JAWWMU010000121.1:48718205-48732403 GCA_035048155.1 Cinnycerthia olivascens
GGAGAGCACTGAAATTACCCATGCATCTCAGAGAGGTCACCGAGCAGCCATTCGATGCTAATAACTTTTGGTCACTACCAACTTGGGCCGCAATCGAACCACTGACCTAGAGGTGAAAGGCTGTATATCCCACTACCAATCTGCTAAACCATCCATTCTCCCTATTACTGCAATTTTAATTAACTGAGCCAACGACATGAAAGCTGAAGGGAGGGGGAATGGGCAAGGAAGCGAGAACACATTGGCTTTTACAAGATTTGTTTCTTTTGAGTGGGTTTTGCTTTTTGTTGAAAAGCCTTGTCCTAACCTGTGCTGCCCATGAGACACCCCCCAGGTCTGCTGCTCAACACAGGACTAGACCGCTCAGTTGCTGTTAATAGCCAGAAGGCTGAAACATTGCTGCTGCCCCCACTTTACAAAGTAACCCCTGGAAGAGCAATTCCTGACATCAAGATCTGAAATCTACTCTCATGGGGAACATTCCTTAGGATAAAATTGAAATAAATGAAAGGCACAGCATGCTAAATTCTCATACAGTCTTTTTCTGAAACAAATAGAAAAAAAATTTTTTGCTCTCAAGTTCCTGGATCCTAGGATCCAAAGAAAGCCTGCTGTAATGTAGTCCATAACTGGATTGTACACTATAAATAGTAAAGTTAGTGCCTCTGATAAGCAAATTATTTGACCAGGCCTATGTTCAGCTGTTACCAGTCACTGGGAATGGTTCCACAGTTGTTTGAATAAGGAACAAAAGCACTATATGCTCCTCTGTTAAGGAATCATGCCATTGCCATATGCAGAAAGAAAAAAACAAAAAGCTATATGTTTAGCAACAGTGCATGTCATTTCCTCACCTGCTCCCTTCCATGAATTTTAGTCAGCATCTTTACTGCTGGTTGGGAGCATTGGAGGAAGGATGGTGACCCCTACAGTAACTCTGAGGTTGTCATTTATTTGACTCATGCCGTCATCACCAACAGCTTCTCATATAGCAAGAACCTTTTGCAGCTTTCCTGTGGTGGCAGTTATCACCACTAGTTTAATAATGCTTGTAGCCTTTGTGGCTTGTGAATCACAAAACAGGGGAAGCAAGTCATTGCCTCAGACTCTGAGCAGCTCTGCATGTCCCTTGCACGTGGTTCTTACACTGTAATTAGTCAGCGGTCAGTATTGCCCCTTTTGCCCATGTGTTCCCTTAGCCAAGTACCTACATTTCAAACAGCATCCACTCCACTGTCAAGCCTGAAGTACTTCATGCTTGTTCTTGCATGTGTGTTTGATAAGTCATGGCATGACTATTTTTTCTCTGTCTGTTGATTATCCACCGTGGTCTAATCCCGCAACATAAACGACAGAGAGAGAGACCCTAAAACACAGCAGCTCCTTGAGGTCTAGCATCCTGTGAAAACCCTGCTCCTTGCAGGCTGTTCCTGTCTCCAGCAGTGCAAGCACAGGAGGGGGGGCCTATCACAGCTTGATTCCAGTCCCCAGCTGTCTGCAACAGACACTTTTGCCTGGGGCCTCACACACATCCCGGGCCAATCCGTAACTCGGGGCTTCCTGGAGGTGGGGAGCACTCGACTGAAAGCCTCTGCAACCCCTCATATGCATGAGTCTCTTTGATGATCTTGTGCCTTGTTATTCCAAATGCTTTACATGTGTAACTTGTGCAACAGGTCTAGAAAAAGAAAATGAGCAAAAGGAAGCCAGAAGCAAACTGTGCTTTTAATTATACCTGTGGTTGGGATGGACAGCAAAGTATTAAGCAAACCTCAGCTATGTGTGCCCTGATGGCTATTCTCCATTTCCACTGCCACTCTCCTGTATCTTACATACTCTGCTCAAAGTGTACTACCTTGATCTTTTATAATTTCCTCTTACCCCTTAGCACATCTCTGGAGTGCAGCCTTGCTCTGTCCCCTGCCTTCTGCTATCCTTCACTGATCCCTCTCTCCCTGCTCCCAAAAAGGGTGTTAAAGTGTCACTGCACAGACCCAGGAGTTTGTGGCACTGTAAAAAGAACAGATCAGGAATGCCATGGCAGCTTTGCTGGCTGAAATTTGGGAAGTGGGGAGGGGTGGCTTGTGTTAGGAGCATAAACAGCAGCATCCCTGTCAATGGACAAATGTGTAATTTTTCCATCAGGTTCCATCTGAAGATCAAAGTGCTGAAGGTCTGAGTATAGAAACTGTACTGCAGCATCAAAATGTGCTGTCAGAAAAATATGACGACTGCTTGGGAGAGGATCAGTGCAGTATTTCTAGGGAAACCTCTGTATTACAGGTTAGAGTCAAGTCCTTGTTGAGGCATGCCTGCTCTGCTGCTGTCCTGTTCATGTTGGTTAGGTGTGCACCTAGGCAGCATCCGAGAGGCAGTGAGGAAAAGTACCTGCATTTGCATCTTCACTGGCCTAGAAGGTGTGAGCATTCCCCATCTGCCCAGCAAAATCTAAAGAGGGTTATCTTAACCCTGTGTGCATCTTTTATACCTCAGTGTCCAGCTGGTGAAGTTTCTGTGCAGCTAACCACCTAACAGAGGAAATATAAACTTTGTGTAGGAAATTGGGCTCTATTCTGGTGGTCTGATCTGCTCTTGGCAGATGCTGCAATGGAAAACAGTGCATTAACTGCATAGAAGGCCCACAGTTTAAGGCAAAAGCTGAGATACAGAGGTGGGCCTAACACTATGACTGCTCTCTGGGCACAGGGTTCATTTCAGGCTGTGTTCATTACAGCCTTCTGCTAACATAGGCAGAGAGTAAACCATTAATAGCATTGGCCTTTATGCTTTTAGACTGAAAGCCTTGACGTTAACAACCTGTTGAGATAAACAGGACAGTTCATCCACTTCAGAGCTCTTTCTCAGGCTGCCTGCAAACTCAGCATGACAAAGATTTATGCTTGGTTACCCTTCTAATAATTAGTTTCCTGCCCTTCAAGGCTAAAAATGTATGTAATACATAGAAATGAAACTAGATTACGAAGCACATATTTTGCACGAGAACTGAATCTCAAGCAAATTCTGTGAGCACAGAAGCACAACCCTGGCTTATGCTAGTAACATATCCATTCCTCAGACAGGCATGGACCAGGTGTATATGCTAATTTACTCACCCAGCAAAAGCACAGGAGCTTCCTTGGACCATCACCATGTGCTTATAGCTGTCCCTGCCATGCTCTGAAATGTTAGTCCACTGCAAATGCCTCACCACAGATACAACTCGGGCCAGGACCAGCACAAGACTAAAACCAGGCATCTGAACTGTTGATGTAGACAGTCACAAGTGACAGAAGTGCCAGAGTGACAGAAACATCCTGCTGCAAGCTTGACTGCATTTCAAACAGGATGTGAATGCTAACAATACAACTTGACTCTCTGTGGGATTTTGGCTTTCTGAGTACTGGAGATTTGAAAATCATTGGCTGCTTCTATGCAAGAAGAGGAGTGCTAAGGGCACTTTAGTGATGAAGGACATTGGAAGGCACAGAAAAGGAGATCCTTCAATCCTGTCCTAGTCCCTAATCTAGCTGTCTGGCAGGCCATTTGATTCTTACAGTTTTTGTTTGCTTTGTTCTGGACATGACACCATGCTCTTTCCCACATTCCGCAGTCCAGCCTGAGGTAGAGAAATTCTCTGCCTCTACCATGGTTGTACCCCTGGGATTACGTTCCCTTCTGTCCTCCCATGCTGGTTCCCTGATCTTGTGACTCTCAGGCTGCATAGCAGAAGTCTTGAGAAAGCAAATGCATGCACAAGCCATTGACCCAGATGCATCATTTCCCAGGATGATGGCATCAGTACTGCAAGGGCTTATGTCACGAGTCACACATTAAGCCCCAGATTACAAAACTGAATTTTAGCTCACAATAATGAAACAGCATCCCCCAGTTCTCAGGCCTGCAAATTACTTTACCTGGATAGCAGGTTCCTAATTAACCCAGCACAGATGTTTGCTCCTGAACTGGATTTAAAGATTCATGTAAATGTATCTTACTGTGCTTTCCTGGGTTTGGATGAAGATGACACTTCTGCAATCCAGAGAGGCATGACACGAGGTCGTGTCATCCACTGCAACTGAACTGCTCACCATAGGAATGGTCCCCTGCAAGATGCATCATTCATTGTCCAGCTCCATTATTTTCCTGGCTGTAGGTTCTTTTCCCATTGACCTGCACATAATGCCCCTATCCCCTCATTTAAATGCCTGCTGTCCCCAAGAATGGCACCACCAGCACAGACTGTTCTCCTGCTGTTTTACTCACTGCTCCTGTCATAGTGCAGGTCTCTACTTTTCTACTTTTCTACTTTTTCTGGTACCCAGACCAGACCAGCATCAGATAGACAGGTGCCATTTCTGGAAGAAGCATCACCATCCCCATATTGTTTAAAGAAAAGAAAATATGCTAGTGCTGCTGTAGTTTTAAGTAAGAGAAAGAAAGATGCTTTATCTGCCTTCCTGCACCTTCCATTTTCTTTTTCAAGGGGTTTTGATTTCCCTGAGGGAAGCTGGACCACCCAAGGTGTGTAACCACACTGTGGAGCACAGAGGAGGGTAAATATCTGCTGGTGAATATAGAAGGATGGGAAGAAGGGACAGGGACAACAAAAGGAGAGAGTAAATGCTCAAAGTCATGATGGCAGAAAGCAAACAAGCTCAGCAAATGTCCTTGATGCGGATGAAATCTTGCATCTAGGGGGAGAAGGGAAGCAGTGGTGAACAGTACCTGCATGCCCACATCATTGAAATTTATGTATCTAAACATATTAACAAATTTAAAAACAAATTTACATGCTCTTTTCACTAATCCTAAAAAATAACCCTCCCTGTACATTTCTTAGACCCTCATTAATGCCCTCTGATATGCCAGTGTTGGAGAGCATGGAGAGCTTTACAGCATGGTCCTTCTGGGATCCACAGTGCTCCCAGTCTTCAACCTCAGGCTCCTTCATTTAAACCTCTGCATGTTTGCACACATCTCTTTATAAATTTCCAGATGGGTTCTTAGTAAATAGAAGGAGTTTTGTTTTGGGAGGGAGGCTCTTTTTTCCCTCTCTCTCTCTCTCTCTCTCTCTCTCTCCCTTTCTCTCTCTTTTTTTTTTTTTTAACTGCATTTTTCCTTCATTCAGCTGACTTGTTTTCATTAGCATCTCTAGGGGAGTAAAGACCTGAGGGTGTACACTGCAGGGTAAAACAGCCAGCAGTGCTAAATCTAGTGGTTGAGGGTTTGGGCAAGCTGTGCAAGGCAACATTTGAAATCAAGAGATGTTTTACTGCTTGCAAAGCAAAACACACAATGGGGTAACACCACAAGCACTGGTGATTTCTGCAGTTTGCTGAAGTGCCTTTTTTGGTTTCGCTCCCACAGCAAAGTGAAAAAGCTACATGAAAGCTCAATATCCCATATTGTGTGCCTTCCCTGCTTCCAATATCCTGCTCTTCTTGGCTGCCCTGAGTCTCAGTAGCACTATGCTAGGGCAGGAATCTGCTAGGCAACAGCTCTGGGTCTATCAGCAAGAGACAGCTGTCTTGCTTTCAGGTAGTAGAAAGACAATCAGCACTGTATTTTGCTTTCCTTGTAAGTGTTCTCCCAAACATGGCCTAGCTGGTAAACATCAATCTTAAAACATGAGCATTGTCCCATGTATAATGTTATTTTTTTATCCGTTTTTTTACACTCTTGAAACACAGCTGTGACACAGAACAGTTGATAGCTGTCACAAGACAGAAGAAAAATCTCTTCTTTAATAACAGCACATTTCAGAAACCTCCAGAGCAAATTTTTCCACCAAGTGAGGGAGACTTTTCCACCAAAGTTGATACAGAAGGGGGAGGAAGAAGGGGCTTAGGTGGCATGCTATGTGTGTTGGGTTTGGAGCACAGGGGCACCAGCTACTTGTGGTAACATCTTCATCTGCCTTTTCATCTCCTGTGCTTGTACTGCAGATAAAATTCCTCCAGCTAAGACTGTGTATTTCTTCGTATGCTCTTGGAGAACAGATAGGAGACACAGTGCTGTTAATTCTAGTATGTTGTTTATACAAAGAGACATTTGGAAACTGAACAAAAACAACAGACTATGTTTAGATAAAGTAATAACTCTGAGTTCATTTTGTAACTTAATTTAAGGGTTGTGTGATGCCACTTACGAGTCTTCTCTGATAGGATATTACCTCATGCTGCCTTATGCAGTTTTTCTAATCCTACAGCCACTATCCTCTTTCATCATATATATGTGGTCAGCTTGGAAAACAACCAACCAGAAAAAATTAACATTCTCAAAATGAGGTATTTTTCTCCACGTGGAGACGGTGGTATAGCTGCATGTCTCCTGCACTCGATGCAGCTTGTATTGCTTTCTCTTGAATGTTTGGATTAATTTCCTGTTTGGGGTAGACCAATCCCTCACTGAAGTAAAAACCATGCCAGCTTTAACAGGAATGTTTTCAGAGTCTCCACCTGTGAAGACTACATCTCTGAATGGGAAAATAAACACATTGGCCTTCAGTTGGGTCACTGACTATTTTCTCTGCTGACCACACTAATTGTTCTGTCAGTCAGGATGGTGACTGTTTTCAGCACCAGGTCCTGAAAGAACAGGAGGATAATGTTGTCTTTTGTTTGTATCTGAGTTCAGAAAACATGGAAGTATCTAACTTTGTCTGTGTTCATAAAGTTAACTTAAAATCCAGGATAGAAAGGATAATAATGCAAATGCGCATGAGCTGACACAGATGAACTTTCACTGTGTCTTTCCTTATGTTTCAGATTTAACAGTTGAGAAGGTCTATTTCATATATCCTCACAAATTTTGCACTGCACTATACTCTCAAATATGTTATTACACTGAGAAGTGATTGCATTTCCTATGTATAACAGGGCAATGCTAGGCCTGTCATTCACATCATAACACTGACATGAAGGAAATATATTTTGAAAATCATTAGTTTTTTCACCTAAATGAAGATCTTTCTTTGTAAAGGAGGATTTTTGCAGACTTCTAGTAGCACCAATAAGAAAATAACAGCAATATACACCACAAATGACTGATTCAAATCAGCATCAATTTCTGGAATAGAGCTAGTAAATATCTGTAACCAGTAATTGAAACTACTTTGCCAGATTTCTGGACCATCTACATACATATCTACCTATCTGTACTGACAGTTCTCTTCTAAAAGTTTGGTGAGTTGGTTTTATCTTCAAGTGAACAGGGTACCTATGTTGTACTACAGGAGCAGATGACCCTCTCTGATTTTGTACAAGACAGTCAATATAACCTTATCACAGACAGATGTTACTTCTATAACAACTCTGTCCAGAGTATTTCTTATATCATCATTTCTGACACAGCAGTTTCTTATTAAGTATGTCTAAAACATAAGAAAACTAAATATTTTCTCACAAATAACACTAATGCCTGCAATCATGGTATCATAATTGTCTTTATCACAAGACATTCATTTCCCATCCAGTCAATGAAACATACCTAGAAACAACTGCTTATATTTTAATCTATTTCTCTCAAGTTCTCTCTGAGTGTTACAACACAGAGAAACTTGGGGGAACTACAACAGCACACACTTTCCCTGATGATTGCAATAGTACTTGAGTACTTCTGTGCATATACATGTTTACACAAATATACGAACCCTCCATCTTACAAAATTCTATACAAGAAGACACAGTGGCAGTACACATAAATATTTTGCATAAAGGTGGTTGCACTGTTGTCACAGCTATGAGCTGTAGTGCTAAATCCACTGGCATACACTCACAGCAGAGGGCATTTGCATCAGTCTAGTCCTCTACACCCTTATACCTCTTCTCCTGAGCCCACTAAGCCAGTGGCAGAAATAGTGTACTGCTTCCTCTTGTGTTGTACTACACAAACAGTTCACTTAAGCTTTCACAAACAAAAAAAATATTGGCCTTTATTGTGAGGACAAATAAAGAAATACCCATAGTGGAAAGCAGCACTGAGTTGCTGCCTGCTCTTGGGGAGGTCTGTTTACCTCTCTGTCCCCTGATGTCCCATCTAACTCAACATCTGGCTTCCCTATTTAAATTGCAGAGATTGTCTGTTACTCCACATCCTCAAGTGCCCACAACAATAGAAACCTCTAAAAAGGATCAAGACCACTAGCACATAAAATATGGTAAGTATCAATGATGACATGGCACACATATGAAACGTCTGTCTTGTTTTGAAATAGCCACCATGTGAGTCACCACACACGGATCATCTGGCAGTCAATCTCATCCACCTTTTTAAATTGCATCACACCAATATTGCTACCACTTATTCAATTTTTCTCATTATTTAGACCAAAAATATACATAACAAATAGTTAAGAATTTATATTATAGATACTCAACACTCAAAAATATTCATTAAAAAAAAACCACACTGATGAAACTGTACTGCTCCTCATTTTTAATTAGGATAGGCCTGACTTCTCAACTCCACAACTAGAATTTGCTGTAGGAAAATACTAATGGCATTAAAATCTGATATCTTACTCTAGTCTGTGTCTAAGAATAAGTGCTCTATCATGTTGGATGTACACGCTGTCTATCTATCACCCCTCCATATGCGCATTTAACCCACACAGAAATAAAACTGGGGGTGTGGGAATGATTTTTATTTTGTGGGCTGTATATCACTGCTTCAAATTACTGGATAATTATGTAATTTATTATTATTGTGTGTGGGTTTTGTTCCGCTGTGGGGTGGTTTTTCTTGGTAGGATTTTTTTTTTTTAAATACTGATTGCAGTGCCAAAGGATGCAAATAGCCATCTCTCAAATCAGAAGGAAAAATTAATGCACAGTATCATGAACACATATCTTCCGTCCTATATATAATAAGTGCTAAGCTCTTTTTTTTTTCATTCTTGTCCTATAGCCATTGAGGGTGATTTCCAAATGACAGGCAGGGAGATCTGTCAACTAATAATTGGTTCACCCTTTCTTCTTTTGTTAATTAGAGTAGACTGCAGTTGGAATTAACGTATTGAACAAAGTCAGAGATTAAGTATGTCTTTTGGGACCCTGCAAAGCAGGGAACGGCAGCTGAGAGCTGAGACCAAGAGTTTTGTATATCATATACTTAACAAGATGAAAATCTAAAGATTTGGATAGCATCAAGCCTGAGGTGGAGATTTAGTAATGCTTTTGCCTGCTGCACATCCAATGGGGAAAAAAAGTGATGGAAGTGATTATCAAGCTGCACAGCTACTGCAGACAACTTTTGTCTTTGGTGACTTTTTCATCATTACTTTTTTACTCTTTTTCATATTTTAACCTGCTCCTCTCCCAGTTAATTCCCTTTTCCCCATTTGGTCTGGGTTTCTCTAGCTCATTCGCTCTTCTCACTACTTACTGCTGCCACATTTCAGCACATTTCAGACTGACATATGACCAATAATTATTCAGATTTGACTCTTTTGAGTGAAGGAAAATACTGAACTTCTCCAAAAAAATAACAATTTGTATCTTCTTATTACATAGTGAAATAAAAGACTGCTGCTGAAAATCCTAAGCTCTAGAAAATCTGGTTTTAATAGAGTAATCTTAATTTTTTGGAATAATAGTACTGCAAGATCACTTATGAGAGAGCGAAATAAAAGTGATACTTAACATCTATTAGCCTTTTCTAGAAGTTGTCCTATTTCTTCACTATTAGCCAAGCTCCAAACTTTCATTTCTTCTGAAACCTAAGCCTGACTCTAACACAGACCTTCTGTGCTGCCCTTTTCTGTTCAAGAGACCACAAAGTATTTTGCAAGATTCAAGGGCAAGTAAGTAAAACAAAAATACATAATATTTGAAGGTACTACTTGGTTTTTTGCTCTCTCATGTTGGTATCAGAAAAAGCATCTGAATGTTACATGAATGGTATGGAATGGGACATATTTTAAGGTGTTACATATTTATATTTCATTATTAAGATAGCAGTGAACAATCTCACTATTGCATGTTGACAGTAAGCTGCTCTTTCAGAAGTGACAGCTTCATTTTCACACACTGAATTAATCCTATTGACCGACATGACAGACATTTGTTGCTGGCTTATTGTTGGTCATTGTGGATAGACTGATTAATGACTGAGAGGTATTGCAAGAGTTCTGCATTTTCATTCTTGGGTCTTGTTGATAACTTCCTAAAACAAGTGAAGACACATCTCCCTGCTAGGTGTCCTAATACATCTATCTTGGGGTTCACATAACCCTGTAAAATCTAGATTTTAAGATTTGAAATCATTAGAGTAGTTATTGGGTACTAATACAAAACAGCTGCTTTTTCTAAAATTTTGGACTGTCATTCCAATACCTGACCACAGACCCAATGGGCCTCTTGCAGTCCTGTTAACCTGTTTGTAGCTCTGATTGACATTTTCTGCAGGCTTTGACTTCCTGGCTATGTCCATCCAGATTTTATAAACTGGTTTTCTCTTTCACCCACACAGGCAGAGCTCTCTCTTTGGTTTGTCATATTCTGCATTTTGGAAGCTTCAATGTCTTTTTCTGTGATGGCGGCAAAGGCAGCTTCTGTCTCTATTCATTCTTTCAAAGATGCTCTGCAAAGATCCTTCCCAGTTTATTCCCTTCTTCTTCCCTCTTTGCAACTTTCTGTTGGCTCTTGTTTCCTAAGGGAGCAGACATCAACAGACTGGTCTTCATGTCTTATTGGTGTTGTAGCATCTCCACTCTGCTACATTTCCTGTCTTTCTTGAGGTTTGAGATTATCTACCTCTGTAGATCCCCATTGGAAAAGGGAGCTGAAAGCTCCTTACCTCTCTCCAGTTACCATTTCCCATGTAGGGAAGTCTCCCCAGGAGATGTTACTATTCTTTACATCATAAAAATACACTGTTCAAGGACTGGAGCCATCTGCAGAGCATCCTATGATGTGCACAGCACAGCAGTGGACAGTTACTTGCTGGGAGAGGTGTGTGCCTTAAAGAAAGTCCATAGGCATGGAAGGGTTCCTGTATGGGCTGGTGACAGGTATCCACAGCAGTATCTTGGAGGAGTCCCCTGGCTTCCCTCTGACAGTGCATTGCACAAAACAGCTTGATGCCACCCTGCTTTTGCTCAAGAGGTCCTACAATGCAGGCAAGTGAAACCATGCCAGGGAGATTTTCGTTTCTTTCTATAGAAGAGCTTCTTGTTCCCAGCACTGACTGCCTGCAGCTCGCTCTCTCTCCAAGTGCCCGCATCTCCTGGGCTAACCTGTTACTTTCTGTCTCAGTCAGGCATCAAGGCAAATGCTTTTGAAAACTGAACAAAACAAAATTAAGCTAAACTAAACTAAACTAAGCAAGAAGCACCCAAAATAAGCATGCCAGCCCCAAGGGGAGGTTTCGGGAGAGTCTGCCAGGATGTGGAATGGGGGATGTTCCCCAGGCGGCACAAGGGGCCGGGCTCAGTCCAGGTCCGCGGCCGCCGGACCCTTTTCGCTGCCGCAGGAGGACTGCGCCGGTCCCCCCGGCTCCCTCCGGAGCAGGACGAGCCTCCCTGACCGTGCCTCCCCCGCGGACAGGCCATCCCTCACCCTTCGGCCGAGGCGTGGAGGAGGCAGCAAGCACACCGAGAAGTACTTTTTATTTTTGGGGGTTTTTTTGTTTGTTTGTTTGTTTTTGTTCTTTTTCCCCTTCGTGAGGGGCTTAAAAATACCTCCGTGATCGACATCGGGCACCTCGCGATGCTTCGGCACAGCAGAGGTGCTGTACATTCGACAATTCTATTAAAACTTTAGTAAAGTTAACGCAGCCTCGATGGCATCGGAAAAACTAAATAAGAGACCAGTTTCAACCCCAATGCCCACTGGAGGGGATACACTAGTATGTTTCTTATTTTTATTTTCCTTATAGCCTGTTAAATTGACTAATAAAGTCAACACAGAGTTCTCTGTGTGGCTTCAAAAAACTCAGTAATTTTGTTAGAAAACGTTGAAATCCAACCCCAAAGTATTCAGCCCAAATATTTAGCTAAAGTAACCCTGTGGGTTAATAAACTAAACAAAGGCAAACCATGCAAAACTGCAGCAATGAAAACCAGACTTAAATAAACGAAGGAAAGTTTATAAGAACCCTTTAGCTGGAAAAAAAACAGAGAGGGAAAACTGCATGAAAGTTTAATATGAAGCATGTGATACACAGAGGCTCGTTTTACAGGTACACAGCTTCGCTTCAGACACTCGTTGTCTCCAGAAAAATTTCGAAAATTATTTTTCTGCTAAGCTGCATTTCCTTCAAAATCTCACTGCAGCGTTTCCTACTAAAGAAACACTGCAGCTTTTGGCAGGTTAAGAGGACCTCTTCTCCGTCTTGCAGCTCTCTCACTGCCCACACTTCACCACGCTGCTAATTTTGGTGTCTGACTTGTTTAGTTATCAGCTCCAGTAATGTGGTTGCAAAATATTTACCTTTCACACAAAAATCTGGATTATTTTGATTAGAGACCGATGCACTCTTCAAAATGTTTGCTTATGAGCAGGAGTTCTTAAAAAAAGGGCACAACAAAAGATCTCTTTTCTCAACTACCGCATTTAAAACAGTTGTTAACAGCTAAACCCCGGGTTGCAACAGAGGTGGAGTAAGTCTTTGAAAAGAAAAAAAGAGACATTTAAACCAAGCTATTTAAAATATATATGCTAAATTATCTCAGATTGCCTTCAGCACGTTGGCAGTTTGGTAATAATTATAACCATTGCTGTTCTGCAGTTTAGATGATCACGGAAGAAACCTTCATGACAATTGTTTTTTTTTATCAAATAAAGGGCATGAGAATGACGACATGTTTTTCTCTATGGGTTTCCAAATTATTTTCTTTTGCATTATATCCCCAAAGAAGCAGCCCGGGAGAAGATCACTGGAAAAACAAGACCAGAATAACAGGAGATCGTTTAAACTTCTCTTAGTTGCTTTTCATTGTCAAGAAAAGCTGAATAAACAGCTTCGGCCCCGCCTGAGAGCGCAGAAAGCAGGTTTGAAATGAAAGAGACATGCAGAGGGAAAAGACTAAAGTTTTTTTATTTTCTTCCCTTTTCGAGTACTTAACTTTCTCCTTTTCAGAAAGGAACTTCGTGCAGCCCAGGGAGCACTTTATTTATCGTGTACAGAAGAAGCAAGTCAAATTTAAAATTAACCTCCAGTCATGCTGGGAATAGATCTGACCAAATGTTGGGGGAATTCCTTTATTTCCCCCGTCTGATATTTTTGTCCAATTCCACTGCTTAACCATCACCCGTTGTACTGCCAATGAAGGGAATGGTCCCTTTCGGTGACAAGCCCTGATGAAATGATTTTCTTTAGAAAGAAAAAGAGAAAGATGGACTAAGGAACTTGAGGCAACAAAGCTTTACAAGGAGAGAAGAAAGACTTGGGTAAAATACGACACATTTATCTATCAATTGCTAGACAAGACAAAGAAGGCTTAACAACAGTTTGAAAAGAGTGGCCTGTGAATGGTTACTATTCAATTTGTATTTTATTCCCCGCTGGTCATGGAATTGAGATCAGAAGAAAAAGTGAAAACACATGGCTGAGGTCAGTAGGATCAGAGAACCACCACATACAGCAAAGGGAAGGAAAAGCAATGGGAACTTGTGTGAAGAAATGGATTATATAAACAGAGCTTACCATCGCCTGCACCCCATTATCCTATAATTTACACTGCATGGGAGCATAGAAATATATTAAACTAGTGATAGGTTTCACCGTTGCTTTATGCCAATCAATTCCATTATATACTTTCAGACATGTTTAGAATTCTTGGACTAATGTGTTTATTTTAAATATCACAGGGAAATTATGACATCACCGGCAAATAATGCTGGGGAAGGTTGCCTTCCTTTTGAAGTATGCTACAGCGAAACATGATTTTAATTACATAATCACTTTGAAACCGTAATTATATAATAAACGAGGGGGATTAAGCGGGAAGTGTATAGTACATTAAAAATTGCTTAGGTCCTGGAAAAACAAACTGAACACACAGTGAGAAACGCTCGGTCACGCAGATCGCTTGATAAGTCCGGGCTACAGCGTTTATTTGCCTTTTGTCCAAGGCGACAAAAAGATGTCCCGTCGGACAGCCGCCGACGTTTGGTTCCCGTTTTTCTCCGGAGAACACTAGCCCAGCCCGGGTTCCGATCGGCGCCGCCTTTGCCTGGCGGGGCCGCGGTCCGTCC
>JAWWMU010000121.1:48950397-48972888 GCA_035048155.1 Cinnycerthia olivascens
TGCAGAGCACTCATTGGCAAGTGTTACTTCTTTTTATACAGGGATAGCAGTCTTTTTTGTAATGTGTTAAACCCACAACAAGGCATGTAATTGTAAATGTTAGGTGAAACAAGCCTTGTCCAGATTCTGCGATACGTTAATTAAAGGAATGTTGCCATTGGAATGAGGAACTTTTTTTCACTGGCCTCTATTTTAGGATTCAGGAAGAGGAGTGGAATAAATATGTGGTATCCTCAAAAAATGAGTCTGAAAAATATAAAGTGAGTCGGACTTTCAGCTTTCTGATGAACAGGATGACCAGCACACGGAATAAATGCAAGGTATTTTGGGATTTATGTCCATATTTTTATGTATGATTATGTCACTGTAATTAAATAAATTATAGATGGAAGCTGAATTTTTTATGTAAAGATAAATTGTTTATTATAAAACCACAAAAGTCATAGGAAGACTATTTTCCCTTTTCTTTTTTTAAATTTAAAGCATATGCAGGTTACCCTGAGATGGCTTTGGTATTAAAAACCAGTTTTCCTTTGAGGTCTTTAGTAATTCTGTTTGGTGATTTAGCCAATATTTAAATGTATGAATTACATTTAAGAAATATTCTCTTTGTTAAATAAAATTAAGAGTTATGGACTTATTCTTGGAATTGCTCTCAAAACGTAATTGCGTAAACTTCTACATTTGAATTCTAAATTGAATTTGACTTATTTGAAGTTAATGGGATTTATTGCATATGTAAACTCTGCTTAAAGAGTTTGAGATTTGAGGCCTGTACAGTCAAACAGGTTTACTATGGAAGCTAGATCACAACACTGTAGTTTAATTCTAAGAAATCTTAATTTTAGATTAATGGCATCAATTAGCAGGTTGAAAGACACACTTGGCCTACAGGCTCTCTCTGGGTGGCCTTTTGATGGTTTTGCAGGCTCGCTAGTATATGCCCTCCTGTGCCCCAGGGCATGCTAGTGCAGATGGATATGAAGGTGTTTATCTGAGGCAGTACCTTCTAGAATGTCAGAACTGACCGTGAACATGTATGTCTGATCATGCAGCCTGTGTCTGTGTGTTCTTCTAATGTATAACAGCCAGTAATTCTAAGATATGTGTATAGTTATGCCAAAAAGGGTACTGGAAAAATAGGCAGAATTTATTAAATTTTTTACCACTCATTAGAAATAGATTGCTTCTAATGTCTTTCAAGATCTAAAGACAACTTGTCAAAATTTGCTTAACTGCACCTTCATCTGCAGAGACCTGAGCTGTACACATGTAGAGGATGTAGGCATTGATACCTCTGTTTGTGCAATGAATCAACATTTCTTAAATTTTGTTTCCTGTCCCTCCTCTTTTTTGTAGATTTCTAAATATATTTCTGCCAGTCTTCCTTAATAAGGCTTCCAGGCCTAGCTGCCAGTAAAAGCAATGCCTATATGATTTTAGGGCTTCAGCAATATTGGGTATAAAAGTACAGTATGCTGTTGCAAGTCTTCCAGGACAGGGATTAAATATTCTAGAATAATTTGGTTTCATAAGGGGATATTTTATTGTTTTTAACACTGAATAACTTTATCTTATTTATTTATTTATTTATTTATTTATTTATTTATTTATTTATTTATTTATTTATTTATTTATTTACTCTTTTTCCTGTCTCTGTTTTTGGGGATGAAGACAAAAAATAAAGATACCAAAGATAAGGAGAAACCAACCAGGCACAGTTTTACAAATGGGACTTTCCCAGGAGTTATCCCATGTATGGTCTGTGAAAAGGCCCTCTTAGGAAAGGACTCACTGCAGTGTTCTTGTAAGTAGCTACTGACTTTTACATGTGAATTTATAGTGTTCTGAGTGCTGTTCTGACATCCTAGTTCAGCGTGTTGTTTGAAACCTTGTCAACATTTGGATGTGCCTGCCTTATGTAATGAGCTGAGGTTAAGGGAGAGGGAAGAAGGACGGCAGGTAACAGATTCAGGAAGACCCTTGTCAGTCTCCTAGCCCCAGCACATTAGGCAGAAACTTTCCTCTAGTCTTGACCTGTACATCGAAGAATCCTGAGGATTACGTCAGTAAAAAAAAAAAGAAAAAAGAAAAGGGAGAACTGAAGCCCATTTTCTGCAGACTGGGGACCCTGTTTGGTGCCAGGCTTTGAAATGTACCTTCTCTTTCAGATTGCAGCGTGATTGTGCACAAAAGCTGCAAGGAGTGCGCTCCTGTGTGCACCAAGGTAACCTCCTACACTGATCTTACTAGAGCATATTTCTTTTCCAAGAGGCTGGAAACATGATGAAGGAAAAAAGAAAATACACACAAACTGCCCAGACCCAGTGTATGTGTGTGAAGGGCTGCAAGGGTGTCAGAATGGCTAACGTGAACAACAGAGCAAACACTGTGCTTGAATAACAATTTTTAGTACAGGGTCGGAAGTGGATTTCAAGAAGTATTTATATTTTTGAAGAGTTGCATGCTGAGGCTGTGAAATGGTGTGCCTGGAGGGTTATGGAACGGATTGAAAAGAAAAACTTCTCAAAACCCCAGAGAGAAAGAGCCCTTGTGTGCTGAGGGGGATTCTACATGTTGGGAATAGTGGAAGGCAGAGATGGAAGGAGCTCTGGCAGGTGACCTCATCCACCCATTCACCGTTGGGGAGGCTCCTTTCTAGGTAACAATTTGGGGAGATGTTTGTTTCACCTGTTCTGGAAAATCTCTGAAGGAGGAGACTCCACAGCTGCCTGCCTGGGCAATTAAGTGTTCAGCTGCTTCTCAGCTGGGCAAAATCAGCACTGGAGCTGGTGGATACTACCTTAACTGTTAAGAAGGATTGCGTCCATTGTGATGTTATCATAACAAAGACATAATCTTGAAAACCAGATATGTAAGGCTACTGCCCTCAAGAAATCCTATGAGACTAGAAGAGAAATGTGCCATAATCATGCTGGTTATTTCTTATATTAGTGGAGCGTGTCTTTCTGCTGTAGCTGGGTTTTGCATCATGGTGGCTTCCAAAGACAGCATGATTCTGTACTGATTCTTTACTGTTAACAAATCTTAAACTGTGGGTTTAATTTTGTTTACAATTTTCACATCGTGTTCTTGCACTAATTTCTGGGGAACTTTAGGCATTAAGATTGCTGAACTGGCTGCTTTGGTCCCTGGGGATGGTGGGTTATTTGCAGGAGGAGACCAGAGCCCCTAACTTATCTCAGCAAGAATGCAGTGCAGGAAATGTTCACTGATCCACCTGAAGTGAAGTATATGCCCAGGCACAGCAGGCTTTTGGCACAGATTTTGCAAAAGTCCGCTTTGAAAGGGAAAGCAGTTCTGCCTCTGGTATGCATGCTTCAGATAGTGTACTACCACAAGCGCTTTGATCTTATTTGAGTATAAATCCCTGAATATTCACTTTTCTTGCAGTCTTTACAGGCAATACTCATATAAAGAAAGTAGAATGTTGTAACTCAGTCTGCTTAGGATAAATAGTTTTGTATTGTAGTACAAATAGTATTTTACTTTGAATATTATTATCTACCAATAAAATTAGTTATTGGAAGGAGTTAGTACCATGATTTAGGACCAGTTTCTTGTAGCCCTTTGTGGTAAATGTGGTAAATGTGGTAAATGTGAATGAGTTACTGACTTGACTGTTAAGTATATTATCAGATATGTAATTTCAAAAAAATCTTTTTTCAGAAATCCCAGGAGAGACACCACAATAAAAACAAGCTCCAAGTCAGTGTAACAAGTAAGTCAGGCATAAACCTAGCATCTCATAGGTACAGCTTGATTAAAAATCATGAAACTGACAGCATTAACTTTTCTGTGTAATTTCTCTGTTTTTAATTTTTATTTCAGTACCTGTAAGAAAGTATGTGTGTCTCTAATATGGAGAGTGGAATTTTTTTCAGTGATCACTGTTGAATTAACTCATCCTCTGCTAAAATGAGTGTGAATTTGCGATATTTTCAGTGAAAACAAAAATAAAAGGTAGTCAGTTGTGTCTATGTAATTTATCTTGTGCACAAGTATTTGCACAGCTATAAAGCATGTATGATTTGAGATTGATTTCTTATCAAATGATAGCCACTCTGGGGCTATTCTGCATTGCCTATAGGCTTATTTTTATATTCTGTGAGAGAGCATTGTGGTCATGTACCTTGGCAAGTGGACATTCTTGATGTGTGGTGTAGGTCAATATGAGCACCAGATAACATTTTTCGGTATAAGTGTGCTGTTGATGATACACTCTGTCAAACAAAAAAAACCTCGTTGTTTGCCAAAATGTTGTGTTGTGCTTTGCATCACAGATTCACTGCCTGGGGACATTTCACAGATGGTGCTATCCTCTGTGCATCCTTCTTTCTCTGTGCCTATTGGACTGCCTCCTGGAAAGAGGGATGCCTCACCACAGCCTTACCTCTTGTCCAAAAGTGTTCCCAGTGCCAGTTTGGAAAGGTAGAGGGGCAGTTGCCAATGGACAATGCTAAAAAAATCCTTCAGCATTTCTAGAAAAATTTAAACTGTGAAATAAATGTGGGTTGTTTTTTTTTTTATTTCTGCTGTAGAAGAACTACACAATTTTCTGAACAAGAGTCTGAGACTAGTACCTGGCAGTCCAAGTCACAGTCTGAAGAGATGTTACAAACATTAGGGACTTTTTCTTCAATGGATGCTTTTATGATGGAAGGTGAGAATATTGCACAATTGCATCTTAGCTAGTATTGGAAAGTGAAAACTGGAAAAACTCCTTAGCTGATTTAGAAAGATACTTCATCTTCTCGAAGAAGAGCACTTGTTTTTGATAATTACAATTGCGTCCCTCATTAAAAAGATGAAATCAAACTCATAAGTCTTAAAAGAGAGCTTTTCCTTTCTTCCTTGTAACTATTTTATAACTTTTAGAATATTTTAGTATATCATTACCATTTTAAAGTAACAGGGATAAATGTACTCAGCATCCTTTCAGAAACAGAACAGTAATACACTTCTCTTATGCACTCATCCAGTTGACTGTTGACGGTGTCCATTGCAAACTGTAAACCTGCAACACTTGTATTTCCTCAGTAGCCCAAATTCTTAAGTCCTGCTGATGAGCTGCATTCTTACAATAGCTACACAACCTTATGAAGCAAATAGAAATAGATTTTTTCTGTAGCAAGGTGTGAGACTGAATTTGAAGGGCTTACACTCACATTACACTGGTGCACATTGTCCACAAGGGTACACATTCCACTCGCTGGACATCTGCTATTGGAAATGTTGAATTTTGTTTTTAAATTTTAGAAGGTTTCTTCAAGCAAAGAGTTATAGGAAGGATTTAATCTTAGGAAAGAAGAGCATTTTATTCCTATTCTCATTCCCTTCTGTCACAAAAGCAATTTACACTTTGGTAATAATATTGACATCTGGCGAACTTTGCTGTAGTAAAGACAGTGCTGGTGTTTGTGGAAGTCTTAGGTATAGTTCATCTCTGTGATGTGTTTCCCTTATGGTATGAATAGACCTGCATGTGCCAAGGGACTTCCCTCACTCTTTGTATGGTGTTAAAGAAATATAAATTTTGTCATAGATGATGTGGATTTGTCTCAGTGGACTGATCTCTGCACAGATGCAGAAGAGTTTGAGGCAGAGTCCTGGAGCCTTGTTGTGGATCCGATGTTCTGTAGCAAGCAGGAAAAGGATGTCATCAAGCGGCAGGATGTCATATTTGGTCAGTATTTCAAAGCTGTGTGTAGCTTTAAATGCAATTTGGTGTAAAAAAAAAAAGAGGGAACTTACTTGGTTTATGTCCAGATAACTGAATGCTTCAACTCAAAATAACAAGAAGGTTCAAAGAACATTTTTATCACAAATTTCAGTGTCTACTAGAACTAAGGAAATGGAAAGTAGAGGCTACCAGAGATGTGCCTAGCCTGTTCACAGAATGTTTGAAATTGGAAGGGGTCTCATCTGATCACCAGGTCAAGCAATTACAATCACAGCTTTTTCAAAGGGATACAGAGAGAATTGTGTCTGGGCTAGATAAATTAGGTCTTTCTACTGACATAATCTATTAGGTTTGAGGCTCACACAGAAAAAGGAATTATGACTGTGTATTTGGTAAGACTAAAATCTGTCTTAGAAGGTGTGCAAAATATTCAGGTGATTACTACATTATGCTCTTTTCTTTTATACCACAGAGCTGATGCAAACAGAAGTACATCACATCCATACCCTGTTCATTATGTCTGAAATATTCAGAAAAGGGATGAAGGAGGAACTGCAACTAGACCACAGCATGGTGGATAGAATATTCCCCTGCTTAGATGAGCTACTGGAGATGCACAGGCAATTCTTCTGCAGAATGAAGGACAGACGGCAAGAATCATGTGAAGCAGGGAGTGAGCGTAATTTTGTCATCAGTAGAATTGGAGACATCCTTGTGCAGCAGGTAGAAGCATCAGTTCTATTAATCCTTTAAGTGCTCAGGGTTCCAAATTTAAACAATTTCTTTTTACTCCAAAACTTACTGGGGGTAAGGTGACATTTATGTTTGCCTCAAAAAGTTTCAAAACCAGTCCTCCCCAGATTATTTCAGGATGAAATAGCAATGCAAAAAAATATAATTATCCTCAGGTAACCGTGATGAACTTGGGGTGGACTTCTCCTTGTGTGGTATGAGTGACAAGGAAAGTGATGAACTTGGTTGTGTTTGCAGTAGAAAGCTGCTGTCATACTATGGAAGCAGTGGATTCACTTTTTTATCAGCTGAACAGAGATGTGAAGAACTGATGCTGTAAAAGAAACTACCCATTAATTTCTTGTAATGATCTGGTCTGGCATGTTACATCCCAGGATACTGCTCTCTAGGGAAGGGGTGGTTGCAAGGTGTTTCCTGTGGCTGAAGAATAGCTAACTGATGACTTGGCATTCACACTTCAGTTCCTTGTGAAAGGGAGATGTGGCTTTTCACCTTTGGTCAGTCTGTTTTCTCTCCACTGAAACAAAGAGCTGAGCTGTTACCTTGTCTAGAAGTAATGTGGAGATCAGACAAAAGAAAATGAACCTCAGAGAGTTGTGTTTGAAAAGAGGTGAAGGAAATGCTGTTACAATGTTCTAGCTGTAACTGACGAGACTACAGTGGAGGTTGCTTGTGCTCTCTCCAGTCTGCGTTCCTCTTCTTCCTCCTAAAAACATCTAGCCTATTTTCATTCTGTAGTGACAGGCTTTTTTAGTAAAATTCAGAGAACTTGATTAACCAGTATTATAAAAGTTCCCTATTCATACAAAATTCACCATTTAAAGGTATACACTTTCCTGACAGATAGAATTTTGATCACAATTCACTTATTAATTTCTTCAGTTTTCAGAGGAAAATGCAACTAAAATGGAGAAAATATATGGAGAGTTTTGTAGCCATCAGAAAGAAGCTGTTAATCTCTTCAAAGAGCTGCAACAAAACAAGAAGTTCCAAAATTTTATTAAAGTAAGTTAATGTGGAATCATGAACACTATTGACAAAATGCTCAGGAAAAAGGTACATAGCTATTACTTAGATTTAGGGTTGGAATTATATTCCATAACTCACTTTTAATGGCTAATAAAAAATGGCAAAAGTTTTTCCTCCTTAACTAGTGAGCTGGTAAATCACAGTTTTCTTTCAAATTTTAGAATGGTTTGGCATCCTGTGTGCATTACACACATGTTCCTGTTACAGTACGCCTCATCCCTCAGCACAGCAACTGCTCCTTGGGGATGGTTCAGATTACCCAGCATTTGTTTTAACTTATTCTAATGCTTTTAGATCATATTTCTTATTAGTCAATTGGTGGTTTAATATGCATTTACTACTTAAGGTATATATTTCTATCTGTGCAGCTGAGAAATAGTAACCTGTTGGCACGACGCCGAGGAATCCCTGAATGCATTTTGCTCGTCACCCAGCGAATCACCAAATACCCTGTTCTGGTTGAAAGGATATTGCAATACTCAAAAGGTGAATAAAAGCTAAAGAGTTGCTTCATGTCTGAAATCCTAGCACATTTCTAACGTAAGGAATTTGCACAGCTACAATATCACAAAAGATTAAATTCACTGCTCTGTTGAGGTACAACCAGAGCAACATTAATTCCTACTGTTCAGGCAAATGTCACCTAAACATGGCTGTCTGGTCTATACAGACAGGCCTTATCAAGGCTGGGTTGGGATATTTCACCCAGACAGGCCATAAAAGTCTGGAAGAGCATACTAGTTTTAGGAAAAGACCATTGACTAAAGTATATGAGCTAGCTCAGATGCACATCTGTACCTTTGGAATTAACCTGGAGGAGTCTTTTCTAAGTAGGGTTAGGCAAACATTTTGTAAATTACTCTCTGTTTTTTCAGGCAAAGCTTGAATGCCCTCTGAAACTTAGTAGAACATTTTACAATTATTATTAACTTACAGATATTGCCTCCCAAATGGGCAGTAAATGAGCTTTGTAGAAAGTTGCATATACAATGCAAATCCTTTGTACTTGCAATCCTGTTTCAAGGGTTTTTTGCTTAGCCAGAGAAATAATATATTATATGATTTACTTAGCATCTAATTTTTTTTAAGTGCTTGCACCTCATAAATATGTCAGAAACTATTCAATGTGTTGTTTTGGCTAATGAATATATCTGAGGTACAGGTCATCTTTCAATAGATAAGCTAAACAAAGGCATATACCTCTAATAATTCTAGTGAGATGGTTGCCAGGTTCAACTTAAATTAACAAATTTATCAATTTGAGCTTTGCATCATATTGATTGTTTCTAGCAAGTAAGGAATTATATCTTCTCTTGAACATGCTGACAACTGTTTGTTTTTTGTTTTGCACAGAAGGAACAGAAGAACATAAAGACCTGTGCAAAGCCCTCCGTCTAATTAAGGATGTAATAGCCTCAGTAGATTTGAAAGTGAATGAGTATGAGAAAAAGCAAAAGCTGTTGGAAATTCTCTGTAGGACTGAAAACAAAACATATACAAAGCTGAAAAATGGCCATGTTTTTAGGAAGCAAGACTTGATGAGGAAAGAGAGATTACTTCTTCATGACGGTTTAGTGTATTGGAAGACAGCGACTGGTCGGTTCAAAGGTAATTCATCTGAGCAGTAAAGTCCTTTAACACTTTATTTACAAATAGCATTCAAGGACTGGTTAAAGAATGAAAATACTTGCTTGTGCTGTATTGCAAATAAAACTGTCTGAAGTAATGGTATTGTAAGTGTCCCACTAACTTCTGGATGATCAGTTCCAGAAGCTGCCATGGTTTGTGAGTAAACTGTGTAAGAACACAAGTTCACATACAATGCCATCTGCGTTTCTTCTTCCAGTCCTCTACTTCTAGTTTTTTTGTTTTTCAATTTCATTTCATAATATACTGTTTCGCCTTGTACGTTTTTGTTGTTCACAGTGTTTACCATTGAGAATAGCTCATTAACTCTTCTGTGGTAATGAGACATCCATAGTAGAAAAGAAATTCTGAAGCCACATTTGGCTGGAGCACAATTTTTACATGCATGCTCAGATTTTGATTTTTAGTGTTAATCGTGTATTAGGTGTTGGAGTTTTTTTGGAGCCTATTAGTATTTGCTGTACAACTTTATAAAGCAATCTGTTGATCATTATTCTAGAAATGCTTTTGCCATTGTAACACTGTGCTGTAAGTGCATGTTACAGCACAGACAAAGCAAGGTTATGTGAGATAGCTTTTGCCAGGAGAATGGCTTAGGGAAGCTATACTGCCATTGGTGCAAGGATTTCTTTTTTTTCCCTGGGCCTGTACTCCAGTATGGTGCACTTTCCTGGGAGATACAAAACAGGGATATGCAAGGGCTTCGTCCAGACCATAGGCTAATTCAGGTGTTTCCTGTTTAGTTTATTGTAGGATTCTATGAGGTATTTCTTCATTGAGGCTTCTCTTGTTATAAAGCAAGAATTTAACCTTGATTGTCATAATTTTAATTAAAAGCCTTTCTTTTCTTTTTCCCATTTTAAGACACGTTAGCTCTGCTTTTAACTGATGTACTACTGTTCTTACAAGAAAAGGATCAAAAATACATCTTTGCAGCTGTTGTGAGTATATTATCAGATATTTGAACACATACATTGTACATTTATTTATCTATTTCTCAAAAATTAAGTCCTTATCCAGCTCATTCCCACGTAACATTTTTTTTTCTCTAAAATCTTGGTATTGTGTTCAGAACTGTAATATGTCGCTATATAGAAAATTAAGTTTGTTTTCAAAAATAAATATTTTTTTATGGAGAAGGATGAAAATAACAGAATTATATCTTTAATTTTATACCTTGCATGACTGTGAACGTGGGAAGTAATGCAAGCTCTTTATAATATAAATAAAGTAATAGAAATTTTAATTTTTTGTTCCACAGAACAAACAGAAGAACAATTGTTACTGAAAATTTACACAGAAAAGATATGAAAGGTCATGGAAAGAAGTTCCCAAACTATATAAATATAAACATTATATGAATATTGTGTCTCAGTATTATTAAGCCTCTGAGATTTTCTTTTTAGCACGTATCTAGTGCTAAATTTGTTTGTTAGCAGTGTAGCATATTTTAAAGAATAGTTTAAAAGGATGTCTGATTACTCAAAACTTCTAGTAGTCTGACTATACCAGGACTAGTGTTAGATAAATGAATTGAAAAATCATGTTCCTCCTAGAGTGTGGTGTTTTATAAGAAAGTAATTTATTACATGTTTGCTTTGACTGTTTCCTCCAGGACCAGAAGCCTTCAGTTATCTCCCTTCAGAAGCTCATAGTAAGAGAAGTAGCCAATGAAGAAAGGGGGATGTTTCTGATCAGTGCTTCATCTGCAGGGCCTGAAATGTATGAAGTTCATACCAGCTCCAAAGAAGAACGTAACAACTGGATGAGGCATATTCAAGAGGCAGTAGAAAGGTAGAGAAAAAGGAGTTTGGTTTTTTTATGCTGGTAGTCCAAAGCAGATGGGATGTTGGTTGGGTATCCATGGGAGCATGTTCTTTGTTCTGCATTGCACTGGGTCCATCTGTGAGTTTGGGTTTTCCTCTGAGCTCAAGGTGCCAAAACCTCTTCATCACTCCTGCCATGCTTCCCATATTCTTCCTGGTTTCCCACTGAATCAGCAGACCCTTTCTGTTCCTCATTAGACATCCTTACTAGCCATGGTACCAGCCTTCCCTCACTTTCGCCTTTGGCACTGGCTGTCTTACAGGGTCCTGCTGGTGTCTATACAGCCATTTTGAGGAAATCACAAATCATGCCTGTTATCTTGGCATCAGCTCATTAAGAATGGTAGGGAAAACATTGCTTATGCTTGGGACAGCAGACCTGTGAGTGTGCACCAGCCACTATCTTGATGCACATTACAGCCTTACCAGAGTAAAAAGGAGTCCTTCTGTCTGCTTGATGTCCACTTACTGCTTCTTAAAGATAAATGGCATGCCTCTAGATTGTTGTAAAAGGCACTAGTGTTGTGTTCTGTTTATTGTGAAAATAATATTGAAGAAGAATAGATGATATGCAGATTTTACTTTATCCACCTTTGTCTTTTGTCTTTGAAGTTGTCCAGAGGACGAAGAAGAAGAAGAAGTAAAAATGAGTGAATCTGATGAGGACAGACGTATTGCTGAGGCCAAGGCATACAGAATTCAGAAATATCAAGGTGAGATACCTTTCCTGTTGCTCTGAGAGCACTGGTATCCTCAAAATTCAGGATGAGTTAGTCACTCACCCATATTGGCTGGTGCGGTCAAAGTAGCTCCATAGGCAGAGTAACAGCAGAGACAGATAGGGTGCCCTGATGGTATAATGTGAGTATAGTGAAAGAGAAGCTTGTTTTATTCCAAACATTTTAGTGGTTTTGCTACATTACTGTAACTAAAAAAGAAAAATAGAAATGGATATTTCCAAAACAAACACTAAATTTCACAGATTAGCATCAGGACCAGGTTGTTTTGAGTTTGTGAAAATACCTTGAATCCTCAAAGTTGTGTGGCTTTGTGCTTGTTTATGGCACTTTGTTCTTTGTTGCTATTATTTTTGTCTGCAAATATAGCTAATTTGGATAAATTCTGCTTCCTTGGTGCCCCTACACCTAACTCCTACATCTTTCTACTGCTGTGAGGAGAGAAATTGCAGCAATGTCTGTTCTATTGAGAGCCACAGGGAAGAGTGTCCTCTGCTGAAAGTAGGTGTTGTTTGATGTTGAGGCCCTGAATTATTAGCACCCAAGAGCCAAGTGCTCCTCCAGGAGATAGAACTGAAACGTTGTGTGGGCAAGAGGACTACTGAGGGCCAGAGAGGGCAGCCAAAGCCACCACATCAGGGTAGGGCTTTGACCTAGACTCTGCCAGGGTGTGTATTGCCTTTCATTTGGACAGACTATGAGATGAACTTGGATGAATTTGGGTCCTGGCTGCTTAAAAGAAGCTTAATTTGAATTAGCATTCTCTAAATGTCGTAAAGATTAGAAAGATGAATGAGGACAGTGCTTTCCCTGCAGGATAAAGAATGATAACACAGTTTTTAATTTTACACTCTTCAATTTTGGTTGACAGAATCACTCAATAACCAGGACCAGCAAATCTGCAGTTATTTAGAAGAAAAGTTGCGTATCTATGCAGAACTGGGAGAAATGTGTGGGTTTGATGACGTCCATGTAGAAACCCACCTGCTTATCAAACCCGATTCTGGAGAAACTCCACAGGCTGCTTCACTGCTGGCAGCAGCACTCAGAGAAGGTGGGTTTGTGTGGGAAGGGTGGATTGGCAACTCTTCATGTGGGCAGGTATTTTAAGGTAACCAAGTACAGCCATGTTGCCTTGTGTTGCAATTCTGCCAGGTCTCAAGGAGTCGCAGTGTCAAAAATTGCCAAAGGACATAGAAGAAAAATCTGTCACGTTTGTTTTTGTCAGATACAGGAGATGATACCTGCCAAATTGTAAAATAATGGGTATGTTTAGGGCATAACATCAAATGTAAGCAGGCAGGGTTGTGGTGTTAGGTTGTTAGCTGTCCTTACAGTGCAGCTCCCTGAAGAACAGCAGGGGTTGCAGTATGATATTGTACCTGGTCCCTACCTTGGCTGCTTTTGATGTCAGATCAGAACCCTGTATGATTACATACATAGCAAATCAAATTTCTACCAAGCAACACCTGCCAGAATTGCTGTAGGAGCCCTGTTTTTTTCTGCCTGTTATCTAACAGAGAGTTGGTACATGGCTGTACCATCTACAGTGCTGTCCTACAAAGGAAGGAAGGGAATGGCATTTCCTTGCTGGAAATTTCCTAGCTGGAACTTTGACTAAACTTCTCCTAAACTCAGGGTAAAAGAGTCCTGGTAAACTGAGTCCTGGTTTTAGCATCACCTAAATTGACAACTGTGTGCTACTAACAACATTTCAGCCTATAAAGCAGTGAAGCTTGGTCTTCATCATCATTATAAAGTCAAAGAGCATTTTATGGATAAAATGAATTAAATTTGTGTAGGGTACTCTAAGTCAGCAATGAAATAGAAAATCCTTAAAATGGCAGCCTATACTTATTACATGCCTTGTTCTGCCCACTTCTGTTTTTCACTTTCTCTCATGATGTCCGGAATTTCAGGACTCTACAAGACTTTGTGAGAGCTTATAGTTGTTTACATTGTAGACAATTTGTGGGGATCATTTTCCAGCATGGAAATACTAAGTCCCTGAACTAATAGCAGACTCCTTACATAAATAGAATAAATAAAGAAGTAAAGCTTTGCTCACAATAGAGGAGGACAGCACATTGCATAGTGCTTAAACAAATTAGATATACACAAATCCATGAGATGAGATGGGATAAATCCAAGGCTGCTCAGCAAGCTGGCCAGTGTCACTGTGAGGCTGTTTTCTGTCAACTATCATCAGGAGAGATTCCTGATGACTTGAAGAAAGCAAACCTCACTCTCCAAGAAGGAATATATAGAGAACTAGAAAACAGTCAGTCTCTCCAGCGTCTCTGAGATAATCCTCCTGGAAGGCATTTCCAAGAACCTGAAAGACAGGAAGATGATTTGGAGCAGGTTTCACAGAGTAATTCGGTCAAGTTGTATCTGACTAACCTGACAAGTTTTATGGTGAGAGAAGAGTGCTTGTGGGTTACTTGACATCTCTCAGACTTTCAATGCTGTTTGCACTGGCTGTAGTATCCTTACATCTGAATTGATGTAAACGGCTTAACTGGGTGGAAGACAGGCTGGACTACTGGGCTGAAGGGGTCAGTCATATGAGGTTCAGTTGGTGTCATGTTATTAGGAGATTCTCTTAGGGGTGTATCCTGAGACCAGTAGTGTTCAACTTTAATACCTTGGGATTGAGTACACTCTTAGCAAGCTCACAACCGTCATTGAATGAGGTAGAGCATTCAGTGAGCTGGAGAGACCTCTACAGATTGGGAAAATGGGCTAAGAGGAGCACTTGGATGTTTGACAAAGACAAATGCAAAGCCCTGCATCTCAGGCGATGTAATCCCATCTGTTAGTATAGGCTGGACACTGATTAGTTAGAAAATACCTTTGTGAAAGTAGACCTGGGAGTCCTACACAACAGCAAGTTGACCATGTGGCAGGTGACCAACTGCTTCCTGGGCTGCTGCAGTAGGAAGAGAGTTGCCAGCAAGTGGAGGGGGGTGACTCTTCCTCTACTTAACCTTGGTGAGTCCTATCTGGACTGCATGATGAATGCTACATTTTCCCTGGGCAACAGATAACACTGACAAAGTAGAGCAAATCTAGTGAAAGGCACCAAGATGACTAGAGGGATGGAGGACATGATGTCTGAAGAGAAGCTGAAGTAGCTGGCTTGGTGGAATCTCATTACTGCCCACAGAACCTTTCTGGGAGGATGTAGAGAAGCCAGATTTTTTGTGTAGGCACATGATGATAAAAGAGCACATGGACGAGAGACAATAGTCCTGTGGTGAAACACAGGCAATTCCAATTAACTGAAATGAAAAATTAAATGCCATGAGAGTATTAAAAAACTGGAACAGGTTGCTCAGGGAGAATTGTGAATTTCCATCTTTGGAGGCATTAAAGGCTTGTGTGTGCAAAGCTCTGAGCAAGACAACTTAGACTCACTAGGTTTGAGTGAAGTGTAGGACTAGGTGACCTCTAAAAGTCCCTTACAAGCTAAATTATTCTATGGTCAATCAATTCTATGTCATTGATTCGTGCACTATGGAACGATTTAAGGGGCCTCTGTAATTCTACATGTTTCCCTCTCCAGTTGAAAGTCTCCTTGTCGCTGTAACAACATCACAAGGGAGTGAAACAGACAGATCACCAGAGGAAAGTAATGAGGAGTTAAGTGTGAAGTGTAGATTCACTGGCAATGAAATACTGGAATCTGTTCTGGATGGTGAGTAAAATTTGGTGCTTTTACATCTTTAGAGTGGTAAAATAATTGATACCAAATTGGTTTTTTGGAGAGCCTTCATGGTCTAGGGTGGAATAAATAGAAAATAATGTAATAAAAGTTGTCTTTGGACAAATGCTCAGGTAATGTAAATTGTTATATAACTTCGTTGAAAGTACACTTTCTTGTCATTGTGGTTCAGCTCTGCATGAAGTCTATATTGCAATATAGGCCATTTCCCTTTTTGTCAGGAGGCTTGAAAACTGGGATTGATATTCCAGTAATATCAGCTGCAGAGGGTAACATTAATTTCTTACAACAAAACTGCAAATAAAGTTGTGTAAAAAACATTGCTACAGAGCATTTTTAGGATTATGGTTACACTTATCTCCAACCTTTCATAAATGAAATAGTGTTAATTTGTAAGGTAGAAAAACTGGATTGTGCCACGTGTGCCATACTGTCTTGCAGATTTGTTTTTCCCCAGCCTAGGATCCATTATGTAACTACAAACTATAAAAATCACTTTATCATCATCCTGAGTAGCTGTAAAAAAGCATGCTCTTTTTGTTTTTCTAGTCAGGATATGCTTGATACGTTTCTTTTGCATTTTCTTGGGGCTTTATTTGTTAGACGCAGAAAGAAAAGAAGTTGAAGAATCACCAGAAATCAACCTCAACATTGAAAAGGAAATGGCAGGCGCCAGTCTTAAGGATAAGGTATTGTAACCAGCTTTTCTTCCTGCATTGCACACAGCAGTCTGAGCACTGTCCATACACATGCTATTTAATTTTTTATGGGGAATTTCACTCAGATCCAGGTAATTCAGTCTAACAGAGGCCACTGCAATTAATAATAAAATGTTAAAAATCAGTCATAAACAATCCAAGCAAAGAATGACTTTCCTGCAAGGCTTAAGATCAGTGAGTTGTAATAAAGGCAGTGTTTTCAAATCGCTTGTATGGGCCATTTATGAGTGTGGGTCTCTGTTGTCATCATTCAATAGATGCATGTCTATGGAGCTGACAGTAGAATTCCATCTACTCCCTCCTCCTGTTCACAGAATGATGAAATTCTCCTGCAGTGACAGAATCCTCAACTGCTGCAAGGAAGACTTGTGCATTGGAAGAATTTGCCCTGAGAACAAGCACATAAGAGAGGATGGATGTTTTTACACCAGCTTGCTTCAGAATTTTGAATCAAAACAAAATCGAGCAATTAGAGAGTAGAAGAGAAAGTGCCAATTTTGCAGAGTCCTATAGCTGATAAGCAAATCTGGGGAGAAAAACAGAACCAAAAATCAGTTCTGGACAAAACTAGGAATGACAAATTTTATGTAGCAACGTAGTGTTCAAGTAAGCAATGTGAATTACTATGTGGAAATAAAGTGAACCATTATAGTGTAGTTCTTAGGTGGAGAATAATAATCATAAAGGGAATAAAGGGAAGAGACAAGAACATAAGATACAGAACTTAAAATGGAAAAAAAAAACCTTTGCTCGAAAGTTTAGCATTAACATACTGTCTTTGCATAAGTTCTGAAAGAGGGCTTGTGTTGGTTTATTTTCTGTGTTGGTAATACTCTTGCAAATACACTGATTTATCTATAACTTTATGCTTAGCTCTAAGTCATAATACTTATCAGATGGCTGATAGAAGGGAGCAGGAGGAAAAATGTGAGTGGAAAAAATTGTTTGAAAACAAAAGTCCAAGTGAAGGAGCAGAGAAGCTAGGAGAAGAGGAATAGAACTTAGGGAAGGTAGAAGAGTTCAGATATAGCCCATTAAAAATTACAGTAGCTCCACATGAAAACTTTGCCATTGGGGTTATAGAGAAGGTAGAGCAGGGCTTTTCTCAGGGGTGCACATCAAAAGGATGAGTGTCCAAGATTGCAAGTTGCCACAAGGGAAATTCTGAGTGTATACGGGAAAAAAATTCAATGCAAGGACAAGCAAGGAGCAATGTTTGTCTAAAGAGGTTGTTGGGGGTCTCTACCCTTGGAGGTTTCCTGGATTTGACTGGAGAAGGACTTCGTCAATCTCCTCTAACTTTGAAGCTATGCCTACTCATAAAGCTGGAGGGATATGCACCCAACTCTTCCACCCTAAGTCATTATCCTATTATTTATGGCCTATTATTTGTGCAAGGCATAGAGTAAATCTTCTGATCCCATGTCAGAATCATATTTACCAGAAGGTGGCAGAATGAGCAAAGAAATGAGCTTTGCAAGGACCTTCCTGGGAGGTGGGTGTGCAGTCCCAGGGCTGTGGGGTGCCAGCTTTGGACTCAGCCCAACTAGCTTGGAAAAACAGGAGCTGGAAAGGGGGGCAAGAGCTCCCAGCTTGGAGGTTAGATGCTGACTGGATACTGGAAGGAAGAGCATTGTCTCTGCAAAATGAGGGGTCCCCTGTAGACAGCTGTGAGAGGTGACCCCCAACTTGTCTCCCCTGCTGCAGCCTTGTAAGTGTATCTCTGCAGGCTTTGCCCAAAGCACGGTGCAGCCTTCCCTGGAATCTGACCATCCTCATCTCTCTGAACCAAGGTGATCAGCAACAGTGGCAGAGAGGCAGTAGTGACCTTCAGCACAGTTAAACACCTGAAATTACTGCTTCACTCCTAGCTGGATTTGCAGGGCATGTACCAGCTCAGCTAAACCTGCCTCAGCCACATGTCCCTAGTGCTCAAGTGGTGCTGCAGTGAGAGGACCATGATCATTGGGACTGGCCACTTGCAACTCCTTGGTCAAGCCAATGCCTGATTAACCTTCCCCCTGTGCACATCCATTTTCAAATTAAAAAAGGCTTGAAAGCCTGAAAGAAACCCTTTTCTAGTACAGTGTGGGGGGTCTCCTCTGTGCGCTCTTCCTAACCCTTCCAACATTACCTTCTTTCTCTCCCTTTTGGCCCTGTGCTATGTCCTTACCTGCTGCTCACCATCCAGCTAAGGAAAAACAGAGCTATCTTGAGTCCATCCTCGTGCTGCACAGAGACATCTGCGCAAATCCTCTGCTTTCACAGCAGAGCTAAACTTGTGGATGCAGTGAGGAGGAGGAGGTGGAGATGTGGAGGGGGAATGGAAGGAAATACTGAAGAGAGATAATGAGAGAAAGGGTAGTAGAGGAAATGATGCAGCTGGTTCTCCCTTTGCCCCATGGGTGTCTGTGTCGAGTTGTGTTTAGCGGGCTGGTGTTTCTCATTTTCAGTTATTGCATCTAAATGTAGCAGATGCTTTGCTCCCTATGGTGGAAAATGAGACTCAGTAGAGAACTTAAGAGAATGAGAGAGAAAACAAATATTCCCCAAACTATCCTCTGCTTCTCTGGTAAAAAAAAAAAAAAAAAAAAAAGAGAAAGATCATACAGGAAGTCTTTTCAGCCTAATCTCAGAAGGGATTGTGTTTGAAACAGTCCCCACCATTTCGTCTTATCTTTCTCAGAGGAGCTGTTCTTCATGCTGAAGGGAATATGGGTAGCTTCACCCCATAAATTTAGAGAGCTCATTAGGAAAAAGGAGAAGGATGGAAAGTGTGAAGCAGCTCTGCCTTGCTGCAGAGGACAGTGGTGACCATTCTGGTGCCTTTTGTAGAGTGTACTGGGCACAGCACCTCACAGGGCACCTAAGGCATTTTTTGTGATCCACTAACATGAATTCTTGGTAGTTTCTTGGTACATTATTATCTCTATTTTTTAAGAGTCTTATGCTGTTTCATCCCACTGTAAGTAATCTAAAGCCACTGTGCTGTATATACAGAAGTCTCGTTACTGTGTTTCAAAACTTTGTCTCAAGTAAACAAAGAGTGAATTGAAATGTCTTTTCTGTGTCACATTACTTATGAGGGATTAAAATTGTGGATGAAATAGTTTTATTTGTACAGTTGTGTTCATATTCTCTATTAATTTCCACAAAAAACTCCATTATTGATGAATTATTAGCCTTCATAGATTGTTGCTTCTGTCTTTTTTCATAGATCCATAAAGGTTGACTCAGTATGCATTTCCTAGCCATGTGTCCCCACTAGTTTTAAAAAAATTACCTAGATGATACAATTTTAAAATTTAAAACCACTTTTTAAAGCTACATGTGTTTATTTTAGGGAGGAAGTATGAATTTTCCAGGATCTACAGGAACAGAGGTGAGTTAATTTAAAATTCAGACAGAACATAATAACTATTTAGCTAACAATGGTCAAACCTTTGAAAATCCTTCTCTTTTATTTTCTAGATTGTACAAGCAATCCAGAACTTAACCCGTCTCTTATACAGCTTGCAGGTGACTACTCCACTACTAATTTCATAGAGTAATTAATTTGTCCTAATAATTTACTTTCAAAGATTTGTTTTCATGTTGTCCTACTTCTAGACATTATCTTAATTGATACTGATCTCTACTGACTGTTTCATAAGTTGTCATAGAATATAGTTTTATTCTACATCAGGAGTAGATTTCTTTTAAAAATTGAATAATACTAACTTGCTTGGAGATCAGTCCCTCCTCTCAAAAGAGGATATCTGTACAGTCCAAAAACAAAGCTGGAAAGTAAAATGATGTCTCCACTTGAACTGATGTCATTCCGTGACAGATTTCGGAAATTGCTGTTCAAAAAGTTGAAAAAATTTTGTATTTTGATTAGACTCTTCTCCTGGCTGGTAGTAAAGAGTAACTTTTCCAGGTAGTTAAGGTAGCAAACTCAGCCCATTTTAGATGGTTAAATCTCACTTTGTATATTCTATTGAGCCGTAGTATGAAGTGTTTGCCTCTTTTATGCTGAATTTGAATGTCTTAACTTACTTCTTCTTATTTAGCTGCAGTTTTATAATTCTATTTTTTAAATGTTTCATTTGAGTATACCTAATTTTTGAGCCTATTGATCTTAGCATAATAATCCTGGAAACCTTGGGCTTAGAAGTTAAATGTATTGAAGCAATGCAAAACCAAAACAAAAATCCTGTAGTTCAGGCAAAATTTTTTGAGTAATTGAAAAACAAATAGGGACAGTAAAGTAAGGTTTATAATCACACCTTAATTGCTCAGACCATGAATGGGTAGTCAGGTGCTGAGAAACAAGGAGAGGATCTTGTCCTGTTTGCAAATCACTGGAACTGGCCCAATACTGGAGGAAGAGCCATGGAAACAGATGGCACATGGCATGAAGTTAAAAAGTTTCTGGAGTGGACAGCACAGGGCAGTGGGGCTATGTGAATTCTCTGGGAATGTCTGCTGAAATAGATTCCCACGTCAGCTGTTGAACATAGGCAGTGCAATAAGTGCCTCAGCAGATCTAGGGTTTTCTTGCTTTTCCTTCTTCTTAATCCCAGCTATTTGTTTTTGTGTTATTGGAGGACGTCACAACCTTTAATGCAAGCAATGTCACAACATTCTTGTGAAGGATGGAATATAGAGCTCTCGGCAGTAAAATAGGAACCTCAAACCTGAAACCATTACTATACTGCAGGTTTATGCTTGCCCTGGCACCTCGGCCAGGTGTGTTCAGCGGTACAGTCCTGGTGACATGGCTGCATTGGCAGGTGCCTGTAGGACTGATGTTAGTTGGACTGCAGCGTTGCAGGTTAGCAAGGAGAGCCTAAAAGTCAAAGTGAACTCTGTGGAAACAATACAATCTTATGTGTGTAAGTCGCAGCTGTGTTAGGAATACTTGGGTGAGTATAGCATTCCCAATGCCTTATTGCCCTCTCCAAGCATGAAATATTGTTTTTCCTGTGTGTCTTTATATTCTCTGACACAACAGGACCCCAGCTGTAATTGAAGTGCATATGCACAGCTGTAATATAAACATATATAATAATACTAAGCGTAAACAAGAAGCTTTGTTAAAAGTGCTCAAAAGGGCTGAGTTTTATTTTAGAGATACCTCTGTGTAAAGGTATTATCACAGAATTTTCTCTATTTGCTTGAAGAATAACCTCCAAAAAAAGTTCAAGTATTTTTCTATGATTCTATATAAAAACACAGAAATGGATTAATGCTTATATTTAAACACTTGTGTCTGATTTTGTTGTGATGTCTAGGCAGCATTGACTATCCAGGACAGCCACAAAGAGCTCCATAGGTTGCTACTGCAAGAGAGTGAGAGGACCAGTCGGAGCCATGGTTCTCGGCTAAACCTCGTTTTGGAACAGGAGAAATATCGGAATCTGGAAAAGCAAAGGGTGGAACTGGCCAACATACACAAATTGAAGCAGCAGTTTCAGCAAGAGCAGCAGCGGTGGCTGCGTGAATGCGACCAGCGGCAGCGGGAGCAGGAGGCGCGGGAGGGCCGGCTGGGGCAGCGGGAGCGGGAGTGCGAGTGCCAGGAGGGGCTGCTGGAGCAGAGCCGGCAGGGACTGGCGCTGCAGCTGCAGGACTACCAGCAGAGTCTGGAGAGGCTCCAGGAGGGCCAGAAAATGGTGGAGAGAGAAAGAGACAATGTGAAAATGCAGAAGAAACTCCTGTGGCACTGGAAGCACGGTCAGCAAAATAGCCTGTTTTCACGGACGGGGGATTATGAGGTTTGTGCTTCCCCATTGTAATCATATCCCTGACTGCATTCTGCAACCCAAAACACTAGAGACCTGCCTTGATGAATAGGCCAGGATGTCTGGGTTTTGTTGGTTCTTAATGTAATGAGTGAGCATGTAGGAAGCTGAGATTCAGGCATATCCAAGCATTTTCTTTGAATCTCATGAAGTTTAAGCAGGGAAAGTGCAAAGCCCTTGCCCCTGGGAAGGAGCAACATCATGCATGGGTAGATGCTTGAGGATCAAACTGGAAATCAACTTGACTCTATACAGCTACCTGAAAGGATGTTGTAGCAAGATGGGAGTCAGCCTCTTTTCCCACACAACTAATAAGAGGAAAAGAGGAAATGGCCTCAAACTGTGGCAGGGAAGTTTGGTTTGGACATTGGGAAGAATTTCTTTGCTGAAAAGGTGGTCAGGCACTGAAACAGGCTGCCTAGGGAGGTGGTGGAGTCACCATCCATGGAAATGTTCAAAAAGTCACTGGGCATGGTAGTTAGTGGTAAGATGTGGTTGACGTGAGGGTAGTGTATTGGGTCAAAGGCTGGACTCAATGATCTTGGAGATCTTTTCCAGCCTTTATG
>JAWWMU010000121.1:48992490-49004252 GCA_035048155.1 Cinnycerthia olivascens
TTTGTGGGAGAAAATTGGACAGACAACAAAATCTATGTGAAATAATATTGCAGTGTTTGGATGCAAGTGTTTCTCTCCATGTTACACCAAAAGTATCGAGACAGAATGGAGTGGGTAGTTTGTGCAAATTAACACAGGTAAACATGGTAGAAAAAACTGAATGCAAGTGCCAGCCATGTAGACTTTTAACTCTGCTCACTTAATTCGTTTGCATCTGTAAAAGGAAGGCTTACAAATAAAATTCTGTGTAATAATGAAAACCATATTAATGTTACAACTGTATTATTACTAACAAAGGTACTGATTATATGCTGTGTGTTTCCCTCCGGCTCAATTCTGACCTCTTTTGTGTCTTTACATTATTGTGTGTGTCTGTTTAGTAAAGTATGGCTACACATTTATTATTATTATTATTACTTGAATAGATTTCACTAACTTTAGGTAAGGTATCTCTCACCAGGCTGTAGTATAATTTGTTCTAGAATAGTGTTTTCCTTTCTAGACAGATGCAGCAAAATAGAAAATGGTGCTAATGAAAAAGACAGAATTTTCTCTTTTTGATGGCTTGGGCATGGCAGAAAATGCATTGTCATATGTCCTTCTCTTGTGTGTTACAGATCTGAACGCACCACAGACCCAGGGTGCCCAGAAAAGTGTTCCAAACCAGGGATCCATCCAGGAAGACAAACTGCAGCTGAACCACCAGTCTGAGAGCCTGCAGGATGAAGAAAGTGGAACCAGAGTAGAGGAAAAGATTGTTTACCTCTGATAACATTTTTTCTGATCTCAGTAGCACTTTGGAAAATAACTGTGTTTGCTTTTCTAAATTTCTGTAGTCATTCTCTGTATGACCATCTGGGTAGTATTTAATAGTAAATGCAAAATTTTTCCCATGATAAATATAGCAAGTAAGTTATTTTGAAGCCTTTGTTGTATAATCTTTAATTTATGACATGATTTCAAATGCTTTGCAAGAAGAAATGAGTAGCAGAGTAGACATAACATTTTGATATTGTAAAGATGCCAACAAGGACTTTGAAAGCTAGTGTTGATTTTCTCAAGTCCTCTTTTTACAAAGAGGAGCTAAGAGAGATGGGTCTGCTACTTGAGATTTCAGTATCAGTAACAATTGTGATGTAACATGAGAAGACAGCAATGTAAGAACGATGGCTCTAGTCTTTCCTGAAATGTGTTATATACCCTTAGCTGTTGGGTCATTTTCCTTACCTTCTAGCTCAGGAACTGCTCAGAAGGGGATGTTTTTACGGTCTGAGCATAACTGTATAATTATGTTTTTCCATGCCCCAGAGCCTATTATCATTTTGATACTACTGACAGTTTCTGTGCAGAGATGCACTAAATCAGTTATTATATTACAACTGTTCCTCATTTCAGTAAGTGTCCTTACACACTAAAATTTACAAAATGAAACCATCTCACTTGTCAAAAGAAAAGAAAGGGGATAAATAGTAGGCTTCATTCAACTGAACTTTTCTGAAACTCCACTGCTTTCCTATGTAGAAGTCAGATAGTATTCTGCTTTCAGATCCGTGGGATTCTCTGTGTGTTAGGCAGTAAGAAGCCTGTTTTGTGCCTTTTTGTCTTTCTGAAAAACTTGTACACTTCTGTCAAACTGAATAAATGTTCTGTGCATTTCTGCAAAACTGTAACTTTCATTCATTGTGAGATTCTCCAAAGAAATAAGAAAACAGGAGAGGAAAAGGTGTCCAGGCCTTGTTTGCACTGAGGTCTGCTGCAGATGTGTGTTCCTGGTCCAGCTTAGCCAAAGCTGTGTATTTCAGCTGGCAAAACCAAGGGTGTGCCTATTGGTGCTTAGCATGGCTGATGGCATTGGCAGAGGTGCAGCAGGAATGCAGCTGCACAGCTCCTGAATCAGGGCTGCCTCACATCTGCCCAGCTCCAGGAGCAGAGGAGCACAGGACTGCTCCCACCAGAATTGTCTGGGTAAGCCCCACGTGCCGATGGTTTCCATCTTACCCTAAGCCTTGTGTTGTGCAACATCTTTTGTGGGGTGCAGAGTTTTAGATGTGTGCTTTTGCCAGCAGGGGTTTCCTGACTGGGAAGGACTCTTTTCCAGGGACTTGGATGCTACAGGGAATACCCTAAACCTGAGCTTTCTGAGTTGCATCTTGCTGGATTCCAGAGTAGTTGTTCAGTCAGTATCTTGGGCAAAAAACCGAGCACCAGGCATGATGAGCAGGACATGATTTTCAGTTGTATTAAGCCATGTGCAAATGCCATCAGGGAAAAACTAGGCCTGCACATGTGATTTCCAGCATCTATGTCCAGCCATCAAGACTCAAGACTCCTGCTAACCTGACAGCACTTTAAAAATAAGAGAGAAAAAAATTCTTTCAGAATTTCTTGAATTTTAGACATTTCTTTACACAATTAGACTAAAATTAAAATGTGGATCCAACTTCTTTTAAGGGCATTGCAGGAAGGACAGAGAGTCAGTAATGAAATCAATGTTGCCACCTGATCAGTTTTTTGTCAATTTTCTAAGTAGCCAGACAAATTTCTCGGGATGCTGTATGTACCTTACCCAGAGACCCACGGGAAATTGGGAAAAAATGAGCAGTTTTCTCCACAGTTACTCTCTCTGCATTTTATTATGCCTCTGAATAAAGCTAAAACATCTGGTATTGGTTACTGTCAAATCCAAGCTGCTGGATGGATAGCTGCTGTCCCAGTTTGGTGTGGGAATTCCCACGTAAGCGTCTTGCCACCGGGAGAGGAAGAGACTATACTGCTTCTCTCATCAGTTTTAATTGAGGGGCTGGGAGCTGAAAAGCGGCTGGCCCAGACTTCAGCCGTTGTGCAAATTCTTTAAGTCCCTTAAAATCAGGCAGCATCTTATTTTGCTCACCTGTGTTTACAGTAAAACTTCTGGCATTTCAGAAAAGCAAAGGCAGGAAACAGGTGGCCTCTAGATTTAGGTATTTTAATTTTAGAAATGTTTAAAGTATAGGCCAGTATGGTCTCGGCAGGTGCTCTTTATAACAAGATGTATTATGCACCTCTGAACTCTGTCCATTATTTAGGCATTTCTTAATGCTTAGCAGAATTTAAACACAGCCCCAGTGAGACTCAGCTATTTTAGCAGTCTGTGTTTTCAGTTATCATCAGGCATATATTAATGCAGTGTCTTCTTTTTTAATTAGAAAAATATATTCAGAAATTCTCTTCAGCTTTTTTGTATTATTTTGAAGCTGGCTTATTTGCAAAACATGTTGTTTACTCATCCTGTATATTGTGCTTTCTTTTTTCTATGCTTCTCAAAGCATCTTACCTCTGAAAGCTCAGAATCTAATTTAATCATTAATTTCAGAGTTTAAATTAAAGAAGCAGTTGCTGTACTACAAATAGCTATGGCACCAGAATGAGCTTTATGTTTGTTTATCCTTCTTTTAAATTTTTTTCTCCATCTTTTAACAAAAAAGGGATTTCTTTGCTGTAATGCCTTGACTTTTCCAGCACTTTCTCCATAAAGTTGTGTGCTAGCAACATAGTAAACATATGCTAGTAAAGTTGTCAAATCAAGCAATTTTAAAAGACTTAAGGGAAACTTGCCACAAATCTTTTCTTCAGCAAGTCTGTAGTAGAAGAAAGAAGAAGGTAGAGAAGAAATTCATGAAGAGCTTGAGCTTACAGTGTGCTGGATCCGGACCCTTGGATTTGTGCCCTCAGTCATTTGTAGAATGAGGCCAAAATAGGGCAAATTCTTCCCTTGGATGCTGTTTGAGTATTAAGGTAAACAACTCACAGCTGCATTTCTAGGAGATTTTTGACACAAAGGTCACCCACGTTATTTTCAAATTACTAAATTAAATACAGATTAATCTATCAGCAAAACTCCCCAAAGTTTGTTTACTGAAATGATTGGAAAAAAGTATGTTAATGTTCCATGTAAGGTACACAAATCATTTTACTTAGAGAGCCCTGTTAGCTGCATTAATTTATATGCCACCTACTTAGTTCAAAAAAGTCAGTAAGATTTTTTGCTGTATCTTAATCAAGTGGGTGCCAATTTTGTAACATGCCATATTGCTGCTAAAAAACATTTTTGCAGTGTAACGGTGTTCATTCAAAGAAAAAGAGATTATGCTGTGGTAAGTAACGTGTGCAACTTGCTCAAGCTGAATTTTCAAAGCAGTGGAGAGTTCCAGATGAGGCAGTATTCCTTGTGCATTTGATGACAAACTGAGGAAATGGTGTGACTGTTTGGATACCTTCTAATAAATACTCTCTTTGACAAGAATTCCAGCCCCAAATCCCCCTTTCCAAAACCTTCACTGTGCCCAGTTTATATTAGGGAAGTAGGAACAGCACAGGTTGTGGAGTATTAGCATATTGAAAAAGGTTGAATGTCTACTTTTACTGAATTGTGGAACTGCAGTTGATTTCTGCCATTTTTACAAGGCAAACGGATACATTTCTTATTTTCTCAACCCTAGTAAAGTTTTGCATGTAGAAGCACTGCAGAAGTAGCTATGAGTATTTTTGATCATCTTAGTCATAAGGACAGCTGCATATTAACGTCCAAAAAGATTTTTCTGTCTTGCTGCAAAAAAGTGAGATAAGTCTGTGAGCGTGGCCTGAATTCAATGGCTTGGATTTTGCATTAAGTCTCCCTTGGCAGGCTGGTGTCAAAAAGTGTTTCATTTCTTCAATATAAAGGAAAACCCTCAAAGGATAACCTTTGTGGCATTATTCTAAAGTGAGGCTGGCATTATTATAAAATGTTGTCATCAGTCCAGCCCTTTGCTCTGAAAAAGTGCATCAGACAATAATCTGCTAGACTTACATGAGGAGCTCATCAAAGGCTACACAGATTTGTGGAAGAACTTGCAAGGGTTTTGCATGCTGTGGAGCTGAAATGATCCAGGCATCTCAGCTGGGAATGTCAATGTTTTTCCCTGACATGCAGACAAGTGTTGGAAGCAGCTCTATTCAGGTCGGTAGCTGGCTCCCAAATTCCCAGAGAGCTATGTTTCTTATTCCATGGATCATTTGTGCGGAAGTTTCTTCCCCTTCTCCTCACTCCATATCACGCCCATATCTGGATGTTGCCACCTCTTACATGGAAAGGTTCTGCCACAGGGAGATCTGCAGATCCCAGCAAATTTTGAGTTTAAGTCTTGAGATGTCCTGGGTGGAGACCAGGAGAAGGGAAAAGAAACATGAAAAAGCTATGATGGCAATAAAAAAGGTAGGAAGAGTGTCCACTCTAATTAGACCTTTCTAAGCTCCTTCATGGAACAAGCTTTTTTATTCAGAGAAAAAAAGTCTATTTATCACACTACTTATTGATTGGCTGATAATTTGAGAACAGTTAGGTGCCACACTTTTTAATTCCAGTGCCAGAGAGTGTAAGTACCCTATATGCATGAAAGGGACAGGAAGCATGTGAGTTCAAACAAAGAATTTCCCCTGTGGAGGCTTAACAGACCCAAGGGGAATTTCTTACCAGATTTCTGTAAAACTGCAAAACCATACTACAACATCTATACAGAGGCATGAACCTTCCACTCATACAGGTTACCACTGCTAATAACAAAGACTGACATGGATAAACAATTGCGTGAACTGCAGACAGCTTGTGAAGAACAGTGTGAGCCCTGGCCTTCCCATGCAAATGAACAAACAGGATGTCTGCATTCCCTGTGTCCAGCTCATTGAAGATGCTCATGCCAAGCTGTGACCCCACTCATGCTGCATTTGAGTAGTGCAAGAAATGTGAGAAATTAGTGTTCATCCTGGTTAAAGTAAGTAAAGTAATTTCATCTGAAATTAAAACTATCCCTGTTTCCTGCATACACATGCTGTCCTAGAGTTGCTGAATGAATGTTGAAACAAGCCATTATAGGTCAATTCCAGATACAAAGTGGACAAATATAACCTTAGTAGCACTGACTATGTCCTGTTTTCAGTCAGTGGAGGGCAGCTATCCTTACCCTCTGGGATTTCTTTCCAGCTTTTTAATTAAGGAGCAAGATTTTACAGTGGCATAGTCAAATTGTCAGTGAAAAGGAAAACATTAAGAGTGAGACTGCCTCTCTGCTGATGTTGCTTTCCTTCACGAAGTCCCACATGACCAGATTTGATCTGATTTTAAACCCATGTCCAGACACCAGGTAAACTGACAAGGTGTCACAGACTTCATAAAATTATCTCCAAGTGCCTGATACTTGCATAGTATCAAAACAGCTTGTATCTGAGTCCAGGCTGGACAGTAACAATGCTGCAGGTAAAGGAAGGACTTGGAGGATACAAATCTAAGGTGTGACCTCCTTTGAAGCTCACATCAAATTAATGATTTACTCTGAGATCTGGCAGTGCTCTGTAGATGTCCTATGAACAGAAAAAGCTGGCACAGAGCTATATCTCTGAGTAAGATCCCTTCCTTCTTCCAGATGGCTTGAAAATGCTATCCTACCATGGAAATTATGTCCTTTCCTCAGCTGACTTTCATTTGATATTTAGACTGCAGCTGAGCAAAATATCTGGACTGTAAGTCATGAGTCTGTAGGAAATCTTATTACTGTGGAATATGTCTTAAATATATAAGACTATCCTCCAGCTGATGCCTAGGCTCTCTGTAGGAAAATTTATCACACTAATTTTCCTTGAAGTTCTCAGTAAACACCTACTGTTCCAGGCTATAGGGTGTGGTTGGTATTTTTCTGTGTCTGGCAGTGCAGAACTTGTTACCATGAAGTGAAACTCAGTGGTATAGGAGGCAAAGTTTGCTTGTGGCTGGTCTATTGATGATGAGTGGATGATTCCCTCAGAAACTACAGATGCCTGTTAATGTTCCAGGTAAGCTATAAGGATATTCCTCTGGATGGCTCCTAAGAGGAATGCTGGGTGCAGAGGGAAGGGTTCCAGCTCTGGGATTTGTACATGGATATCATCAGTTCAATGGTGCTGGCAGTCTGGTAATCCAGAAAACCAAACCTGGCTGTGGGACCAAGCCATTTGGCCACTGAAGCTGATGCCTGGGAGCATGGCTGCGTGTTCAATCCCGCTTTGCCACACAGCAGAATGGTGGAGCCCTGGGTAACGTGTGCATTGCTCAGGTCACCCCCCTGCCTGGCTCCCATCCCTTCAGTGCCTATCTTGAATCTGGATGGTTGTGTGCAGGCTGTGGGAGATGGCCTGCAGTCTTGGGAAACCTCTCTTGGAAAATAAAATAAATGCTGAGCACTGAAGGTTATTTCATATGAAGTAATTATTGACAGAAGGTAGGGTGCATCAGCTGTTTTACTGGAGATCACAATTTGCACTACAGAAGTTCAGTTTCTAATCCTGACTCCAGCTGTTCTCATTTAATTTACAGCATAATTCTTCAAAGGGATTAGGATAACAACTTTCAAGGACAAGATATGGAAGCACTTAAAGGTGAGGAAGAAGTTTAGTTTATTGGTAAGTGATTGGTTACTTCTGCTTGTCCTACGAGCAGGACTGTGTTTGGAGTCTCATGAACTAAAAACCCCATGAAATGGCATACTTCCAACATATTTCTCAAGGACACTGATCATGTGTAACAGCATGGTTTTCAGACACTCAACTCAAAATATTCTTCTTACTGGGAAATTTGAAGTTCAGAACACTTGGACTATTGAAATTCACCAGAATGCAGTCCTTTCATCTATAATTTCAATTAAATGGAAGTCAACTATACTCACCACTTAATTTCACAATTGCCTTCTGATAAGCAGAAACATTTCCCTAAACATCAGTCAGATGTTTCCAACCTATTATTTCTGCCACTACCATCAGCAGTTCTGGGGTGGTTATAAACATGGACCTGAACATAAAAGGATTGCTAGATACCTGGATCCAAGCTTGACAGACTCAGACAAGATGCTTCACTTCTACACAAAGTTAGATTATGAACTGCCAGACAAAGTGATAGGGACTCAAAAGTAAGTGACTGTAGAGATAAACAGCACAAGCAATAGTCGAAACTGCTTCTTTTGTATAGTGTTCAGGGAGTCACTGACAAAATCACCTGTATACATACTCAGTGAAATTACATTGTTGTAACAATAATGTCTTATTATTTGGTTAGGGGTTTTGTTAATGTGTGTTTAGTGTATAACTGGTTAGCTCTAGTGATGAATGTAAAGCTGAATGAGATGGACTGGGATATAAAATTTAATGGCCAGGTAGCAGGAAGCATTTTCATGGACTGAGAACCCACAGTGGGAAGAGAAGGAGAATGAGATTACTTTGTCTAATCTCCTGGAGATAGTCTTGCCTTTCTCTGTCTGCTGCTGTGCCACAATTGCTTCCCTAGCACAAAATCAAGATGCTCTGGGCCCTTTGCAGCAGGCATCTGGGTTTGTCTCTCCAGGGGCAGAGATGCTGGGGTGTGGGGAGGCCACAGATGTGCCCCATGTTGGTGAGGATGGCTTCCCCATGCTGCCAGCAGCCTCTCTAGGCTAAAAGAGGGATTTTACTCTGTATTGCAGAGAAACTATACACTACACATATCACATACTTGGCCTCTCATATATTTGGTGCTCTCTTTCATGTTGCCATGTAATAAAAGGCAATTGACAAGGGTATAAAGTACTGCCTTCTAAAACACAATATCTCTGTGAAAATTCAAAGTGTGTTCAAATTTTTGCAAAGTAACAAGGGTCAAGTATGGTTATAATAATTAACAACATACGTGTTTTTTAATCTTCAAAGAAAGCTTTACCTTTAGACGTCCATAATTTACTCTGTAAATATTGTTCCTCTTACTTCAAAAGGAAGCAATAATTAGATTATGCCTGGGCTCAGATTAACATTTAATTTGTGCATAGTTTCAGACCAACATAGTTGTCTGCATACAATAGCAAAATAATTCTTTTTAACTCTGTATGCTGTCAGTATTTAAAGTTGTAATTTAATACCCAGAGGAAAGATATGGCAGTGTAAGAGATGCAAACACTCAGAGGTTTTCCAAGCCAATATCCCCTCCATCCACTTGTGCACAGGCACAGACTAAAGTTGCCTGCTCCTGCCTCCTTCCCATCCACTGTTTTATCAAAATCTCTACTTGAGTCAATTGTCATGGGTTTTATTTTGGAGCTTTTTATTATTTGGTTGGCTGGCTGTTCGTTGGTTTTGGTTGGGCTTTTTTTAGTGGGTTTTTTTTGCTTTTTTTTTAATGTCCTGCTCTAGCCCACCAAGGGAGCCTGGCCTACAGGCACAGCTGGCCCTGAGGAAAGGGCTAGCTGGGCATGTGTGAAGTGGAAAACAGCTGAGATAGCAGTGCTTCCTGCTTTGAGGCTGGCCTAAGAGGATTTATCTAAACAGCCTCCCAGGGCTGTGCTGGCTATGGGAAAAGATGGCTTGTGTACAATGGTTTGCAACAGGCCATCAGGACTACCGTCCCTAGGCAGGGCAGAGACAAGATTTTAATTCCTGGCAAGGAGTCCTGGCCCTGTCATGATGGAGAAATCCAATCCAGTGCCTCCTTCTATGCAGCTGGGTAAAAAGAAAACCAAGAATGGGGGCCCCTTGCCCACAGAATAACTGGAATAAGCAGCTCTTCCATTAGCTGAAACAACCTCTCTCAGTCCAGCCTTTATTAACATCTAAATGACGGGGATCACACCTTACCAAAACATGTGTTTGAAGCCTAAGCTGACAGGATAAGAAGGCCAGTGAGATAAATGCACCAAAGAAATTCTTATTTGCTGCTAATATTTTTGTAAACACTTCTATGACATGAGTTGCAGGTGCAGCACTGCAAAATATCCCTATTCATTTTATGAAGCTTGCATATTTTTTTAGATGTAAAAAGGTGGTAATGGATTTCTTTCTAGGCTTTGAAAAAGAGCCTGTCTGCTTTAATATGACATAGCTTGAGTGCTATTATACATTTTAATGAGGTAATGTATGAGGAGGGGTCAAGTAGAGCAAGGACTCATTCTGTTCACATCAACACTGTCACTACTTTGCTGGCACAGGAATAGTTCAGCAGGCACAATTTGAATAAAATATGGAATGTAAAATGTTCTATTGAATATTCCAAATCAGGGTAGTCTGTTGAGCATTGTTGCCATGGGGACTGCGTGAAGGTTGGATTAATTAAGGCCTGAGCAGATGCTCTGGAGTATGTGGTGTCATTTGTGCTTTCTACTTGTAATTAATGTGCATGTGTGCAGGGTGAGAAACAAGGCAAGAGAGAGATACCCACCCTAATTTATGTGTGACAGCTTTTCCACTAAAATGAATTATTGGTATATGAAAAGCGATGCCTCTACACATACTAAAAATGCAGATTAAAAAAATAAAAGGAAAAAGGGGATAATTAAAATCAGCATCTAGCTGAGTCACTATGTTTAGTATGAGAATGCCAGAATGAATGATACAAACTTTCCTCCTTGTTACTGCAAGATTTAGGAACTCAGAAGAGCCACTTTATTTCTGAAATAGATTAAGATTGAAGAGTATCTTTTAATGTTATCCTATAAAGTTAAAACATATCATAGCTTTGAGGGGTATTTTAAAGCATACACAATTTTATGCATACAAAGAGAGAGAGGTTAGTTTATTCTAGGAGTGTGTATGTGAAGTTAGACCTCCTTTCTGGTTTTCAGAAGTCTGTTTGAACTGCTGAGCTCAAAGAAAGCAGTGAAATAAAATTTCAAATCACTTTCCTTGTGCTCAATAATCATTTGCTGTTGTTGTAGCAGGGCTCGAAGCCTTTAAGACAATGTCTTTCCAGCTCTGCCTGATGATGAGAGAGTAATGCCCAGTTCTTTGTGAGTGCTTCAGCATGCCCTGAGCTCACAGGGAGTGTTTTTGGGGTATAAGGGATCACACACAGGAGCAACACCTTCCAAAGAGGGTGGTTGGCACTTACTCTTCCATAGCCACTCCTGTTCTCTCTCTACCTTTGCATGAGGAGCATGGAGATTTGCAATTTTTCAAAGCCTCATTCAAAAACAAGAAAGAGGAAAAAATTCATAACTTATCCCATGAAAAAATATTATATGAACTTTTTCTTTTGAGCTTTTAGAAATTAGAATTACCTCAGAGGAGACACAGTTGTTGTGTGACTACCTGGTGGCACTGGAATCACAGCTGCTAGATAAAGAAATGCAAAAAGTGCTCACAATGTTTGCTATGAGTATTCAATTGAAAAGAAATCAATCTCTTAAAACTGTGTACATTTTGTACAGTGGAAGAAAAGTCATCACAGTGTTTCCAAGCGAAATTTTGCAAAAGCCCAACAGCTCTCTGTTTTAGGAGGACAGGTTTCCAGCCTTTAATGATTAGAAGATGGGTTCCTACCATTCCTAGTAGTAAGACAAAATTAGGCATTTTCATCTAAATATGTGGAGGGCAAAAGCAAGGATATTAACTTGCTGAGAGCTATTAAATGAAGTATTTCTCTAGGACTGTTATCATCTTGCCTCCTATTTTAAAAAATAATTTTCTAGGCATGCTAGGAAAACTTTTGTACCTGAGCATGCTGCTTATATAGCAACCAGAGTCTTGAAATACCTTTTTTTCTAAATAAAATTATTTGTAATGTGAAATCCTCTGAATTGCCTGTGTGACTGTGGAATGAAAAGTGATGGATGTTTTTCTCCAGATTGTGAGAAAGAATAGTCAGTCTAATGAATGCTGAAGCATGCTTCTTTTCCAGGTGCTCAATACTCTCCCTCTCTCTAATTTGCCTGCTAAATCTGCTGCATTTTCCTCTCGTTTCTTAATGTTTAAGGATTATC
>JAWWMU010000121.1:49051647-49066448 GCA_035048155.1 Cinnycerthia olivascens
ATTCCTTCAAATTTTCACTGGCTAGAGGTGCAAGCATGTGCCAGCTGAGCTGTATTTTTGTGTGCAGCCCTTCCTGCCCCAGAAAGCTTTACTGGTTGTTTAGGAGAAGGAATGGCTGACAGGTCATCACAATTGTGTCCCTTCCAGAGAGCGGAGGGGACCTTGATGAAGAACTCTACTGCCAGTTCTTGCATAGTAAGCAGCAGGAGGAAGAGCATGTGGATAGCCTGCTTGTGCAAGGTTTTCCTCACTTTGCAGCAAGCCACTTGCTAAGATTACTAATTCAGCTCAAATAGTCCTTCTGATGTCATTCTCTGTCAGGAAGAAAAGAACTATGTAGTTTCTTTATTCCTGAGGAAGGAAAATGCTTGGTGCTTGCCGAGAGGTCTTTATGAAGAGAAAAGAGATTTGTCATTTTGGAAACAAAGTCTTTGTTTGAGCTGCGAAGAACAAAGAAAGCAGAGCACGTAAATGCAGCACCAAGAAAACAATGGCTATAGAAAATTAAATAGACTCAGAAAACACCTGAGTCAAATCCCTCAGTGCTAGCAAAGCACTGAAGGGTGTATTGATGAGGAAGTTAGCTATTTGTGTGGTATGTTGGTCGTTGGTTTTGTGGTGTTTTTCTTTCTCCCCTTCTGCTCAGTAATGCAAATTGGATTTCTGCACCTTTTCATTTTCCAAGTGTGTTGATCTCAAGAAGTCTTAGCTTATCCAATGTGTAAACGGTTTGTTTCTACGCTGTTGTGTTACCCTGCAGTTACTGCTTTTAGTTGAATAGATCTTACTAATTTAAACCTGGCAGGTCAAAATGAGCAGATAATTTTTTTCTGTGTGACAGAGTTCACTTTAAGCTTATGTTAATAGCAGTTGTGAAACTGATGAGTCTGTGTGTACATGCATGAATGCAAATGAGATCAGGAATAATAAATACACAACTAGGTAAAAAAATGCAAGTTTTAAAAATTGTTGCAGAGAATTTACACAGTTGATTTACAGTTTGAGGAGATACAGAACCTGTGTCAATGAGAGGAAATGTGGAAAGGCAATAAAATGACAGTTCAGTCTCTGTAAAAAGCTGGCACAGATTGGAAGGAGGAAATCAAGCCAATCCTGTGAGCATGGTCTGCCCCAAAGGGCATCAGGAAATGCTAATTTCCTGCGGGGAAAATCCGAACTACTCTGTTAAGGATTGGCACCGTGCCCAAGGGCAAACGGTTTTTGCAAGGTTGCAGGCAGAGTAGGAAGTCTTCAGGCTGGGCATGGGAATACCCATCATACAGAAAACCACGTGTTTTGGTGCTCTATTCATCCTCACCCTCCTCCTCTTCTCTTTCTATTTCATTCATTTGACACAGCCACATCCAGCCTCAGGCTCATCTCACTCACATGAAAACAAAGTCCTTCTTCGATTGAGTTCAGTTTCAGCAGCTTTGTTGGCTTATGTGCTTGAAGACGTTTGAATTTCCTGTCAGTGTGGGTGCTGCCAGAAATTTTCTTAGGCTTTTTTCTAGACTTGTAATTAAGAGAGCACAGTGGTTCTTTGTAAAAAGGCTGCTTTTAAGATTCTCATCAGGTGAACAATAGTAATGGTACAGATGGTGCCCTGCAGATTTAGCTTCTTGCAGTACTCTAGGAATACAAGGCCGTGCTGTCTATATTTGGATAATTTCTATTCCCTGTTAAAAGTTACACACAAACAACAAGTTATAATTTAAAAAGTAGAGATACAGGCTTTTTTGTTTTTAATTTTCTAACAATATAAAATGTTTTTCAATTCCATTGTTTCCATTTTTTCCCCCTCATTTATGTTGCAGGTCAGAACTGAGTCCTTTCTGATTAGAAAACCTCCACTGAGATATCATACCTTATGCTACTTCTTTTTCTACCATTGGATAAAGAGATTATCAAGAAGGCCAGCATGACACAAAAACATCATTAAAAAATTGGTGACTTCCCTTCATCAATAAGATAAAAGAAAAAAAATCCATGATGCTATTGCTACATTGAGAAAAGAAAACCTGCCTTCTGGGGTTTCAGAGCAAAACAGGTTAAGGCAGTGTTCTGAAATGGCTGAAATAGATGGCTAAAGAGAAAAATGAGAGTGCTGATGACTATCACAGTAGAAGTCTATGAGACTGGATGGAGTAATGCACTAAAATAAGACTGGAAAGGATCAGACTGTAAAGCCAGTGTCGAGTTCAGAGTTCACATCTGAACAGAGACTAGGGCCTAATCTTGTCAGAATTTCAAAATCTATATTGTCAGATTTCATCCAAAAACAAAAGCACCATGGAAAATTTTCAAGTTTGTGGGACTTCTGCCGTCCTAAGAAGCAGAAAATTCATTAACTTCTTTCTGTTTTGGTCTCTATCTGAAAGGGAGACAAAAAGATTAAAATGAATCCATAGGTTCAGGAATTTCTGATGCTGACCCAGACATATTGTTATATGTAAAGAGTTTTTAAAACCTGGGATTTTTGGTTTACTTGTTGAAGGAAACAGTGACAGCTGTCAGAAGTCCAGAACCACATCTAGATTTTGTCCAAATAAAACTATCCCTGGCTGGTATAGATCAAAACATTCTTTAAAGTTAAAAGCATTGTTTATTTCACAAAATACTATATGTGTACAAAACCATGTGTGTTTATTCCTAATTATGCATGTAAAGAAATAATAACAGACATACAGATATCAATGGTATATTGTATAGAATATTAATTTCAACCATAATTATGAGAAAAATCAAACTTATTTTTTACACTTATATCACCCATCCCTATAAAGCAGTTAAAAAAAATGCTAACTTCTAGCTCAGGATAGACTTGTAACAGGGAGCCAAACATGAGTCGCTAGGGAGAAAAATCCCAAGAAATTGACACCAAGCTGCCTATGGCTACACAAATATAAGCATTGAGCTGTAGTACACATAGCCTATATTGCCGCTTATAAAGAAACTCTATTGTTTTAACATTTCATTTCCCTCAACTTTTGATGTGTCTGAACAATAACCTCCACACAGCTAGATAATTGCTTTCACCAAAATGTCTGAGCACAATGTCATCCCTTAATGACCCTCCACTACTAGTTCATAGATGTAATCATAAAATTAATTATGTTCCCTATGAGAGCCCTTAATGCTGATTTTGATGTCTGTCTTATTGATTGGCTATTGAACTCCTCATTGTGCTGTTTTGAGAAGGTCCTGGCCTGACTATGCAGAGGGCTTTTGCCCTGGGCTAGCTGTCAATCTCCACAACAGGGCACCTTGAAAAGGTCAGGGCTACCAAAGGCTGGGTGAGGATGTACTGCCTTTAACTCAACTGAAAGAGGACTTAATTAGGACAGAAATAATTAATTTGTTGAATTTCTTCTCATGAGGCAGCTATCTAGCTGATGATAAGTATGGGCTGTCTGTTCTTATCATTCATAGGGATTAACACTGAAATGTCATGGCTTGACAAAAAAAACTCCCACTACCCAAACCAACAAGCAAGGGAAGGAAAGGAATGCTGCCAGAAGAGGTGCAGGCAGAAAGAATGTTTTCAGTCACTGGATCCTATAACCAAACTTCTCCAAGGAGTGGTTCCCTTTTTCTTCAATAGCAAGTGGCTCTGAAATGGAAAGGAAAGCAAAGGAATGCAATTTTCAGTGTGAGGCACAGAGCACAACCATACTGTGTTAAAGCAGAGAATGGCACTGGAAAGGCAGAGGCATCAGGGAATGCACAGAGCAAGCACAGGGCAGCATGGCATGTGCTGAGCTGGTGCTCATGCGCTCTATGAGTCCAGAGTTCAGAAAATAAACTCTAACTTTTGAAGGCTTTATTACTGTTGGACATTGCCGCCCTAACAGCCTCCTCAGCTGAGCTGGTGTTGAGGCAAGAGCTCCATTTTTTCTCATGCAGGCATCCACCCATGCTCCCAGGCACTGTGTGGCCACAGTCTCCCAATGCCTGGCCTCTGCCTCCATGCTGGAAAGCATTGGCTTTCAGTGCCTCAGCAGGCAGTGCCATGGTATCACCTCTACATGGGGGTATTTAACCTCACCTACACTGAATATTGATAGTCAAAGACAAATAGCAAAGCATAATGCCCAGATGTTTTTGGCTTCAGGGCAGCACCTTAATGAGACTAAGCTTTCAGTTAAAAGCTATTCTGTGCTTTTAATCTCAGCTCTGTATGGTCCCTGGGATGGTTCCCACATTATAATTTCAGCTGTTGGCACAAAATTCTCATTCTAGCCCAATCATATCACAAGCTGGTTTCACAGAAAATGTTTTATGACCCTTTGACTGTTAAAAGCAGGGAAAATGTTTATTACTTTTTACATAGGCCCTCAACACTACCATTTTCCATTAGCCCTATGTATTGGCTTTCACAGTCTACTGGAAGTTCTTGAACAAGTAGAAGAGCACAAACAACCTGAAAGCCAAGCAAAAGCAGAAGCCTACTTGATTATATCTACTGATGACTTTCATTAACCACTTTTCCATGGATTTAACTATTTAGCTAAGGTCTATTGCAAGACTGTTTTCTCCAGAAGAGTAGGAGCACAAGGAACCTGATTAGAGGCTGCAGTAGAGGTCCTGGAGCCTGTCCTAGCAAGGGAAGGGGGATTATTTCAGGCAGAGGAGCTGTGGCAGAAGATTTGCTCTGTGCCAGGAAGGAAACAAAGACTGGTATGTGTGTGTGGGTGGGTGGGTGTGGATGTGGGTGGGTGTGTGGGTGGATGCAGTGGTGGAAGGGAACATGTCACATGTAACTTGTGCCAGGAAGTAATTTCAGCCTCCTCCTGGAGCAGCAAAATTGAATTTTTGTGTGTGGTACAGAGACACTTGAGCCTCTCTGCTAGAGTAATATAATTGAGTGACAGCAGGCTGAGAGTGAGGGCTCTCTATGAGAGAAGGACAGCCAGTCAAGTGTCAACTTTCCTTTGTTGGTGCTACCAGCATGTTGAAGAAATGCATGATACCCATTGGTGTCATTTGTAGGAAGGTGAGATGAGACACAGATAGAAAGTTATTTTTGTAGCAATCTAAGCAAAAGAGAAAAGGACATCTCCTGCTTTGTTGCTCTTCCCCAGTATGCAGCAGTCATAATGAGAAACATGGGGATTTTATTCAGCCTTGCATTTCTGAATGTTGACCTTAATTTCATTCTGTATGGAGAGATTTGTAGCTCATTCCTCTTTCTGCTATTGTACACTTTTTTCCCCACCAAAATTATAATATTAATTGAAATCTAAAATTAATATCTGATTGCCATCTAAATTGAATAGAGAGCCACAATTTTCCAGTTTTCTGCAATCACAAAATGACATGGCTGAGAGACCTGAATCTAATCGTGCGAGAATTAAAAAAAAAATCTCTTCCTGCTTCTGCACTTGCCTTTGTATTCTAATAAGCCCAGACTTAGAAGGCATTTCTGATCAAATAGCTAGAATTTCATGTCTGATTATGGATGCATATTTGTAAGAAGGAATAACATGGGAAAGAACTGGGATTGGAGAAGCATTTCTAAATGATATGTATCTGTTTTCTTCCAGCTGATAACATTTCCAGCATTTCTTGGGTCTCTTAGTTTTTAATTCAGTGCAAAGCTTCAAACTCTAGTGGCATGAGAGAATGCATTGCTAATCTTGCAGCAAAGCAGTAAAAATGTCAGCAGCAGGTTTGATATTCAGTACTACAGTGCTCTGCATAGAAGCTTCAGTGAACTGGGACTGTGTCTGTTCCAGATAGCAATTTGGTAAATCCTACCTGTTTCTAAATACACAAGTATTCCTATTAATTTTATGGAAAAAATGTGCTGGAGAAAATCCATAAGAGTTCCCTCAGTAGCGTGGGCACGAGGATTCCTTTTTAAGCAGCTGCCACGTTTTGTAAGGTGTGAAAGAAAGTCATTTTACAATGACTCCCTTATGTGTGTTTTCAATTTTATAGCCTGAAATGGGCAGCATGGTCTTGGTGACAAAGCTTCTCTTGATTTCATTGGTAGTATATGAGTATAGATCTTCATCTGAAGTCCTCAGAAGATGCATTTGTTGGCTTCAGTGGGTAAAATAAGATTGATCCCTCTGTGCGTCAGTCATTTAATGAAGGGGCCTATTTTGGGAGTCTGGTGGCTTGATTCTCTCTTTGAGAAACTTTGGTTGTTACATGGGTGTCTCTGGAGGCTGTCTGAAAGTGTAGCTGAGATAAATTGTCTTCCAGCAATGCCTAGTTCTTTCATTTGGGATGGCTGGGCCAGCTGTGGGCCTTATTCAGGAGCCTTGGTTTATGGGTAGGGCTTGAGGCTGATTGTGGATCTTGTGAGAATCCCTTCCTTCGGTTGGAATGGGGTCAGTGAGAGCCCAGAGACTTTGGCACTTCCAAAGGGATGTACAGAGTCCTCCTGGAAGAAGCTTTGCTTGGTTTCTGAGGAGGGTATAATGGGGATTACTAAAACAGGTTCTTCATCAGTTTTTCAGCTATAAGCTTGGTAAAAAAAATATCAGTTCCTAATGGCACACGTAATCCTAGTATCAAAGAAAATTGTCAGTTTCTTGTAATCTGGATGAAAAATTGCAGTACTCTTATTTTGCAACATTATAAACTAATTATTAAATTAGATCTGTATAAATACTCTTGGGATGCTATCTGCATCAGATTAGCTTCTTATTTCATGCAGATTACAAAGACACAGACTTACATGCCAGCAGAGGTGGAAAGTAGTCTCAGTAGTTTCTTTGCTGAGCAAGTGTGCTGGTGGTCACAGACTCTGTCCTGCCCTAGTTGTGGTTCCATAGAACTCTAAATTGGCTTTTTTAGACAAAGGTCACATTGTGGTATCAATTACTAGCTACTACCTGGAAAATTTAATTTCATGCCCTGTAGTTGGTCTGCTTTCTTCTCTACTCTGATTGGCAACTGTTTCCCTGCTGGTTACTAGAATAGCTCATTTATGTTAAGTGATTAAAATCCAGAAGCTAACTGATTTGGAAGGACAGCTTTAGGTTGCTAGCATAACCCAGAGAGATCTTGCATAAATGCATTTGGGTGAATAGAACAAGAGCTTCTTCTTGTCCTTTACAAAGCCTCTTAAGAAACTGTTGTTTGTGATTTATGTCATGTCAATCTGTTCCTTGTCCAGTAGATGTTTAGTTGATACACTTATGAAAACCAGAGGAAACTGGTGAGCTAAGAAGTGCCTAATTTTACATAATAAGATATCATGGTCATGTTAATATGTTAATACTTATTTTTTAACTGAAAAGCTTTTGCTTGAAGATCGTCAAATCTTTTCTGTCTTTCAGAAGCTTCTAAGGAGCTTCTTAAACGCTTGCTTTGCAATTTAACAGATCTTACTGCTATTTCTATGATCCAGAGAGCTGGGTCTTCATTTATTCTAAGGAATTATTTCCTACCCAAAGGATGTGTTGTGTCATTTTCTTTGAAATGTAACTGCTAATCAAAATAAAGGGACATTTCTTCTTTAAAATTGTTTATGTAACTTGGGAAGTGACAGGTTGAATTGGGCCCTGGAAACCTGGTCTAGTAGAAGGTGTCCCCACTCATGGCAGAGGGTCTGAAACAAGGTGATCTTTCGGTCCCCTCCAACACAAACTGCACCATGATTTTATGAATTTGATCCTTCTCATGTGTCTTGAAGAACACTGTTTACCCTTTTACTTATGTGTTTACTCAGGGTGAGAGGACTGTTTCAGCTTCATGAAGAACAAGAATTCTGAAGAAGCTACCTGTGAGGAATACAAGGAATTCTTAGCTATTATTTAGGTGAAGAAAGATTTATTGTTTCTGTTACTGCGACAGTAGAGTTTTGCTACATCAAGTATTCCAGGACTTTCACAGTTCAGATTAAAAACAAAACTAACAAACAACTATTGTTTGGTGACTGGAATGACAGCTGTCAGCATGCAGGTGTGTTGCAGAGACCTTTCTCAATGGACATTTTGGCCTAATATGAAACAACCCAACAATATTTGAAAGTTATTTTAAAATTAATTACAATTTTACTAAATTATAATTATTTGAACATACCAGGTTCAAATATGCACGTGGTGGCATAGGATCAGAAGATTGTATACAGCATCAAATTGGAATTTAGCTAGCTAAAAGATACAGGGCACCAAGTCCTAGGACTCAGTGTTTCTTTACTAGCATTCGGGAGATTCTTCTTTTCTTTGAATTCAGATCAAACTGTCTAATCATTTCCCACGCATTTTTTAGCCTTTTTTTTGCATATAGTACTATGGGAGTTGTCACTGTTCCACTACAGATGAAGTTTACTAAGTAAAGGGTATATCCCCACTCCAGGAACTGGACAACACAGAGGTCTGCTCATCACTAAAACTCTTTGAGAAGGCTTAGGAGACCCAAATAAAATTTCTTTTAAAATAATTTTCAATACAAAGTACTACAGACATAGCAATATATCTCCAGAGTTATTTCTTTTCTTAGAAGTGCGTTGTTCCCAAGGGTAATGCAGTTGCTTGCACCAAATCCTGAAATTATCCACTGCCATGTTGGAGACTCGTGGTGATCACCTTCCTCTGTGTAAGACTGTGCACTTGACCTCAGTCAGTCTCAAGAGGAAGGCGTTCATATAGTCATCACACAGCACAAGTTTTGGGGTTTACTGTCCACTATTCTCATCAATTTATGGCAGATGCTCAAGCATTTTTACAACATTTGAGACAAAATCCAACAACTGTAAATCAGGTTGTAATCTAAATTCTAATACAAAGATCACATTTGTCCTTTGAAAGTGATGAGATTTTATCATTTGAAAGGACATATGCATGTATGTGCTTTGTCAGATGACAGCTAATATTCACTTTTTTGGCCTTATTTTAACTACTTAGTGAAATTCCAAACATGTCAGGAACATTCCTGTTACAAATAATTTTACTTAGGACAAAAAGTTAATATTGGCTACTAAATCACCAAGTTGCCAGACCCAGGCTTTGCTGGTAGGAATGTAATGAGCTGCTACTGGTTTGGCATTGCAGTATTGCAGACAGACTGGCAGAAATTTGCAGGTCAGAGAGGAATCCCATAGCTCTGGCCTCTAGAAAGTGAGGCAATTAACTCTCCTCATTCTTTTTAGAGGCCCCACCTTTCTGTGACTTCCAGGAGTTATTCAGTAATGTTTGCCATTTTACTTTCCAGTCAGCATACAGGTAGTAAGTATCTGCTCAGGTAAAACCAGAGCACTTCCACTCCCAAAACAATTTGACAATTTCACCTCTGATGATGGCTCACTCAAAAATTACACAGCACCCCTAGAGCTACCTAAATTGCACACTGACTGTGCAGTGACTGAGATACACTCACTGTGACAAAAAATAACAGAGTGAAAATTGTGTCATTTAAGTACAATGCATTAAACTGCATTTATTTTGTATAGATGGTAAAAAAGCAGAAATATAAAGCTGTTCTCAAAGTGCACTTAGCTTTTAAATCCTTGGTGCAGCATGTGCCATGTATCATTACAGATGTAAAGACATTTTTTGTTTTCTCTGTAGGATGAAACAACATTGACTTTCTGCAATGTATGAACTGTTTCTGTAGCATTTTATAAATATCACCAAATCAAAACCAGCAAACATATGGTCACCTGACAATCAATCCTTGATTTTTTCCTATCATAACTTTTGTACTGATTGATATAGAAATCTCCAGTCAAGTTCTAGCAGTGAGGCTTTTTGAAAGAACCCAAAAGTGAACTATGAATTCAGCGCTTTGCTTTTGTTGAGAATTTCTAGTATCGTAAATCCAATTCATATTCTTCAGAGTTCTTTAGTTATTTGTCTAAGGAAGGATCTCCATTGGCATGGAGGGGATTTAAGCACCGGGTAGGAATTAAGTACCCAATTCCCTACTGGGTCTTTGTAAACATCTCCCACTGATGCCTATGATGAAAAGAATTGGAATAGCAAGCCTTACATCATGCAGTCTGTAAGGATTCTCTATAATTTCCATCTTTTCTGCCATCCTAATAAGTTTCTCATGTGGAAAACAAATTCTTGAATCATGAATCCTAAACATTAAGAGGACATAAAGGATTGTACTCATTTCCAGGGGGAGGCAGTACAATACTTAAAAAATTGCTTCTAATTCCAGTATATTATTTTTTCCAGTTCTTCGTTCACTCTGTCTTTCTGTTCCCTCTTTCTAGCTGAATGTCCAGACCCACAGCTGGAGGAAATAATATGGCTATATTTCAATGCTTTAAAATTAGTGTGGTTCAATTTCAGCTCAGAACTAATAGAGCTCTCTGCAGAAAGTCTTGAACCTCTTATTTTGTGCATCTGTGTCTTGTATAATGAAAAGAACACAAGCAGCTGCGCTATTGAAAAAAAAAATCACAAAAATTCACCCCTTACCTTTTCCCTGCGCTCAGGAGTTAGTGGTCATTCTAGCTTGGTAATGAAAGGTGATTCTAGTCCATCAGCATACATCATCAAGTAGCTTCAGGTTGTCCTTAATCACCTGATTACTTTTCTGTTTCAAAGTTTAGACTAAATGATTAACAATGCTCATGTGATTTCTCCATTAAGACTCTGGAATTGGTAGCCATGTGCTGTAGGTTAGGACACACCAGAATGGGAAAGGTGAATATACTTATTCCACTGCCCCAATAACAGCAAACCTCTTTCCCTACCTGCTTTCCCCTGCCCCTTGACAAACCCCCTTCTCCCAGACCACATAACAATATGGTCAAGGTTATAAAACATAAAGGCCTCTGTCACTACAGCAATCCCAATTTAAAAAGCCAAGGTAGAAGCCTTCACAAGGCTTAACCTTCATTTACATCTGATCCCTAGAGTGTTTAGCTTTGCAGTTTTTAAACACTGCTCATATCCCCTATAAGAATTGTTTCCTATTTAAATAGTTAAAGATTTACTACGTGAACATCCTTTTCCCACTCCACAGGATTACACCTCTCCAGGGACAAAACACCAAAAAAGCAGGGTAAAACACCTGCCTTATTAATACTGTTAATCACAAAATAATGATGAGGAGCCTGGCATGCAAAAACCTGGCCACTATTTGAAGTTAAAAGAGTCTCAGCTCGGCCAAAAAGACTTCAGCTAGGAGTAACAGGTGCCTTTCCCCACAAATGATGCTGCTCTGCCTTAAGATAACACAAGAATCTAGAGAGCTGCACTGCTCAGAGAACCAGCACCCCTCTTCTTGCCATCTCCAGCTCTGAGGAGGTCCCAAGAGCTCTTTCTGATGGGGCAGTATGGGCCCATCATCCCAGCCCAGGCAGTCTGAATTAAAGATAGTCCTTAGCACCCCACAGTCACACATCCTCTCCTTAGGCAGGGCAGCAGCCTTCCTTGGGCCAGCCAAAGTGGCACTGCTGCCTTGCTCTGTTAAGGCCATACCATATGTCTGGTCTGCACTGAACCTGTCTAAGCATGTGCTGTGCCTGCAATAGGGAATATTTTGGGCCAGACAGCATTTTCCTCTGCCATAGGCTCTCCTTGTTTCTGGTACATGATGGAGCTAAATATTACAGTGCCTAGGATGCCCAGATGGCTTATATGGCACACATCTTTGCCCCAGGATGACTACAGAGCAAGGCAGATCACTATATTTTCAAAATATCCTGACTTGGGTGAGAATATCCTAAGTGCTACTGGAACTAAAAATTAGACCCTTGTGTATCTGAAGGAGCTAAGGTCCTGTGGAGAGTGTTTGTAACACCTTTACTTTTATCTAGGTCTAAGCACAAAGAGGGACCTCCAAAACTCTCAAGAGGACTGTAGAAAATCTGTAGTTTCAGAGGTTGGCATGAAATTTTGTCACTACTGAAACTTACTCACTACTGCTTTAGAAGACTAGCTGTCCACTAAAAATAGATTCTAATGATCTGTCACCTTTTTATTTTGTATTGACAATTATATTGTTCAGTCTTCAAAATACTCTGGGTATCTGACATGATTCAGTAAAAATCTAGCTGTATTTGCAGACCTATTTTGAAAACTCTCAGCATTGAAGCTGTACATCTATAATCTTCCCCCCATTCTCATTCCAATTCCTTACTGTAGTCAGCTTTTGCTGTTTCTGTTCTGCAGTAGCATTTGCTGACATTTCCATGGGGATGTCATGTATTAGGTAGCACTCCAGGCTTTGGTTAGCAATACGTGGTACATCTTGAAGCAGTTAAATTCCTCATGCCATTTTGAAGTTAAAACCCTGTTTCATTTAAAAGCTGGACTCCTGGCTGGTAACTTGTCTGGAATAGTGGGTGGCAGGTCGGTGCAATTTGAAATGGCTAGGACAGAGAAGGAAACCATGAAAAATGGAGCAATTACACTGCAGGTCAAGGTTTGTTATTGGGTGGCATGGTTTCAATTTGGCACTGGAGAGTGGCAACAAGTCTACTAGGCATGTTAATGCATTTTTGTTACCTGCCATTTGTAAACAATATTTGAGAAGGGGGAAAGGGGAACATTTAGAAGTCCAACACAGCTATCTTGAAAGATTTGTCTATGATAGAGGTGCTTTTTTGTAATTTTTTTTCCAAGGAAACCATTGTTAGCCTAAAGTTTGGAATAAAAGCATCCACATGAAACTTTGAAAACTGTGAACTCTTTGCCAAATTGTAGATCAAAGGTGCTTAAAAAGATTGATACAATTTTTTTTTTTAATACAAAGTGCACATCTGGCCTGAGAATTGGTCTGCCAAGTTTCAACCTAACAAACTTTGAAATCAGCCTCCTACCAGCAATTCTCTAGACCCAGATTTCTTATAGAGTATCTGGACAATTTTTATAGCCAGAAGGTACTCATATAATGACTATGTTCTCTGCTGGCAACTAATTGACAGACTTCTGATACAGTGTTGTTTCAAGTAAAAAAAATTGGTTTTAATTTGTCCCCCATCATTTATCAGCTGGCACATGAAGTCAGGATGTTAAGTTTTATTGCATCAGAACAAGTTAAAATAGCCCTAGGTCCAGCAGTGAAACGCACATCAACAACAAATTGTTTATGCAGTACAGCTCTTCACATGTTTTCTTTCTTCCATTCCTTTTTCTTTATTATGCAGACTCAAAGTCGGTTGGAAACCTAAAAGCTTTTGCTGAAGCTGGCGTATGTTGGAAACACCCTTTTGTTCTGCACTTTCCTGATTGCCAGATGGGAGGAACTCTTGACAGTTTAAAAGTAACAAAAGATCCTTGCTTATGCTCAGCCCAGAGAGTCGTAGCACACAGAGCCAGAAGCTCATGCAGAAAGAAGTATTTCCTGCCATAACTAAAATGAAAAGCATATTTTCCCCAAATAAATCCATTTAAAAAAATCCTTAACAATTTGAATCTCCTTTTTAAACTAGATTTCATTATAATGACAAACGGTTTGAAAAATTTGAGGCACTAGCTTTGCAAGCTAACCCTTGCAGAAGTCCAACTGGAAATGTGGTATCTAAGTACACAAAATTCCCTTGTCCCCAGGCAGGTGAATATGTATATTTTCAATAATCTTTTTGGAAAATACCCATTGTGTAGACCAGCAAAGCTCTTTTGTAAATGCTTTCTCTGAAATCCACCTATCTGAACTCTAGCAAACTTCAAGTGAGAAGGTAATTAAACCTCAGCACCATTTGTTTGGGTCATGCTATCACAAAAGTGATAGCATGAGCAGAATCTCTATTATTAAATTACTTTCCTTATTGTTTTTCCACCATTATTAAGGCTAGAAATGTATTTCTCATGGCTCTTTTGTTACTAAAATTCCAGATATTCCTAGGAAGTAACCTTTCTGAATTTACAGAAGTTAAAATTATCCTGGTTCAGTTTTAGAGACATGGCTCAAGAGAAGATGGCAACCACTTATGACTCCATTGATTGTACTTTCCAGATTACCACTGATTTTTACATTAATTTGCATGTTTATACAAATCACTTTCGTTAATGGATTTTTTCTTTTCTGAAATGCTGTTGCCCTGAGTGAGGATTTGAACACTCTGGTGCTAACATCCACATTTTAAAATTTTTGTTCTCACACAAGATTGCAACAGCAGGCTATCATGAGAATTATTCAAGCCCTTTACTTCTCTCTCCAGACAGTTATTAAAAATAAAAAATTTTGCTCCTTTTCTTAAAGTTTTAAAGTTGTGCAGACACCAGACAACCAGACTCATGTAAAAAGGAAGAAGAAAATTAGAAGTTCTTTGAAAGAGAGAAAGAATATAGAATTGCTGCAGGCATGTCCAGCTGAGAAGAGCTAACCTATTATTGTCAAACAGAAACATTTCCTCCTTTTATACTGGTGCCCCCTGTGCTGAATGGTAAACTCTCTACTTTGCTGTCACTGAGTATTGCTAACTGTAAGACATTTCTGGGTTCACATCAGGTATAAAATTTTCCTTGTTCTAACAGACATACAAGAATGGATTCCTTTCAGTGTCACTCACTCAATAGAGTTTACATTTAGATTACAGAGATATACCTATAGATATTGCAATAAAAATCACAGGAACCTGTGGGACCGTAACTTTATAACCTCCAGTGTCAGTTGAGTCTGCATCCCATAGTTCCCCCATGTATACCAAATACCCATGAAATTTCCTCAAAGAACTTACTCTTACCCAACAGTTAAGAAAGTCACATCCTCTGTGGGTGCAGACTACAGAGAAATAGAGCAATGATAATCTGAAATCTGTCTCCATTATTTTTCTCAACATTATGAAAGAGAACGATAGCAAAAGATGTCTGGCAAGAGTGGGTATCATTTTTGGAAACACTTATGAACAGCTGTAGCAAGCAGCAGTAACATATTCATCA
>JAWWMU010000121.1:49243271-49254276 GCA_035048155.1 Cinnycerthia olivascens
TCTTTGAAGGAATACTTATTTTATAACCCAGGAGAATAACGAGGAGACTGCTTACGGAATTAAAAGTTCCCAGCTTCTAATTAGAAGGAGAATAATTGCAGTGTCATTTGTAGGGATCTTAGTAATTTATTTCATTTTCAAGACAAGTATACTTGTGCAGTATAATTTTCATTCATATGCCAACCAAAACAAGGACGCTTTTTTCATTCCTTGTGCTACATGTTTTCCTTCATTTTAACCCTCTATTTAATCCATCTGGGCTAAAAAACACATAACAAAGAAATACTAAACTTTGAAAGTGACAAAATGGAAAATTTAAGATGTTTTGGAATTTTCCATATTTTCTTTGGTTGGGTTTTCTTCCTCCTTACATAACCTGTTATTCTTTGAAGTAGTGCAAACTCATTTCTTTAGCTATCATTTACCCATTTCATTGGTGCTTTTCAGAAAAATAAAGAAATAAATAAACCAATGATTAATTCCTTCAGAATTCGACTAAAACACTCTAATCATTTACTCATGGCCTAGAGCCTTTTTTTGTATTTTAGGTAAGAAAAATAAAGTCCCCCCTACTTTAGGCTCAACGTCTAAATTGGAGACAATATCATCTAAGTGCAGACTACATCAAAGATGAGACTTCAATTAATTCCAGAGTTATTTATTTAAATGCAAGTTTTTCGCAAGCAAGCTACCAATGAAAGACCTCAAGAGGAACATGGAGGCAACAAGGGGAATTCCACGACTTCCACCCCTCAACCTCTTCTCCCGGGCACAGGACCAACTCCAAGAAAATAAACCAATCCCCAAATATTACACAATGGGCTTTTTCCTCCTTAATTTCCTTTAAAATTCCCAGCTGAGCACACAGACCTCACACAGGATTTCTATGTTATGTATTAACACCGGTGATGAACCTCAGAAAATAAAACATTTCATAATGGACCTGCTGACACAGCACAGAGCATCCCTGCTCAACTGTGTGGTTTCAGAGGGGTCGGTTCACCCCTATCCCCGTCCCAACCCAGCCTGAGAGGCATTTCTCCCTTTGAAAGCTGTCTTTTGTGTCTCACACCCCGATGGGCTGCTCCTGGCCAGGCTGTTTGCTGTTCTTTGGAAGCTTCTGCTGTTTCCTACATCAGATGGCATTTACCTTCATGTAATTATTTTTTCTGGGAGCTTTGATCTCCACTTCCCTTGTAACTGCAATGTAGTCACACTTTGAACTACAAGAAAGTACCAATTTAAGGCTCTTGCTGAAAACATCATAATAGTTAATCCTAACAAAAAGGTGTTAATTGGTCTCCTGGTGATTCTAAGCTGAAGTCACAATAGGTTCTTATATTTGTTTACCACCACTGTATTTCCTCCTCATCCCAGTAAAAGTGCACTAGATCTGATGAAATTTTGGGCAAGCTTATGGTTTCTCAGCTTGTGATTTAGGGCAAAACCTAATTACCTATCCAAGTTGGAGGAGCAATTCTGGCCCAATCTGATGACGCTACAGACTGGTAACTTCAGAGTCAGCCATTGGAGACTGCCTACTCAAGCAAAAGTAAAAGTTTAAAACTCTTTCTGAAGCACAATTAAGCTTCTATATGAGATGAAAGCTGTTTCTTCGTATAATACATTTGGTCCTGATAGAGAAAACATAGAGCTGGGGAGCAGCGTTATTCTTCATTTTGGAATCTATCTCATCCTGCTCAGCACAAAGAAAATTTTTAAATAACTCAAATTAATGAAGGTGGCTCATCATTCTGGACTGCACTGATGGATTTTCAAAACATCTTTTTACTTTTTGTCTTACACAAACAAAGCACTTACTTTTAATGTAGCCACTGAATTTTGGTCAGATTCAGGTACATCACCTCTGTCTCCCAAAAAAAAAGCTACATATTTGAGTGAAGACATTGAAAATTATCTTTTTGAGCCCTCTGGCTGTTTTCTCAGTGTGCTCTGTGCAATGACAAAAGAACCAGACAGAACAGCAACTTCAGTGCTTAGACTGCATATTTGTGGAGTGCACACAAGTCTGCTGTTCATCAAAAGGTTACTTATAAGATAAACATGAAATGGTGTGGGACACCAGGATCCAATCTTACTATTCTGACTTCTATGGACATTTCAGCAGTCTCAAAGAGGAGGAAACTGCCACCTCTTCTTCCCACTTTTTCATTTGATATTCTCACAGGCAATTAAAAAATTATTATTTATATCTGCTCAGGCAGCTCTTCTTCCCACTGATCAGCTCTCCCAGGTGAGTTTTTCTTTCATCCTGTTCCTGTGATTACAGCATTTCAGAGTCAAACACTTCAAAAGTCCTGCTGAAAACACCAGGAGAGCCTGCCCTGACTCACTGAGGACAACTCTTGAACCCTGACTGAACTCCCAATCCCTCCTGGTGTATAGGGATGCAGATTTACTGCGGCATGATCACTGTCAAGGTGCATCCCTGCAAGAGCACCCTTGAAGACCTGCACAGCCTTCCTGCTGAGAGCCGGTCCACCCTCCCCTGCCCACGTGGAGAGACTTCTATCCCCAAGAACTGTCCTTCTTTCCCTGCCAAAAGCTGCCCTTCCTCTCTGTCCGCTATAGAAGCAAGATACACCTGAATTCCACAAATTACCTTGGTAGATGTCCCATGCTATGCAATACCTCAACAGTGCTTTCCTGCATGGAAAATCCCACTAAGCCTGTGAATGAACAGTAAAATTGTATCATCTTGACATACTTCAAACTGCCTCTTAAGCATGGGAACTCAGAAAGGGAATATTGGTTGTGAGGGAGGAAGCAGTGTCCAGCAAGTTTGATGGGAAGAGGATGATCTTTGTACAGGACCCAGGCTGAAGGAAAGGAAATATTTCTTTTCACTATGCTGTAAGCAATGATCTCAAATACCCAAACCAGTATCAGGTACAGACACTTTTCTATCAATAAAAGCCTTTGTGAGTTGTTAAATATATGCATGCATACTCAGTTGCAAGCAGCTAACCCAGGGTATAGTCAAATGGCAGCCCTCAAATGAAAACATCACTACAAGGGTTTATGTCAGAAAAACCCTTTTCTTTTTCATGTTTGTTTGGCAAGACTTTCTAGAATCTCCTGAATACAATCCAGACCCTTGGCAGCTGCAAGCTACAGTCTGAGGCACTGACAAATTTATTTTTCAAAATATCTATGGTATTCTCATTTTGTCAAAATGCTCCCCCATGAATGAGGGGATAAGCTTTTGTATTTCACCACTGGGGAAACTGACAGTCACCCTGGACATGTTTTTGTCCTCACAGTTAGAGTTTGAATCTATGCATTCTTTTTTCTAACTCCTACAGTTTGTTTTGTTCTCAACTACTTTTTCCATGTTTTTGTTTGTTATTTTGTTTAGGAATTTTAATCTAATCCCATTAGATAATTAAACATTACATGCAACTTTATTACTTGATAGTTGTTGGATTGGGGTTTCTTTTTGTTTTGGGGTGTGGTTTTTTGTGTTTTAAAAGAAAATGAAAACAAAACAACAACAACCAAGCTTTTAGAATAAACTAGGCAATATTATCCCAGTGGTCTTGCTTCCAGGATATTTATAGCTCCACCTTTCTAGGAAAACAAGGGGGTTTATAAGAGCAACTTGATACTACAAATCTAATCATAATTATAAATCACACCCAAAAGTTACATTTCAGGATTATATAGGTAAAAAAGAGTAAAATTCTTGCCATGACAGGTGACCACCTGAAGTTTAATACCTTTGTTTTCAAAGTGCAATTCTTAGTTGGGAAAATGGGTTTCTACTGTATCTTATGTAAACTTCCCCTTGCAAGTTACGTGTCTGTAAAAAGTCAATCACAGCACTTTTTTCTCTAACTAGGTACTTCAGAATGGTATGTGTTTGAAGCCCACAGATCATATTATGGCATGAAGATGCAAGGAGGGGAAGTAACACTATATGATTACCTGGAGTAGAATGAAAATTACTGAGACAAGTTTTTTGCTGTTTTAACTCTGTCAAAGTAAAAGTTAGCAAAGAATTTTAGTCATGCCTGAGGTTTGGAATCAGATTATTTTTTTTGCCGAGGAAAAGGGCTTCTAGTAGTCAGGCTTCATCTTTACCTCCTTTGATTGATTTACTCTAATTGATAAAAACAATCCAAGGGAACAATATATTTTATGGCTGCTGGCAGCCCTTAGTAGGTTCATCCTGCCAGGACATATACAAAGGTAGGAATTTGAGGTTGAGGCAGGAAAAAAGGCTCAAAGAGAGTAAACAATAGTTTAGTGTCACTCACAAAGGTTCTGAGAAAACAGTCTTTGTTTGTGATCTGTTCAGAATCAAACACACACTTGAGCCAGACCCTAATCTCACCCTTCTTTGCAGGACTTTCAGTCTTAACCAGCATTGGTGTTTATTTGTAAAAAAAAAAAAAAAAAAATCCCTTAGTTTGAATTGCTGTTGTCTCCTAAATCAATCTGGAGCAAAATTCTGATCAAAGTCAGCAGCAAACAAAGGCATAACCAATTGCAAAGCTGCTGATAATGCATTCAAATTTCTTGCAGTGTCGTTGCAGTATGTGTCACTTAGACACCACCATGACAGGAATGGCAGATATCTCAGGAAATTATCCCTCCATGATCTTCTACTCACTGTTACATTCCTTAGCTGAAGAAACCACTCAGTCTCTCAAGACACTCTTTCTCAAAAAGTACTAACATAGCTAAAATTACAAAATATTAGAAAATAATCAGCTAGTGTTGATCTCTACAGAGAGATATGCCCAGAAATCTGCAACTGAAAATCTGTAAGGACAGGCTGTCTCCTTTCAAGTCTCCTTCTACTTCCAGCTGCCATCATGGTAGTTCAGCATTTCTGGTAACAGACAAGTGAAAATTACAGAGCTGTAAACTCACTGTAATTTATACCATACAGAAAATGAAAACAAATCTTTAAAAATTAAATTATAATTGGATTAGTTCTGACTGGCATGCTTCATCCAATCTCTGAAAGCCTTGTGCCGTGGCTAATAGTCTGCATATTGCTATTTAAGAATAAGGAAAGAAACTTTATTTTATTTGAAAGGCATTATCCAGTGCAAGGCTGAATATAGTCTGTATAGACAATGCTTGAAGGATTCCACAATTCAGGATAAGGATTAGGCCACAAAGGGTATTTTTTCTCAACATGTGACTCTTTCCATAAAACAAACTTTTCCTTTCTTCTCTTCTACATACCGCAGTGTTCTTACATCCTTCTTCACCACCTCCCCACCTTTATACTCACATTTTGCCTGTGTCCCTTCCCACTTTGTTGCAATGGCCTTGCCTTGTTGAGTTTTCCTACACAGCGCCACAGATATCAAATGCAGGTCACACTCAGGCTACAGTTTATATACCTCACCTACATTGCCACTCAAGGATTTCAGTTTCCTTAGCTAGATCACAGCAAACCCCCTCAGTTCTTCCCCACGACCCCAGTCTCCTGCAGTGATAGTCTCAGCAATCCCTCCCTCTCCTCTGCTCCCTACAGCATCTTCAACATCCATCCACACTATCCTACAACCCCAGCCTCAGCTGCACACTGATATTTACCAAGGAGCAGTCTGCACGCACCACAGCTGGTGTGGAGCCACTCAGGTACTAGCTAGTATGCATATGGCAATAGGCCTGACCACCCAGGAATCAAGGAATTCAGAGAGCAAGTTGTGCTCCAACAAGCCTGGCAGCTGATGCCTCTCGGGAAGCCAGTGTGACACGTTGCCTACCAGATGCCTGGCAGATGCAACAAATGGTGTCAAGGATGGCATCCCAGGACTCCGCTGTTTCTGATAGCTCCCATTCAGTGCACCAGGAATTCTGCCAGCTGTTTGCATGGACAGTGGGACTGGATCCTAAAGAACAGAATGGGCCACCCTTTCCTGTGATGTCACCTTTGCATAGCATGATTATAACCTGACTGCACCCTTACAGCAGGCACCTCATGGCTCTACTCTGGTGCCCTTATCCTTGGAAGGTGCACCAAGCACAGCCACAGAGCTCTCCTTTAATGTCCTTAGAGAAGTCTTCCTTGTCAGAATGCAAACAAAAGTCTGAGCCTGAGGGTTGGAATGCAGAGGGGCTGAGTACCCTGTCATTCTGAATGTGCTTCCAAAGACACTGTGCTCATTTGCTCATCTACATGTCTCTGCTATCTCCCGAACATCCAGAGTGGGCAAGCTTTTTGGGGACAGCAACTGTCTTTTCATTCTGTTCCTATGCAGCATCAAACACATCCTGATCTCCTGCCCAGGATCACAGTCACCGAAAGAGGGGCATTAGGAATCCAGCAAAGTCTTACCAGATATTTTGTTTGCAAATAAAATGCCTTAAATTAGAAAGGAGAGGCTTTGCCATCATAAGTTCTGCTGAAAATTTTCTCTTCCTCTGGGAGAATTGCTTACAGTGAAGAAAGGCCATTTGGTGACATTAGGAAGTCAGCCCTTTTTCCAGCTGTTGACAAATAGTCTTGGCTCAAAGCTTTCAATTGAGCATGTGGACAAGTCCTTTCATCTTCACAAAGGTGAATTCATGCTGTTCTTGCCAAAATTGAGGTGGCTTCTTTTATTTCCCGTTATCATTTTCCTCTCTTCTAAATCCCCAGGAACAGTCTGCAGGCACATTCCAGAGAGGATATTTAATATTTTATTGCTGAACAAGTACTAAAGAACTGGTTCCCATGGTCACTATCTGCAAAAGTTTTCCCCACAGGGCTCATGAAAGAAGAGAGCATGTTCATTTCTACACCCACTGCTCGTGCTGAATACAATGTCAGGAAAATCCACTGCTTCCAGCGAAGCTCATAAATCTCCTTGTTGATCCCTGACAGTTTTGCTGGCCTTGAAGAAGGAATGAATACTCGTGCTTGAGATCAGCATCCTAAGCCATTATCAGACCTTTAGAAAGGTGCCATCTGCATTACCTAAAAATAGCTGAGAGGAAAAATCCCATGAGAAAAGATTACCTGACAAACTGTAAGCTGGAGAACCTATAGTCCAATATACCTCTAACAGCCGAGAGGCAAGCGACACACACCTCAGAGGTTTGTATATGAACTCTGAAAATTAGGTATTTAAAGAGGATTCATTCATTCATACTTTGTTACTGGGATAGTGATCAGTGCACAATTCTCTTTAGACTTTTCATTTTTGAGGTTGTCTGTAACCCACCACATCTGCATTGGATCTTGCATCTTTTCATGCAAACATTTTAGAACCATGGTGGTTTTCAGTACAGCACCTGTTTCACAGTAAGTCACAGGTGTACTGATTAATGCTGCCTTATTGACCACAACAGCTCTCTCATCCACCCCTCCTATCATGCCAATTCAGTGAGTCTTTTCAATACTTGTGCCTGTGTATACGCAAGACATGAAAAATGGCTTTCTAATTAATCAAGTTATTCAAAAGTCCTCTTTTTTTTCTCCCCACATAAATCCTAAGCCATAGTCATGCCAAATAAACAGATATACTAACCAATGTTCTGCCTTGTCACATTCTCCAAGGCCATTTACATCTTTGTTTTTGTAGTACATTCAAAGTATCTCTTTTGTAAACTGTGCACTTCTCAGGCAACTGTTTTCATGGCTCTTGCAGTCATGTACATGTGAGAATGGCTGTATTAGCAATGTTAGAGGATGGAGTTCACAACATATTTTCTACTTGGCAAAATGGTTTAGAAACTCTAGTTTCTCTATCCCAAGAGCTGCCTATTGCTTTGCTACGTCACAACCTTGCATGCCCTTGGAAATGCTATGCACTCCTGTCTGCAACCTGGTTTGCAGCATGTTCCACGAGCACTTCTATCACCACCACTGGAAGGGTGGTGGCTGCAAAGAAGGGTGGGAAAGAATGGCTGAATGAAGAGCTGAGGACAAAGAGAGATTTCCCAAGCTGACTTTATTGTTGAAGAAAACATGGAATGACACCCGCAGATGGAAAAGATTTTTCTTATCTACCCTCCTGCCAATTATCATCCCTCCCATATCGATAACATGGGCTAGCACAGCTACACAAACATGTAAGATATTGCAGAATAATCAGTTTAGCTGCCGTGAGAGGCCTTAGATCAGATCAGTTCTTAGGAAATCTGTTTAGTAAAATGGGAGACAATAGAGCCTCTCCAGAGTAAGATTGCCAAGCATGTAATGTGAACACTGACTTTTTGAGACAGAGAGCTTTTACACCTACTTTCAAACTGTACTCTAAAGTCACATCCAGATGATACATCAGTGATGTTCTGCACAATGAAATTGTACCAATGTGACAAAACCCACTTACGTGCTATCACCAGATTAATTCAGAATCAGCTAGTGGCCACCTAAAGCAGGTGGAAGAACAGGTACAGAGCCTCTGACCAGAATCACTGCACTTTCTTCAGCCCATGCCCCAAAGTCTCACATGAAAGTCCATTTGAGCAGTTTATATACATTAGAATCTCCAGTACTTCCAGAAGCCATTGGGACTCTAGCAGATGTGTTGTGCAGTACATTTGGGTACGTGCATAATTCCCTCCACCTAAACATATTAAATTTACTATGCTTGAATTAACCAACTGTGCAGAGTATATGCAATACCAATGGCAGGTTCAAGCATCCCAGCATCCCTTCCTGGAGCTTTAGACAGAAATATGTGTCACATGAAAATGCCTCTGCCCCAGCTTTCTCCCAGCCCCATCCACTGCTAAAGAAAAAACAGTGGAAAGGCACAAACTATTCAACTATTGTGTGCAATTACACAGTATCCTGCCTCTGTTTGACCACATCTATTCATTTTTTTAGTCATGGGTAGGATATTCTAGTTGTTTACAGGTACCTTTGTGTTTTCTGGGAGAGAGAATGATGCAAATTATGAACATGGGCCAGCAAGAGGCTGTGGGGATTGCAGAGTCTACGTGAATTAGTATTGTTTTCTAAGTACTGTGATCTCTTGATTTGATTACTGGAGAAAGCAAAACATGCAGGAAGAGAATGAAATGGATTTTATCATTCTTCAGGCAGAAATTGAATAAGAGAACAATTATATTTTGATCATTGAGTAGATAGCTCAGTTAATTCCAGGGAATCAGTGGCAAAACTCATTGATTCTAATGGACCCCAGATGTAATCCAGTAAACAAAACCAGCTTGGTCTTCTTTAGACTCTGTTTTGACCAAAAGTTATGTGATACAAAATATGGTGGGACAAATAATCTAAGGATAGAACAGAAATAAACAGAATAGCATTCTAAAATGAATAACTCTCAAAGATTTAGTCTTTTTCTGTGCCCACAACCCATACAGAATTTATATTTGTGAAAGACTTGTATATCAGAAAAACAGAACACAATTATCATTAGAATAAACTAACCCTTCTTTTACTTGCATAACCCATAATCCTGCTGAATCACATGTTTACTGGCGGATGATATGCAAGTACAAATAGACTGCATTGTAAAACCAAAACCAAAACAAAACCCACAACAAAAAACCACCATTCACAATGTAAAAAGTGCCCAGTAAGACTCTTCTATTGTGGCAGGAATTGATGGGGACATTTCAACAGATCTGTTAGACATCAAAAGGAGCTGAGATAGCACAGTGATATAAATGTGAGACCTCATTGTTATAAGCCCCTGGGTCTCAATTAGCTCTTTGTAGAACCAAGATTATTATGGATTAATGAATGAGTCTGCCTGCTTGCACGCAAACTGCACAAGTAAGAAGAACATCTCAAGATACAAGATAGTTACTAGGTCAATACAAGAAAGGAAGGTACTCACATTTAAATGATAAAATAACAGGAGACAGAAGAGACAGAAAAAGTTCTTCCAAGAAAGTTTCAGGGAAAGCAGCCATGTGGATAAAACAAATATTCAGGAAACAAACATGTCAATGAAGAGGCACAGCCAGAAGAGGAACAAAAGAACTGTGGAACATAAGTTTTATATTAACTCATCCTAAATACAAGATAGCCAGTCCTTTCCAAAGTAAGCAATCGTTATACTAACAATGAATGGGTGAGATACAGTAAAATAAAAATATTTGGCAATGGAAAACTAAAGGAAAAAAACCATGGCTGGAGGTAATGACTGCTGAGAAGAAAAGTCCCTTGAAAAAAACATTTTAAAAGATCCCAGTAGTAGCTTTATAATGTTCCATAAACAAATAATTTCAAAGTCCATCATGGGAAAAGACTGAGGAAAAATGAGGAGCACAATGCATTAAAAAACCCAAAACAAACCTACAACCTAAACACTAAAGCTCTTTGGTTCTCCTCTATCCTTTTAAGATACTTTGAAATCATAAAGTGCTCCACCACAACAGAAAAACCAGATTGTCAATGTGATTGCCACCAAATAACAAGAGATATTTAATAATTTTGTCCAGTAAGCTTGTGAACTTAATTTGGGGAAAATTTTGGAAGCATAAATATTGTTCAATTAAAAGACAAATAACTAGCTCAATGGCAAAAATAGTGACCCTGCGTATGAGAAAACTCTACCTCTAGTGCCCTCTGCATTTGTATACCCATTTAATGAGATGTTTCCTTCTCTCAGGGAAGCCAGACATCTACTAATATGACCATGAGGACATTCATAAGCACTTCTTACATAGCCCAGGAGAGAAGAAAACCCAGTCTTAGTCTGGGTATACCTTGAGTCACCAGAAATCAGAGGACAAGCAGAGAGGCATCATGTGGGCTGTGAGATGCTCCTTCCCAGGATTGTCTTGGTGAGCTGCAACAACTGAGAATCCATCAGAGCTTGAAGAAATAGCATACTCTTGACTCTGCAGTTTTGATTGACATTTTCTCATTATGTCATCTGGTGGCTACATATTTATATGTCTCCTAGTTTTTTTCTCATCCTACACTAAGGAAATCTGAAAGGGTGGCTCCATTACACTCACCTCACAGTTCCCTCCTATCCACTTCTCAGTGGGAACAAAGCAGGACATCAGCCAAGACAAACTTCATTTAATCATTCACTTCTGTACCCCTGGATTT
>JAWWMU010000121.1:49268637-49285539 GCA_035048155.1 Cinnycerthia olivascens
TTTACTTTCTCCATTGCAAGAGAAAGACTCCTGCTTTTCCTAGCAGGCATACCTGTCTTCAAACTAAGACACATACTAAGTGATACCTGAGGGAGGCCGGAAACTGAAATTCAGATACAGATATTCAGCACTGGTCTGATAGTCCTACAGCTTACGAAACCCTTTGTAGCTCAAGCCTGTGGCACTGTGATCACAATTCTTTAATGCAAAAAGAAAGAGTGCACCTTTAAACTATTTTAAGCATTTTTTTAATAGCAAATATCTTGAAGACATATTCAATTTTTTGGTTGAAAAAATTTTCTTTTTAAATTGTCATGGCTCAAAAACAGTAAGTGAAAGATTGTGGCTGAAATTCATGGAAAAGGGAAACATATAAGTCTAAGTGTTGAATGTGCAAGGCCTCTTCCCCACAAAATTCTTCCTGTTCTGGAGGTATTTTTACCCACATAGACCTGTTTGAGAGAAGGTTTGTGGGCAATGGCCAAAGTTAAGGCACCCTCTCTTTTTTTGTTGGTTTTTTCTTAGGGGAGTAGTTTAGAAAGTGTCAAAACAAAACACACACAACTACTTCTCTCTGATCCATAACACAGGTTAATTAATCCAGTTTTTAATTTACTAATAAACAAGCAGTTAAATATTTGGCTGACTGTCCTGCCTCCACAGCAAACTGCTTTTGCAGTTTTGGCTTAATGATTTAGCTAATATTATGTGGAGACTCCATAACACTTTCTCCTTTCAGATTCTTACAGACATAGAAGATGTTTGTCTACAACAATATAATTAAATGAAAAATAATCTTTGATCTTAAAAATCCCAAGGGCACCATTGTTTCTACCCCTCAGCTGCACAACAATGTTCCTGTGATTTTTTGAGAGTGAGTCTAAAGCAGAGGTATGGAGATCTGAAACACAACAGGAAGGTTTAGGTCTGAAATCATTATTTTCATAAGGGCTGATTCTTTTCTGGATGATTTGTATTTCATCTCTATACACTGAGCTGGTGAATAAACCATGTCTTTTCTCTGTGTCAAACACAATACATTATTTACTCACTTTCTAATCAACTTACGCCTCCTAAAAAAGCCTCTCATTCTGTAATTTGAGAATTTTCAACACCTTCTCTGTCTACAATATATCAGTGTCAAAAGAATGCACAATTAGCATGATTTGTACTTTGCTGGCTGTAGGTCTGCATAAGTTGTGCTCTTTTTCACACACCCATTTGTATTAATTTCTTCGTGAGCACTGTGTTACCAAAAAGATTCAGAATTAAGATCTGGCTACAGGCACAAAATGTCACTTACTGGATGACAACAGGAAATATTTTCATTCTAAACCTTACAGATTTTAATATATTTGCTAATCAACTGCTCCCCATCCTAGAGATTATCTACTTTGTCCTTTGGAAAGATACAGCCTGTCTATAAAATAACAGTGATTTTTCAGGTGCCTTGTCACAAAAACTTTGGTCTTTTCTTTATTGTGCTATGAAAATACATACATGCATGTGGTAGAGCAGCACACTATATCTTGTTTATATGATCAATATATTCTGGGTTCATAGAGTAAAAGTCCTTGTGAAGAATCATAGAATTATTAAGGTTAGAAAAGACCTCTCAGATCATCAAGTCCAAACATTAAGAAGACACAGTATAAGGAGTTTGTGATTTGATAGATACTGCCCACTCCACAAGAGACTCTAAGTTCAGCCGGTATATTACAATATGTCCCTCTTTATTTAGTACCAAATTGTGGTTATATAGGTCAGAGGTAACCTTAACTAGGTTATGTAAACCATACATATTCATTGCAAACTGCACTAAAACATCCTCTCTATTATTTTGCCATTTCAGCAGATAATTTTAAAAAGAACCACATCTGTCTACATTTAAAACATAGCTAAAATGAAGAGGTATATGACCTGATGAGAGAGAGTGGAGACATATCCAGACTCCAGAACAGGGTTCAGTGACAGCACAAGAAACAATGGGCACAAACTGAAATATAACAAATTCCACTTCTACATAAGCAAAAGTATTTTACCGTGAGGGTGGTAAAACACTGGTACATGTTGGCCAGAAAGATTGTAGCATATCCATTCTTGGAGATTCACGAGCCTCACTGGACATGGCCCTGAGCAACCTGCTATGACTGACCCTGCTGAAAGCTGGGGTGGAAGTTGGACAGCACCATTTCCAGAGGCCCTTTCCAGTCTCAGCCTTCCTGGGACACGGTGATTGTGTGATGCTTGAACATGCTGGATAGGCACTCACTTTCAGTCTTCATGCCAATAAAACTACAAAATTATTATGTGCGCCATTTTCCAGTTCAAGATCTTCTGTCTGTTACTGCAGGGTCAGGTGAAAAGTGAGCTGGAGAAAGAGTATTTCCCTGAGCTGTTGCTGCTGGCAGACATAGTAACTCTGATTACAGTAACACTGGTTACAGTGTGCTCTGGGAGAGGCAGTAGACAGTCTCAATGACTTCGACAAAACTCTCTCATACTCAGGAAAGCAAAGAGAAACTCCTCAGGAAGGTTAGCTATGTCACAGGCTCCTGCTTTAGGGTTTCTCAGAACCGCTCTGATGCATTTTATCAGGTGATTAATCCATGCAGGATGCTGAGCTAGAGTAAAAACTGTCTGCCCCAAGCTGACTGTAGCCCTAGTCCAAGCATTTGATTCCAAGATATGCTCAGTGCTAACAGCACATTCACTGAGCACGTCTCCATCAGAGATGTTGCTGGTGTCCAACAGAAAATGAGTGGATCACTAGCTGCCATCACCATAAGAACAGAAAGAAATTAATATAGGATTTTTGCATCTAATTCTTCACAAATATTGTGAATTCTTAGACTGGGCTGTCGAGATCACTAAGTAGTTAGTCTCTTTCTATTTATTCAGAGAAGAAAAAAGAAACAGCATCTCCCTGTCTTCCAATACAGTTCTTCACAAACTGCTGGAAAGTATAATTTTTTTTAAAATGCACACACCACTGTCTAGACAGGGGAATATTCAGTGAACACTTATGTTTCTGCTTTTTATGAAACAAATAAAGCATATTAAAGAAACTAGTATAGTGTAATGAGAAAAGAATGCTTAATAAATTCTGACAGTGACAATCTATTAAAATTGTACTGTTTAGATAGGATTTTCCAAGTTATTGTAGTTGATTTCTGCCTATTGTGTTGTTCAAGCACCCTTAAATGAAAGTAAAATCTGTTTGTCCGTGGACCAATCTTTTTGATGGCCTCAGTAAAAAATTACACAGTTTGGCTCTTTCTCAACCCTGCATTTTAGTAGTCTGCTGTGCTCCATCATGAAATTGCTTCCTGTTAGCATGTGCCTCAATACTGCAAGTGATGCATGCTAACATTGTGGTCTCCGAATTAATCCACAGAACTCAAAAAGAATACTCACGCTGTGCGATGCTAAGCACACACAGACATGCTTTCAGGCTAAAGACTGTATTTGAGATGACAGGGGGAAAGCTAAGGCATTTTATAGGCCAGCTTTTAGCCAGATTAGCTTAATAAACACAGGGGGTAAAAAAAGGTTTTGTCTATTTTAGAGATCAGAATTAATCTATTATTTGTCTTTCCAACAAAGTTAAAAATTACAGTTATACCTTTTTATTTAAATATTCTTATTACAGGGGCTTTATTGTACAATTGTCTAAACAGCTAGCTAGTTTGTCTTTGAATTTATAAAATCCATACCAGTTTTTAATGGTTTAGAAGGTTTTTTACCACAAATACGCTTTTCATTGTAACTTTGAAACGAACTAAAGCTGAAGAAAGAAATTATTTGTACTTCTAAGGACCAAAATAGCTGCAGAGTGAGAAAATGTGCCTTAGCTTATTGGCAGCAGCACCTGTAATTATCTGAAGTTGAGCCTCAGTGTAGAGTCAGGATCCAGGTCCACGCCTCCTGTTTCTGGGACTGCAAACAGCTCTATCCATTTTCCCATTTACTGCCTGCTGTCTCAGTAAAGAAGCACCAAGCAGCAGCTCAATGTGACCCTGCATGAAGCTTGAGCATGCTCCATCCTTTCATGACAGCAAGATGGACCATAGAAGTCTACAGACTTTTGATCAAGAAGTAAATATTTTAGTGCAGATGTCTGTTTATTCTACTGTAGATATTTATTTGTCAGATAAAATAACTCTCAAGTAGAAACCCAAATGCATTATGTGAAGTTAAGAAAGTAGAGTTGTTTGACCATAAATGTTATATCTTCTCGAAGGAAATGTGCATGACAGAAAAGTTCTTTTTCTTTCCTCCTCCAGTCTTGCCCAAGTCCAGGAACTGTGAGCACTAAAGAAACCCCACAAAATCTTTTTTGGGTTCCTAGGAAACTTCCTCTAGCATCTTGGATGCTATTAGGTCTGCTCCAACTGAAAGAAAGTTCTTATGTTTCTCGAGGTGTAGCTCTCAACACTTTATTATCAACATTTCCATCCCTGGGCTGAACCAAAGCTGCTTTTAAGCCAAGTAGATGTCCCCTCATCCCTCAGTACCCAGCATACTGCAATGGTGGGGCCAGGAGGACAGGTGGGTTTCCCAGCCACTGTCAAGTCACACTTCAAATAAAAAAAGTTCCATTTCTGTATAGAAAATCAAGTAAACGGAACATCCATCACAAGAAGACTGTCAAATAGATCTGAAAAAAAAACCAGTGGGTGACAAAAGACAGACCACTGCTCTGTAAGCAAATGGGAGGTATTTTTATCAGTGTGGGAGGTGGGGGAAAGGGAATTGCTTGTATCAACTCAAACTGACTTGCTGAAAATGCAAAGTAGTCAATAAATCAACACATAAAATACACCCAGTAACCAGGAAAATGTTTGGAGCCTCATGAGCAAGGTGAGGCAGTCCCTGGTGAGAGCATCTGCATCCACCCAGCTGTTCCAGAACTCCATTTGAAGGATCAAACACAAAAGGCATGCTTCAGTCAGAAGAGGACATATAGAGGACATACATCAGCACTGATTACTAACCCTTTTATAGTAAACAAATCCCTGGCTAACACATCACGTTAGCTGTTACCTTATGACACAACTACTTCCAGAGTTTTTGACAAGTTAACCAGAAACAGCTATGCACAGGTCTGTGCCACAAAAGGCTGCAAACAGCTAATATTTACAAGCTGTGTGGCTGAGACATACAGATAGAGCAGGACAGGGACAGATACTCAGCAGGATTATCAGGCCATGGTATATAGCTCCTGGGACCATATTCAGTGGCAATATATAAGCAAATGCCTTCAAAAGTTTTCTACCGCCCTTCCTCCTAATTCTGCAATATTCACTGCTCCCTGTCTAACTATAAGGGCTGGGGCAACAGCTCCATGAGGAATTCACATTGGTGTGGACAAGAAGAGCAAAGATGGGGTGAGGGAAAGTAAAGGATACATGAAAATGAAAGCTGGACTACTATCCTGTGTACTCAGGGACACTTCCTTCAACCACTATTCTCCTCTCACACAGCTGCTTCCCAAACCTTGAAACAAGCCACTCCAGCCAGCCAATCACCCTTGGAGGAAGTCCACATTGATTCAGTCCCTTTATAGGATTCCTAGGCTTTAAAACACTCTTTCCAAGTGTTTTAAGACAAGGTGTTTCTAGTCTTGGAATGGAAAAGAAAGCCTATTGCCTCTAAGATAAAAGGTCCAATCTGCATCTTCCTTTTGCCCAGTACCTCTCCATACTGGGAAGGATGCCAAGGAGCAGGATAACATTTTAAGCCTGTGTAAATACTCTGCTACCAGCAGTTCCTTAAACTTGTCTGCTTCCTATCAGTGCTCTTTAGGTAAAGAGTAACCATCTGCCTGAAAGAATTACTGTTCCTCACTGCTATGTAAAAAGCCAGGTTGCTTGTGTTTACCTGATGCAAATCCTTCCTATTTCTTTTAGACCTAATTCTATTAGTCTTGGGAGACAATATCTCTGCAAATAGTTTAACCTTTCTCAAGTCAATTAACAACATTAATGAGATGACAAGTTTTCATAGCCAGTCTCACAAAGCAGTCTGTCATCTTGTTGATTGGTGCAATGCACCCGGTGCCTCCAGGAGAAGGTGCTGGGGGAACTGAGGAGGCTCTGCTACTGCTTGTGTTGCACCCTTCAACGAATCCCCCATGCCCCAGCTTCTCAGCCTGAGGCTGGAACTAAGTGTTTTGCTCCTCAATGAACCTACTGTTGGGATGAAACGTGATGAGATATGTTAAAATCTCCTGGAAAGAGATGCAGGTTTGTTAAATCTTTGTATTTGTTGCTTTGGCTTGTATAAATACGTAATTGCAATTAAGTAACACAGCCATAAAGTTTACCTTTGAATCAGAGCATGGACCCACAAATTCCAGAATGATTACAAAATATCTAGTGAACTCCATCTAGTACCAAGCGCTAAGTAATTTACTGAATGTCTGATAACACAAGAGAAGGATTAGGAGGGATCTTGGAAGAAACTCCTGTGGCTTTGCTGCCTTCACAGCTTCCCATTGCTTCAGAGATACAGATTATGGTTTCTAGGGTAACTAGACACACACACACAAAAAAAAGGACACATTGTCTTGTTTGGTTTCCTGAGAGTGTCAGATCATTGTCAGGCCAGAAGCATTGCCTAACATGATTACGGAAGAGATCTGTAATTTATTTAGCCACTTATTTTAATTCACAGTCACGCCTTATGGACCATGTTTTGTTTTAAGGGTAATTCTCATATTTAAATGTACAGTTTCTAACAAATAGTGAAACTTTAAAATTCACAGACCATTATTAAAGACACACAGAAGACAGATGGTCTTTGTGTGCATTGTGTATGTGTGTATGTTACTACCAAGTGAGTTTGTACTTGGCTTCATGTCACACACAAACATAAAAATTTGAGTAAACATATGACTTTTCTATGGTATTTATGTTTCTGTATGGTTTACATGCATACACACACCCAGATGACAGACCATTTCAGATCACTGCCTTTCACACTGTGGAGACGAGTAAATTACGCAGGTGTAAGAAGTGTAAGAGACAAAATGAGGCTATGCTGGGTAAAACTGGTGACTAATGATCCTTCACAACAACTGTGACTTGTCTCATTCCATGTTTGCCAGCCAGTGTTTTGGGTACACTTATGTGTTCCAATGTGTACATTTGTGCTGCGGCTCTGATAGAACCCTGCTCCATTTTCTTTTTTTGAAACCAGGAGACATCATGCACCTGCTGCAAAGCCCATGGGCACTGCCACCAGGAAGGACTTGGGCAGGCCAAAGATTTTTCACCTACAGTGTGGACACTCCTACTCTCTTCTCTCTGCAGTTCCAAAGCTTCATGTCATTGCATCTGAAGAAGCTGCATGACTCCGCCTCTTCAGGACCCATCTTTCCCACTTACCAAGGTCTGCAGCACTCAAGAGACAGCATTTCTTCCTCCCTCCACCTTCATCAGCATTTAGGTCATTGATGCTGGGTCATACAACCAGCTATCAGTCTGCCCAGCTATCAAGGTGATGTCTCTCATAGTTCCAGCTGGGATAATGGCAATATATCAAACTGTATCCAGGTGTGTTCCCAGCCACAGAACAGACTGTCAGTTCTACTCAACCATTTGAGAAGCCCCAACATGGTTTTGGCCCATCCAAACTTGCACTCCTCTGGAGCGTTCCTGGGTAGGGTTCAGGAGCCAGAGCACTCCAGCAGCCACTCCAAGCAGTTTGCATGCAGCCACCCTGTCTTGCCAGGACAAGAGGCTGCTCAAAATGCTCAAGGCTGTTTCCTGCCAGCTGGCCTTCAATGCCAGACCATACCCAGGCATATTCAATTTACTAGCATAAACAGGGCCTCTGAGACTTTCACAGGTCAGGGCTGATCACCCCAGCGTGCTTGATAAAGCCATAGTCAATGCTAATGAGTTGATTTTTTTTTTTTAATCATTCAAGGTATTTAGTTTCCATACTTACCATGAATAAAGCAAATGCCTTGCAGATGTCTTATACAGATCATCAGTCATTTAAAATCTAAATTTAATTATTTTTTCACACTCTCAGCATAAATATCAGAACTTCCAGTATGAGAAAACTTCCAAGCAAAGGAGTTTGAATCCATGACCAGACAGAATAAGTAACCCAGTGCCCTAAAATGACATCAGTTGAATCACTCTACAGCAATTTGTTCATGCCCAGTGCTGCTGTAAGCATCCCATGCCCTGGTGAAATCCAAATAAAGGAAACCAACTCAGATTAACTGTCCAGCAAAGAGCTTGCAATAAGCACTAAAACTAATTTAACTTTACCTTGTTCTGTGGAAAGGCTGATTTCTTCTGACATTCTTAATATTTAAAGATTCTCTAAGTGTCCCACTCCCCCAGCCAAAACTGATGGCAAATATCTCAAACACAGATTAACCAAGCCATGCCAAGGCCAGAAAGTCATTTAATACTATGGCCCCAGCTCTCCTGAGCAAAGAAAGAAGATGAAGAAACCTGTGGCTTTTCACAGGGCAGCTGCAGGAATTTTAATAGAGGTAATTTAGAAAATGTCAGAAAACTTACTATTTTATATCTGGACAGTGTTCAGCAACACTTTCAGACCAGACAGGTGCTAAGTCAATGTAGAAAATCAATAGTATTAAAATGGCATTTAAATAAACAACCTAACAAAAACCCCCCACCCTAAACTGAGGAAAACATCATCACCATGTATAAGATGAAAAGTTCATAGGGTTTGACTATATATGTATATAGTACAGATGGAATGTTTTACACACAGCCAGCATTTTCTGACTTGAGAATAATTAGAAAGGATTCAAGACGCTTAATTCCACTTCCAAGTGGTATCAGGCACTAACTAAACTGTACTGCAAGCACCAACAAACTTGCATTTCCTGTTCTTAAATGTATTGAGGCTCTCAGTTTTAACTGCTGAACTTTGAGATAGAGATCATAGTAAAAGCAGTAGAAGAGAACAAAGGGAAGGAAAGCGCAGTTGAAGCAGAAGCTTAAACCAAAGCATTTAATTGCATGTTGCTGATGTGCTTCTTTTAAGAGGACATAAAAAAGGGCATTATAAAGGATTCAAAGCATTCAGGGGTGAGGAAAGAGGGGAGGAAGGTACAACACTTCAAATAAACATTCCATGGAGAGGAAATATCTAATAATTTATTGACCTTCACTTTCACATTGTGAAAAAAAGTGAGTTTTACAAAATCTTAAGACATAGTAGCAAACAATATAGACAATTTTACTTCTTCACTTACAGTTTTCTTATAGCACATGAACCACATCTTCAATGGCCAAAATGGGAACATTATTCTGTTCTAATCACTCTTATTCAGACAGGTGTCAGACATATAGAAAAGGGGCTTCACAATTATACCAGAAGAGGAAGGCTGTCCTTTGTTACATGTTTCTACAGTAACCAGCCTGCAAAATAAGAGGAACCTTCCCATCTTATGCCAGAGTTTTTGTGTGCACTCTGCTGTGAACTGCATTTGCTTCTAAGTCTGGGGTGTTTCACAGGACTGAAATGGTCAAGTAGTTAGCCAGGATTCCCACAGCAATTCATAGAGCAAGCGCCTAGTGTATTCCCTGCAGAGCCAGAGGCCCACCCTGCCTTCAGTTTCCTTCAGCCTACACACAGGAATTAATTGAGGACTTGAAAGCAGACCACAAGTTTGGAAACAGCTGCAGACAATTCACCCCACTTTTGGAAGCTGCATGGTGCTACAAAACAGATTTCATAAGCTAAATAGTCAGATGCAAGGCAGCTTCACCTCTGGACTCTGATCAGCTTGACAGAGAACACATATCTCAAAGCTGCATGTCCTTATTCAAATACAGGGGCCCCTGGGGATCCAGTTCTTTACTTCCTTGTACCTTATGTAATTGCTAGTGCCTGGGGAGAGGACATGCAAAACACAGGAAGTCTGATTTTATGGCTCCCTTCACACTCCTGAGAGTGATCCACAAGATGAAAGGCCAACAAAAATTCAAGGCTGTTTACTTCAACATAGCAACCTGTGCAGGTACAGCGATATAGAAAGGAGACCTATCCTAATCTGTTTTCCTATTGCTAAATGTCATCTAAGGGAGGGCAAGGGTAGAGAGGCTGCAGGTTTAAATACTTTTTTAATCTACCACTTCAAGGAATCAGTTTCATCAGTAGAACTATAATTTTATCACATCTAGCTGGATGGAACTCACCCTTTTAAAAACTGCAAATGACTGCTGATTAATCAATGCTCTCTCAGTATTCACAGAACTCCAAATATTTTATTTCTGAAATGTAAAGAGTCTACTCCAAACAGCAAATCAAATGTAAGGCAACACAGAGAAACCTCCAGTGACCAATGAAAACACTTTCAGATGACAAAGCATTCACAAATACAGCTACATCACTGTCACACAGAGAAAGGCAAGCATCACCAATGTGACTATTTTTGTTTTGCATGCACACATCCAGCTGTTTACTTATACCACTGTACACACCAACCATGTTACTGAATGTGCCAGTTAAACTGAGCTCCAGAAACATTTAAGAAAAAACACAATACAATACAAGCTTCATGACAGGATCTGGCAAAGAAAGAACCTGTGAAACACAAGCTTCTGAAATTCCTAAGAAAAAAGAGTAGTTTCATTTTTGTCCAAAGACCAGAATAATAAGAAACAATTTTATTTAAAAATCAAAGTTTGGTTCCTCAGAATTATCTGAGGTTTCTGAGCAAACAAGTGATTAAAGACACACCTGGGTAACAAAAACAAAAAGCAGCAGAGTTTGAGGGCTTTTTTTTTTTTTTCAAAGAGGTTTGAAATTAATTTTCTATCCCCATAAGAATTTTTCTAGAGCACTTGGGTCTTCTTTTGACATCTGGCCACTCAGATGATCTGAAATCCAGATGGTTGAGGCAATCCAGTCAGTGCAAAATTTCTGCTCTTTTTTTTTTTTTTTTTTTTTTTAAGACTTCATCATTAACCTATGTTGAGGTTTTTTTTTTGGTTTTATTCTTGAATCACCATTCTCCACTCCTTCAGGACAATGTGGCTATATTGTAGGTAACCCTCCTCCAACCCAATAAATAAATAAATAAGTTTGGACAATGACTTCATCTGGGCTTGGTATCCAGAAGCTCTTCCACAGTATTTGCGTTGCAATCAGGAAGCTGCACAAAGCGAGTGTTGCAAGAAACGTTGGTTATTTCCAGGTTAGAAATTGAAAGGCATGACCAACAAATGAAATGTTGCAAGGACACCATCTACAAGACACACCACATGCAACCTGGGGAGCTGGTGGCCTGAGAAAGTGACCTCCATGGCTTCTTCCTTTTGTACATGTGTAATTTAAAATCCTGTCTTGTAATCCTTCCATTTCTGACTGGGAAGCCACTCCTCCCTCCCACCTCCAACTGTTACCCAATAGTTTTCTTTCTTTGTGCAGCAGAGCAAGTCAGCAATCACAATATGTGCAAAACATACAATTCACACAAGCCCTTGCAACATGAAGACAATTGCAGGCATTGTTTCAGCATGCAAGCACTGAACAATAAATAACTATATCTACAACAAGTAACATAATAGGGAAAGGACAGACTGAATTATAAATACAGGGAGGAACAGGAACAGTGAGCATTTTGGGGATGTAATGTTTGTTCCCCACTGTTGCAAAAACATTTCACTACTGGACTGGTCCTTATGAAGCAGAAGGTCACTTACTGCACACAGGACAATGCAACACAGGGTGTAACAGATGCTGTAGGTACTGCCCACAGGCAAACACACTCCAGTCAGCAGAGTTCAGCAGCAATGCCGCTGTATCTTCATTCACAACAGCATCTTGCTGTTTCAGACCTGGCCTGCTTCCCCCTGCAGCTGGTGCTGGCACTTCAAACCACCATAAAGAGGGGTGACAAGCATTTCAAATTTCACATAAAAACAGTGGGGTCCATGGAAATCAAGTGCTATGTGGTGCACAGCTAAGAGAAGTACTGTCTCTGGTTTTTTTATCTTTCAAGGACTCATTAACATTGGCATTAATCCACAATTACTAGCACAAGGACCAGATCAGAGGTTTGTCCATTCATATTCATACTCGGTGTTGAAGCACCGAAGACAGGGGTGTCTTCTCCCATTCCTTCATGTCTAGGCTGGATTATTTACAAGGTGCAGATGATTTTCTTCAAATGCAAGAGATGTTGAATGATTTTTCTTCATAAAAACTTCTCCAGATCTGAGGTTCCAATTCTCTTCTCCAAACAAAGGAGTAAACTGAAAGCATGGGAAGAGGTAGAAGGAAAGGAGAGAGAAATTACTTAAGGTATATTGTTGCAGCAAAACCTTTTAAGTTTTTTGCTAGATGTCAAAGAAAATCTAAATGCTAGGCATAAGATACAACCCCATTGATGGGCTTCCCTGCCCACCCTGAATTTCAAGGTTCTTGTGCAATACCTAACTACTAATACATAAACCAGTCAAGAACATAATTATTTAGGGTCAGATTCTGACTTTATTATTCTACTAACATTACTCTGCAAACCATCCTATTGACTGCAGAAAGACTGACTAATTTTTTTGTGTATAAATTCAGTCTTGAAACTAAATCAGTGGCCTGATGCACTTCAAAGTGATAGACTCTGTATCCTGCATACTTCCACATTTTTATATTCTCCCAAAATCTTAAAAGTTTGTGGACTTGTTTAAAGCAAACAACCTTTTGTAACTTCTCTTTCACAAAAATCCACGTGAACACTCAGTGCAGAGTTTTTTTCTATACCTCAGCCAAAACAAACCTAACAAACCTGGTTGGAGCAAAGCAGACGGGAAGGTGAAGGTGTCTTGCCCCTATACTTCTCTTCACCTTAATAAATTCTGAATTGAATTTACTCAGATCAGAGGGACAGCCATAGAATTACCTTACTTAAAATACATCTACTCTTCATTTAAGTAGAATTCTGCTTAATTTCTTCTTACACAGCAATATAGGACCCATCAATAAATCCACCCAAGAGTTCTTTATAAAATCAATTATTCAATGAGAAACTCAGCCTTTGGATGCTGAGACTGTGCTTTTCTTTTTCACTGTGAAGCTGTATCAAAATTCCAGCTTCCAAACCATCATCAGTTCATCACAATTTCTGACAGCACTGCTAGAATTTTAGAAGGTAAATGCTACTTCGTTACAATGCAAATGAGCTCTAGTGCACTCAGCGATCCTTTGAACACACCACATCTCTCTCAGGCTGTGATGTCTCAGAACAACAGAGAACATTCACAGGAAACAACCCAGCCTACATAACCCAGTCCATAGTGTTTTTGCAAGTGTGGGCTATTTTTTTTAAGTCTAAAAAAAAAGGGTCCACTCAGTGTTGATTAGTCTTTTCTAGGTATTCTTCAGCATAGCACAACATTCTTCCCATCAAAACTGAAGACAAAACAATGTTTCCTGTCATAGGACGAACTTTTAAAAGAAGCTATAAACAATTTCAAAACAGAGGGGAAAAACCCGACTCAAAACTCCCAAGTTTGAGGAACAAGACAAAGCAGACTGAAGCCTTCCTAAAAGCTGTCAGATTGGGGCCACACAGCACCATGAAAACAGAGTAATCACAAGTAATTTCCTTTTTGGCCCTCCCACCCACTGACAAAGCAGCAGGAGTCAGTAGGAAAAAAAACAACCTACTTGCTGGATGAGCACACAGTACTGGAGAGATTTCAGTCTATAGCTACATTCAGTTATCTTGCGTGCTAGTTAAGCCAGTTATCTTGTATGTTAGTGAAGATAAAAGCAATGGCTTTTAACAAGATACTGCAGAGTAAAGGAAAGCTTTTTGCACCGTTATATTCAGATAACTCTTTTTCAAAATAAAACACTCCCTCATGCAGTGTAAACTCCAGGACAATTAAGTCAGACTCAGAAGAATAAGTCAATATTTTTCTTGGCACAGACCTGAGCCCGGGCATTCAATACTGCTGTCCTGATAACACTGAGAACCACATAAAGTCAGTAATAATACAAATTAACTAGAGATATCGAGATGTAGTTCCCAGCTTGAGAGGAAGCTGACATACAGAAATGAGGGCTTCCATTTACTGTTGGGGGGCAATTACTGCCAGTAATTATGACCTGGTAAGTCTCTAGGGTTTGCTGTGCTTTCTGAAGAAAAGTCTAGAAAAACAAAGAGGGGAGAGGGGACAGGGGAGAGGGGACAGGGGTAATGTTTTCAAGGCAAAGAACCACCTGAGAGAAGAACATCATGGCACAACACTGCCCAATTTCACAGCAGATTTCAAAGCTGAGCTCCTGCTTTCCATGGGCCCCTTCTTTTCTCAGTCAAAACTCCCAGGCAACTGAAAGGCAGCTACAAGATTAACTGCACTATCTATACTGCTTCAAAGGCCTTTGGGGTTTGCATCTACTGCAAGAGTCAGGCAAACATCTACTGCTGCAAAAAAACACCAGAAAATCTCCCCAATGATCCGTTCTAAACAGAAGAACCCAGAGAAGTCTTGACACACAAGTTCTTCTTCCTATATTCTAGAGAACCTCTTCAGACTGAACTTTTAGGTAACCAGAGGCACATGCATGGCTTGTTTAATTACTGCAACTCTATTTATTTGCCTTTTTCTTATAATCTGCCTGCCTTCATGGGTACAATATACGCTGTTCAAATCCTAAAAGAATCTACCATTCATAGGGCATTGATTATTTAGGATTAAGTACATCACTATATTTATTTGGCTGGCAGTTACTGATTTTTGTACTAAAGCCATAGGGAGGAAGTGGAGAATAAAAGAAACATAACACAAATGGAAGTCTGCCAGGTTTGATGTAAAATACACAGATTAATAGCAAAAATCTTCTCCCCTCCTTCCAAAAATAAGAAATACAGAACAACCAATCAAGCAAGACCAAATTCAGACTTGCTTGTAAAAAGATACAATGCTGAAGTTGCACCTGGTAAGAACCTGGCCCATTATGTATAATTAAATTGTTTTGGAACAGTGTGTGCTATAGACTAGTAATTATTTCAGGCTGCAATATTAATTACACGTCTTCCTGACACTATACCTAGTTCAACATATATAAGCATAAGTATTTTGAAAAATCTGTATTTTAAAGTATAACTACAGAGAAAACACAACCTTAGTCCATGCAGAATCAATAACGCTGTCTGGTTGAGATTAAAAATTAGGCCTGAACTCCTGTAAAACACCTATCATAAGATGGCAGCTTTCTCTAAAGGCTGTCTGCAAGGAAATACAAGTCAATTCATTATCAGGTTTCAGATCAGAATTTACTGTATCTTTTTTGGGTACTATTACTAGATGCAGAGTGATCTAGTCTCAGTCATCAGAAAAATGGCACTGGAACCTTTGTTTAGCATGCATTTAGTACATAGGAGCCAGAGTCAATTTCCAAAAAAATTATCTGCATTTTCCTACAAGTTGAAAATGTTATTTTTGCTCAATCCTTTACAACTAAATCATGCAGGAAAAGGCCTTATAAAAAGTGGGTGCAAGACATATGGCAAACTACTTCCAAGACGTGGTGTTGTCACAGACATGGTGCCTGGCTTACAACAGCCTGTCAACATGTGTCTCAGGTGAACCAGATGTAAAATTCAAACACACACTCACCTCTCCTCAGAGCTGCTGCTGAAAAGTTTTTTTAAGAGCTTTTTTTTTTTTTTAAGTGAAATTCAAAGGCTGTTTTTCTTACCTGATAACTTGTAATTGCCAACACACAAAATTAGGAGGGGAGGTGCTTCCATGTGCTGACAAATGCCGTAGGAATTAATGAATAGGGCACAGTTGTTATGCTGTTCCATACATCTAATGTGGGATCATAGCAGTCCAATGTTTTGCACCTCTGAATGCCAAAATAGCCTCCAACCACATACAATTTGTTTCCAGATGCCACTGCATGGCAGCTCATTCTCTTCGCTGTCACATCTCCCACCTTAGTCCACTGGTATGCCTCACTGTTGAATTTATAAGCAGAGCACGCGGAGAATTCAGTATCTCCACCCATAATAAAAATCTGGTTTCCCAGAACAGCTGCAGCCGTGTAGCGCCAGGGCTGAGGGCAGGTGGCCGGCACTGTCCATCTGTTTTCACACTGATCGTAGCACTGGACTTTGGGCAACTTGTCATGGCTAACACTGGTACCACCAAAAGCAAACAGCTTCAGCTTTGCACTGACTACAGCTGCATTGCTTACTCCCTCTCGCAGCGGGGCAACCATGGTCCATTTGTTGGTTACGGGGTCATACTGTTCTACTTGCTTTAAGGATACTGAAGGGGAAGCTGGAAGGCAACCAGTTGCTGCAGTGTGCCCTCCTACTACATACAAACAGTGCTTAAGTTCGGCAGAGCCGTGGCCAAACCTAGCTACCAGCATGGGAGCAGCCTTCGACCACTCCTCATGAAGGGTGTCATACACCCACACATCCTTGGAGACTCCATTTTCTGACCCTCGACCCCCAGTGATATACACTTTGCAGCCTATGGCACAAGCACTGAACTCTTTCCGTGGGCTTGGAATGTCAGCCTTTGGAATGATCTCCTTTGCCTTTTGATCCACCAAATACAGCTTGTCACACATAAAGGTCTGTCCACCCAAAAGAAAAAGTGAATGGCCAGTTTTTCGGGGTCTGGCACACAAACTGGTGACCACTCCATCATTCTGTAAGATCTTCAACTTGCATCTTATTGATTCTTCTACAATCTCTTTGCTTTTCCTTTGCTTGGTGATAAGTTCTTCCATAGCCACGTTCTCCATAAGATATATGGCTGGCAGGAGGGCCAGTCTCACTGTCTGCAGTAGCTCTGGCAGGTAACAGTGACGCTTGCTCAGGTCATAGTTGACCCAGTTGATAGCTGATTCATATACCAGCCTTTCATCTTCAGTTTC
>JAWWMU010000121.1:49472173-49485069 GCA_035048155.1 Cinnycerthia olivascens
AACATTGAATTATCTAAGATGCTGTGGAAACAGTACCAACCATTGTAAGCAAGGTTTAAATTGGTTTTGAGTGTGCCCACCAGAATTTTCTCTGTACTTATGAAATCAGGGAAAAGTGAACCTTATTAACTTTGCATCTTCTCAGTGCTATGCAAAGACATTGTTGTGGGCCAGCTGGGGAATTGCATATCTAGGAAGCATTGGATACCTCATACCAGTCCAGCACCTTTTCCCTGGAGGGAAGAAGACCACACATACAGAAAGGGGAGGGAAGTCCTATCCACCTCCCTGTAAATACACAGCCCTTGATAGAAAAAATAGGAACTGCAGTTGCTTTTAATTGCAGGAAGAACACAGCAGTCAGGTGAAACTGCACATTATGAGATGTGGTGGTCCAAATTGAAAAACTGTCTGTGAGCATATACATTAATTCATTGGGAATAACTTTTTTTACAAAATGTACCTCCATTCCTCCATGGTAAAATCAAGTTTAAACTATCACTCCTACTGAGAAACTGTACACCATCATACATTGTTTCACAGAATTACAGAAACATGGAAATACATGGCTTGGGAGGGACCTTTAAATGTCATCTAGTCCAACTCCCCTACCATGGGTAGGAACATCTCCACTAGACTGCTTGAGGTTGTCACATAACATCTAGTCATACTTAATATTAGGAAGCAGAACTTAATGTGGTGAAACTACCCAGACTACTTCTAGATTTGGCCTTGAAAAAAAAGCAGAGAACCTGTTCTGCATCCTAGTTGCTCTACTATACACCTAGAGACACACCTTGCCCAAATTAAGCATCTAAAGCACTCTGCAGCTGGTGGAAAGATAGCAGGAACAGCAAAGGATCACCAATTCATCACAAAGCATGAATGGTGAGATGGGCTGGATGAAGCATCCCTGGGAAAGTCATGGTCACAACAAACAGAAGCCAGGAAAAAGCCCAGCTTTTGCACCACAACTGCAAGCTCTACCAACTCTGTTTGCAATGGCACAGCCTTGCTGCATCTCTAATGTGAAGAATTCCAGGGGTAGCACCCAACCCTGATCATCTGCCAGGAACATCCCAACAGCTCCTTCATCCCAGAGTGGCACTCAGACGCAATGGAGAAAAGCCAGGAAGCTGCTCTGGCCAGCACAAGTCTGAGTTAGCTCAGAGGACCAAGATCCTGCTCTGGCGGACTTGCAATGGCTCATACACACCAGCACTGCAGCAGCTTCAGCCCTCTTTGAGGCCACGCCTCTGCAAATGTTTAAGGAGGCATTTGAGAGCTCAGAAGAATGGACAGGTTCCCTTCATCAACACAAAGAAACTGGCAGGCTTTGGGCTCACATTGTGTCTGTGCTGATGATTTTTTACTTTAGTAAGACTAATAATATACATATGGAGACCCGGCTCCTGTGAGAGACCAGGGCTTTACTGCAGCTCCTCACAGCATTATTTTTGCTTTTTCCACAAACTCAGTGTACCCAGACTCCCGGTGTGTGCAGCTCTGTGATGCCAATGTCATCCTTGCACAGCAGGAGTCTACAGCTCCCTTCACCCTGAGCAGGAACAAATTACCAACTCTCACATTCCTCTTGCTCAGCATGGCAAATCTCACCTACCATCCACACAGTGCAGAGGTGTTCCCAGTTTGTATTCAGAGTACACTGAATTAGCAGCTTCTGAACTACCTTGTTTGAGCGAATACAGAATTTTCAACTCCCCAGCATTCCATTCCCTTTCCTCATTGTCTTTTCTCATGCAGCCTGTGATGCATTAAACTCAAGTGCTTCAGTGATTAAAGGTAGAAGCTTCCAGGTGCATCTATACTGCCCACAAGCTTCCTGGATGTTGCCTGCAGGCTGGAGCCATTATGAGTCATTTGGGTCTATCACAGGAAGCACAGATTCTGGTGGAGCTAAGGTATCAGATGTACCTCCAGGCAGAAGGTTAAAACTCTTTCTTTGAAGTTGGATTTTATTCAGGAAAAGAAGAAGGGATCTCTGCTCCAAGAGATCTGACACTATAGAGAAGAAAAGCCATTCCTTTGGTGTTGGAAGCAACTGGTGTAGCAGCAGGTATGCAGGCAGGCTCCTCAAAACCTGAGGAAGTCTGTAAACGGTCTGCCTGCAATAACCAATGCACCACCAACTTTCCTGAGGAACACAAGGTATGTATCAATGTCCACTGCCCCCACTGCTCTGCTCTCTGCCAGTCCTTCCTGAAGGACCTGCTCAGCAGGCAAGCAAAAGTCCAATCTCAACCTCCAACTACACTGAGCTACAGAAAACAAAAGCCAGGATCTTTCCTAATGCATAGCATTATCAGATATATAATACTTCTTTTCTACTTAACCAATACCAATCAAAGAGGTCTGTCAATTTCTACAGATGCCACAAATTACTTTTGGTGTCATGCAAGATAGCCAGCTGGTGGGAATCATCTCTTGTCTGCTGTCACATTGCTTGGGACTGGTTTACCTAGAGCATAGACTGACAAGAATAGGGATTCTTGGGAAGTTCAGGCTGCGAGCAGGCAGTTCCCTCCCCCCAGTGGATCCGAAATACACAGTGCTCACTATGAAAGCCATTGTGAGGCAGCCTGCTTCTGTGCTTGCCACAGAGCAAGAGTTAAGTGAAAAGGTCAAGTTTGAGTGCAAGTCTGTGGAAGGAGACGAAAGAGGGAGAGCAGATGTAGGGGAACAGTAGTGCTTTTACCCCAACACGTGATTCTTTCTTGCATGAAGAAACCCTTCTGCATATGCACAGCATGAATCAAGCTCCTTGCTGTCACCTAGGTTAAAAAAATAAAAAGGTAATGGGTGCTGAGAAGAGCAGGTGCAGCAGAACAGAGGTTAGGAAATTACAAAAGAGGAGAATGGAGAGAGGGATTGATAAGGGTTATGTTACCTAACAACAACAACAAAAATCAGAGAAGCAGAACAAGTGCTTTCCCCACCCTGTTACGCCCTCATCACTCAAAGGCATCTGAGGTAAAAACAGTGTCTACACCTTTTCTTGGGAACCAGGTTACAGCATATTTCAGCAGCCAACACCATTACTACCTAAAGCAGGAACTATGGAAACAATTCCCTCTCCTCCAAGTAAAAGCACTTAAGGAAAGCTCCCCCTGATAAAGTATCTCTGTTTGTTTAAAACACACCTGTTCACACAGCAATGCAAACTTGGTGGTTTGCATGACCAGCTCTGTGCAAAAATTTCCTTAGCTCCTCCTGATTTTCCCTCTGGTCTATACAAATCAAGTCTGAGTCTTGATTGGTCTATGGGAAAGATATGATGTTCCTGGGAAACTAGGGAAGAGGAAAAATAATAATGCGCTTTCCTAAGATATTTATTTTAATCTTTTGTAAACTGTCTGAATTAAACTTTTGACACTACTTAACTATTCAATGCTGCTAACCAGAAAAGAAAACTTATTAATGTGCTATTTTTTTACTTTACTGCTGCTAGCTGGATATTTCCATTGCAAAATTATATATTGATAGGAATCATGGGATTTCTATAAGAATATGGTTTATTTGCATTAATTCTCAATCAGCTGATTCTATGAAGTTTGCCTGGTTTTCCACCCACTTGCCGTGCACTGGAGTCTCAGTCTCTGCCCCTCTAACACAGTCACACTTAGCATCAGCCTCATTCTGCATATCTCACCCCCTTGTTCTGGCTTGCCCACCTCATGTAAGATTACTTACTTTTCACTTATATTTCCTCTGAATGACGGACAACTAAAGAGCTAAGTAACTTCAATTACTTAAAACACTTAATTGCAAGAGGTGGAAAAAATATGTCATTACTTTTAGAGGTAATTAGATTATAAACCTATCATTTTTAAGGCCCTGAAGACTTAAAACAACACAGTGTTCCAAAGAAAAACAGTAGGAAACTACTACAGTTTAGCACATTGTGATTTTTCCTTCTGGAAGTGGAAAGACAGGTTCTTGCCACATACCTGGGAAATACAGATTCAGCAAAGATCTGGCAGTTATGTATACCACACATGACTTTCCCAGTACTAATCATGAGGGCTCTTTCTTGCACAGGATCTGCATTTCCTAGCAGAACTTCCTCTGCAGACAGTTAAGTTGTTTTGTTGTTTTGCTTGTCTGTTTGCCACTCAGTTCCAGCTCTCTGTATGCTCTTTAGAAAAGGCTGGATTCTCCTTTCTGGTTGCCTCCAGCAGCAATCCCCACAGTTTCAGTAAAACATCTTACATCAATTTCACTATGTTCATGTCCCAGAGATATGTCAAGGTAAAGAAAGTCAATGTCTCAGCTCTTTGGCCAGGAAAAGGTGTAAGCAACTTCTGCAGGGTTGTAAAAGCAGCACAAGAGAGAATGTGGTTCCTCTGCAACCCCAGCTAATCTGAACTGCTTTGCAGTAACTTTTCATGAAAGCTCTTTTGCTGGAGGCCTGAAAAGTCTCTCAGCAAATCCCTTGGTACATCTCATACTACTGTGTCATGCCAGTCAGAGGATTTGCAGCCCTCTTAAAGCAAGAAAGTGTTAAGAAGGCCCAGAGATAGTCATCAAAATTCCCAAGCCTGATGTTTATACATTGAGAATTTCAATTCTCTGACTTTGTGACATGGGGGTATCCATGCTTACCAAGGATATAGTGTACTATAAAGGCAGGAGTCAAGAAAACAAACAAATGAAATCCCACTAACAAACACATACTCCAACAAATAGTTTAGTCCCTTCTAATTTGTGGCAATCTAGAGTTTAACAGCTTTTTTTGCCACCTCATATGGGAGTTTAAAGCAATACTACTTCAGTGGAGAGAGGGTTAACCTTTAAACTATAGTATAACATAAAAACTAGACCCAAAGGGACAGAATTTGTGTTCACTGGCAAGTGAAGCACTGTAAAAGAGGGTGGAAATTTCCTGTTAGAGAGGGAAGCAGAAGAAACTGCACCACACTGCAGAAAAGCTCCCATTAACAGTTCAAAATATTTTTCCATTTCCTTCACCCCACCATCAAGCTGCCTGCAGACTCTTGTCTGCAAATGCCTGCTGTAAATCACCCTCTTTAAGTCATTTCCCCCCCACAAAGTCACAGCTTGTCACATCAGCAAGATCACATCGAAGAGAGTGGCAGACCTACCTCCTGGACTTCGATGTGGCCTCTTCCCCTCTTTAGGGTGCTCTGTCTCAGGACATCAGGATGGGTACAGCCAGCTCCGTGGGCAAACGAAGTCCTAGTGTCTGCTCCATCCTGCCACTGCCTGCAGCCTCCACCAGTATCAGTGCTTCAAGTGCATATGAAGCCAGACATACAGAAATAGTGGAGATGACAGTATTTCTTGCACAAATTAAAAAAGAAAATTGCAAAATATTAGCTGAAAATAATGAACATGGAGGCTTGGCATGGTAAGACCCAGGGGTAGCTATGGCTGCAGCTCTGAACTAATAAGCCTCTGCTTTTTAGCAGGTTGGTTGGGAAGGTTTAATTGTTATTATTAAGCTGTGGAAGGCATTATCTGGATAAGAAGCATATATTTTTGTTTACTTACATAGCATTTCTAAGCACCACAAAGGCAGGGAGAAAGGAACACCATAAAAAGAATAGATCACATCAAAGCAACCTATTTTCCCTCTCTAGCAGAGTAAAGAGGACTTGGGGAAAGGCAGGAAAGCACTGGGACATGAGAAGTCTGTCAAAAGCTACACCAAGTTTAAGATGCACACAATACTTCAGGTACCAAGACTCCAAGTCTTAGAGGCCTTGCTCCCTCCACAAATAAAGTAGCTCTGACACTAAGTCAAGGCCAGAAGTTTGGGCTACTGTTAATGATACCCACAGTCTCACGATACTTCCTGAAATTCTCTTTAGATATGATGACCCACATCGCAAGTTCACCTATACACAAATACTTTATATGGTATACAAAGTCTCCGGGGCAAGAAATAACATTTCTGGGTATTATGCCTAACTTTTCTCTGTGTGATGCTTACAAAGAAATTTGAGAAACAGCATACTATTTGCATATACCACAAACAACTGTCATGGTATTTTCCCTCGAGGAAAGTACTGCAGCAGTATTCCTAAGTCATTCTCCTCCTCTCCATTCACATTTTGACCAAAATACACACACCAGCCTCCTCTTCATCACCAGTCTCTCAGCTGATACAGAATTAAAAACTGCACTTTTGTGATTGAAGTAGGCTGAGTGTCATAAGCCCCAAAGAGGGCTCTGAGTGTTACAGATTCAAGGGATACTGCAGTCCTGCCTTAGCTTACTGTCCCCAGCATTGTAAAATTATACGGAGATAACAGTATCCAGATTCCTTAACATGGATTAATACTTAACATTAGCACTGTCTGTTTGCATAAGATGCAATGAGGCAAGACAGTAGCTGGGTCAACTTCACCTTTTTTCAGTATGATGGGTGGATACAGTGGCCAATTATATCATGTGTTATAAATTGATTAAAAAATTAAGAAAATGGGACATTTCTGTGAGACAAAAGCTCCCAGCACATGCAAAATTGGAAAAGGTCTGCAGACAGCTATGCATCTTTTGAGTAAGATTTAGGGTCCCTGCCTGGAAATCACACATGCAGAAAGACCTACCCCAGCAAACAACAATGCACCACAAAAACACACACAGGCCAGCTGCACTCCACAGTCAATCCAAAAGGAAGAGGTCTTTGATTGGCACCAGGGAATCCTGCAAAGGCCACAGGCTAGCTACTTGACCCACCAGACAAGTCATGCAGCAGTTAGATAACACAACAGAGCCTTTTGCAAGAGGATTGGGTGGGTCTCTGACTGGTATCTACCCCATCGTCTGCCTTTATCTGGGTGTGGTGCAATTAGAGACCTTCTCTTTCTTCACAGCTATCTCTCTTGTACTAAAAGCAGAATGACCTCTGCCTCACACTTGGTCACATCACAAACCCTGGTGAAGCCTTCTTTGAGGGTTTCAGGGAGATGTCTGATGAGGCCTGACTTGTTGAAAATTACGCAAAACTGACTTCCTTGCTGGATTCAGCACCCTGCTGTTTATGTTGCAGGAATGAGCTTTTTATGACTCATCTGGTACATTTCTTAGTTCCTTTATCAATATTTCTTGGAAGACCTCAAAATCTGGAGTCACCATATGACTCCTGATGACTCTTTCTGTAGCTGTAACTGCTACATAAATGCTTTAAGCTTAATTCCTCTGAACTTACTTGGACTACTTATTTCAGATACAGTCTCTCACTTCTCAGCAAGGCATTTATAGGATGGTCACAGCCAACCTGTTGACTCACTAGAATAATTTGCACATATTAGGCCATAAAATAGCATGCATAGTATAGGTTATGAACCACAAAACCTACAGAACCTGGTTCACAAGCAGTTTTCGGTGTGTGGACCCCTTTCTTGGAGGTCTGGATATCCACTGTAATATCACACAGAGGTGGTGACAACCCAAACAACTGAAACCTGAATGTATTCCTTATCACCATTACTGCTCTTCAGAAAGTTATAATTCTAAGGAATTACTAATTTATGTCAAAAAGGATCAGCCAGGTTTGTTGCTAATCTTTAAATATCTTTACAGCTGGACAGTATACACAAAAATACATGAGAACTGGGCCAAAACCCACCACTATCAGATGTATAAAACCAGAAACACAGTTGCACAAATGCAGCAGCATTTCACTTCCCTTTCTATGACCATCTCAGAAAAGCAACATGCATGAAAGAACAATCACATCATATCCATGGAGCCCATCCAGCCCAGGATGTCTCACAGGAGTAAAAAGTTGATGCTTGGAAACAGGAGAAAGAAAGTAGAGAAAGTACTCTTGAACACTTACTCCACATGTCCTTTCCAATTCCATTTCCTTACAGCTTAGAAGTTTTCAAAGCGAGGTTACAAATGGCTGTTTCCTATGAAATTTTGAGTTCTTTCATCCAGTCATTTTTGGACCTACATAAGCTTTCTACACATGCAGAGAGTAGGGAGTGTGGGGGTGAGGGGCAACATGCTACAGCTCACTTGAGCCTAATGTAAAAAACCACTTTTTTGTACTTGCTTTCAATCTTTTGCCTCCCAGTGTCACTTGACTGTTGTAATTCCCCGGCTGAAAGAAGCAAGCAGCTCTTTCTTGCTAATCACCTCCACTTCGGTTGTAAGTTTATTTACCATCTCTATCCCTCAGCTGTTTCTCTCACAAGCAAGCAAATGCAGAAAAGATTACTACTAAGGAAATTTACTTATGCAAAAAGGCTACTATTAAGGAAGCATGCTGATCTCAAAGTGAAACAGATTGGTTTACGGTTTAGATATTTGGAATGAGTTAGAGGATATTCAGTGGAGCAGATTCTCAGGTGGGACACAGTAGAAGTTCCCTGTAAGGTTCTTTTTCTAAGCCTTACTCTGGCATTAGTGAGTCTGTTCACCCCATAATCAGGGACAAGATGCAACCGTCTTCTGATACATCCTTGCTATTGTTTCTTTCTGTCTCCTCACAAGGGAAAAGAACCTCTTTCCATACCAAAGAAATTACTAAGTGCACTTGGCAAATTTGAACACAGCCACATGAACGTTTTGAACAACTTACTGAGAAACGAAGAAATGCCAACACCACAGCAACCCTGATTCCTCTTACCAAATCTTACCCTAAGTTGGTGTAACTGTTGCTTCTGAAAAGACACTTATGAGCTACAACATCTGGGAACACCGCCTACCAGCCGGGCCGCGGGCAGGTGTGCGCCCCGGCTCAGGACATCCCGTTACCCTTTTACGCTAAATCCCCCCGTCACTAACTTTTAAGACAAACGGCACCTTCTTACCGGAGCTCTCTCGCAGCACCAGCACCGACCCCCCTCCTCCTGCTCCGGCCGCCTCCAGCGCCGCGCCCGGCCCGGCCCGGCCCTCCCTCCCCCGCGCAGCGCCGCCCCGCTGCGCTCCCGCGGAGTCACACAGTGCCGCCCTTTCCTCCTCCTCCTGCCAAACTCCGCCGCCACGGCCGAGCATCCCAATTTGCGCCTACGGCGAAGCCTCCGGGAGGAGGACGGCAGCTGCTGCCACCCCAGCGCTCCGCTCCGCGAAGTTAGGGCTGAGCTTGGCGGGCCGGGACCCCTCGTTCCGCCGTCCGGGATGTGCCCGCCGGCCGCGCACTCACCCGAGCGGATCGCGGCCGTCCCGGGCCGGCGCCCTGCTTGGCTCGAAGGTGCGCTCTCGTCTGCACGGGGCGTGTGATGTATGTGCGGCACAGCATTTTCCTCCATGACGTGGAGGAAAAAGAAGGGCCGCCGCCCGCCCCGAAACCTGGCGGTCAGGAGGCGGAGGACGAGCGGCAGGTGACGGTGAGGTCCCCACCAGCACCTGAGAGCGGGAGGAATCCGCCGCCTCCGCGCCGCTCCTCCGACTTCCCTGCAGCTGCCCCTCGGGGGCGGAGCGGCCGAGGAGCTTCCCAAACACTACGGGCGGCTCGACCGGGCGGTAAGACAGGGCTGGGGCGGGGCGGGGCGGGGCGGGGCGGGACGGGACGGGACGGGACGGGGCTGGGCGGGGCTGGGCTGGGCTGGGCTGGGCTGGGGACGACCCTCGGCCCAGGCTCCTTGTCCCCGGCTCGGCTGCCCCGGTAGCGCACAGCCGTGAAGAGGGACGGGCTGCTGCGGTCCCGGGGCGGGTGGGCACGAGGAGCGGCGATAGCTGCAGTCTGAACTAATAATAATAACATCATGCAGCCGGGCGTTTAGCCTCTGCTTTTTAGCAGGTCGGTTTTGTTATTTAGCAATGAAATAAGCTGCCGCTACCCTGGAATACTGCAGCTCCTCGACCACTTCCAGGCTAAGGTGAGTGTTTTAAGGTCAGGCTGTTGGCTTTGCTCGCAGCGAGCCTCGGGCCCTGGTGCACCGGCTCGGTGAGAAATGTGGAAGACGCCACCGCACCAGAGAGCATCTGTCTGCTGCTGTAACGCTGACCCTGCAGCTGGGCACCGCTGTGACAGCTCGGCTTAAGGCTGGTAATTGCATAAGCCACGGTGACCAAGTTATATGTAACTGAATGTTTGAGCTCTCACCACAGAAATGTGTAAGTGAAACCAAAAGGCCACAGATGCTGGAAAACTCACCTGTAGGTTACTCTGCTGCAGCAGTATTGGTGTAAGTGGTAAAACCTCCTGCCACAGAAAAGCCAAAGCCTTCGTAAGAAACAAACACGCCAACAAAAAACTCCACATCTGTAACTCAGAAAAACATAGATACAAAAATCACATAAAAGTTCTTTCAATCCTGTTCCAAAGTCCCATTCCTTAGAAATGTTTTATTCCCTTCCTGTGTCACGTTTTTCTTGAAATGGCCAGTAACTTAGCAGTTCAGATTTCAGATCACCTACATTATTACCTACCCAACTAGTTAACTGGTGATAAGAAAAAGGGTCCAAGTCTCATGTAGGCAGTTGCTAATTCTATTGCTTTAAACAGAATATTTTCGTCTAGTTTCGCATTAAGGTGTGAAGACCAGAAAAGAAGTCTTTGTGTCATCATGACAAGACACTCGCCAACTGCGATCCTTCAAGAATTTATACAAACTCCTATGGCAACATTATTCATCCCTCTCCCTCCCCATTAGCTGCATTACCACCATCAAAACCCAAGCAGTATTTGTGACTTGGAATACTGTAAATACCTTTTCCAAGCTGGCTTTCATTCCCATTATTCTCTTCTGACCTGCTCTGCTTTACCTGGCAAAAAGGTACAATTTTTTGTGTTGATCCTCTGCTTAGAATGACTAGCTCTCTTTGCACCTGCCTTTACTTCTTTTCCCTTCTCCATGTGTTTCCCTTGCTCACAGAACTTCATGACCTCAGACTTGTGTTACACAGGTCACATTGGTTCCTGCTGGCCTTAAAATTCATGGATCTTGTATTGTCTGCCTCCCAGCTGCTTATCTTCCTCTTCACTCATTCTTTTGTTTCAGGTCTTGCATTCTTCCTTATTGGTATTAACCTCCCCACTGATTTTTTTTAATTCCATGTCAGAAATAAATAAATAAATAAATAAATAAATAAATAAATAAATAAATAAATGTGTGGAAATAGGAATCTGAACTTGTGGCTTTTGTTCACTGCATCACCTTTTTCTCCTTTTATTCCCCATGTGATTATTAACAGCAGTCAGAATGCCAGGAATTTTGTCTTACTATTCGCATTTTATATCCTTTTTTACTTTAGCCTGCACCACATAAAGTAAGTGCTAATTCACAGCCTAGGAGTGAAGAAGAGGTCTACTAAATATAAGAATTGAATAGTGAAAGCAGCAGAAGGGGCTGGGAGGATGAACTGCCACTTGTGAGCAGAAGCTCCGTTACTCTGCTGCAGTTAGCATCCCTAACAGCTGCCTATCTTTGACCGGTGACAAACACCTATATCTTTATGCAAAAGTACATTTAAAAAGCATAAATTTAAACTGAGAAAACATGATGGTGTAAGTTTTTTCTATCTCTTAGTGGATCTTTACATTAAAGATCAAAGGATTCCAGCAGGGCGATTAGACAATATTCACAGTTTTAAGATTTGGGGAGCAGAATCCTACATTTGTTAGTCATATTAAGCCATATGCTGTCAAGCTAATTCCTTTCTCAAGATGCTTATATACAATTTAAAAACTGAAAAAAGCCTTACTGGTAGATTACTTTTACATAAAGCATCTATAAGATTTTCATGTAGCACTTCGCACTTTTACCTCTTTGCTCAGCTTGAATCAATTCAATTTTCTGTCACTATATCTTAGGACTGCCATAGGCCATGTAATCATGTTAATAATCTATTAATATAAGGGAACAAAATAATACTGTCAAATTCTCCCAGGTTTTGTACATTAATTTTATTAGACAACTTGCAACAAAGAAAAATGTTAAACAAACATATAATTCAGAGGTCATTTTAACAGTAAAATACCTTTTACTTTTCAGTGCAAGTGCAGTATTTGAATGAACACATCCCTTGAAACAATATGCCTTCAGGTTTGTTTTGCTGTTGCAGTTGTGAGAACAGCCCATTTTCTTTCTTTGTGAAATTGACTTTACAAAATACCTGTCACTCAGCAGCTTTTACCTTTTTTGACTTCCAGGCCACTGGCATTTCTTTATTCTTACAGCCCATCAGGGTGTGATTGCTCATGCATCCTAGGGCACAGTTCTAGCTCTCTACATATCAGACTCCTCTCACTTCCCTAAACCAACTCCTGTTTAAAACACTAATTAGATCTTTGCAGAAGAGCTCTTCACACTCCAAATAGCTTGCTGACATAATGTACTAACAGGAGATACTTCCCATCCTATTCACTGGAGTTAGGAGTAGCAGGTATTATTATTCTATCTCTTCTTATAATCCAAAGAAGGAAAGAACAATACCACTTGAATGCAGATAACTCTCTTAACAGCCAAATGTGCTACAAATATGCTGTTAAATAGATTCAAACACTGTAAAATTAAAACAAATAGAAATCCCCCAGAGATTGGGATGAATATCTAAGACGCTGTTACCTGGAAAAATTTGTGTTCCACAAGCAGGCTAATTGCATTTCCTGTCATATGCCAGCACATTTTCTGCCTATCAGAGAGATTTGGCTGGAACATGAATGGAATTTTCCTGAGCACTCCTAATAGATAAGATTTCTCTTTTAACCTCTCAGAGCACTTGCTCCGCTTCTCAAATGTTACTATATATATATATATGTGCCACATAAAGCAAAGCTGATAGTGATTTTCAAGGCTGCTTATCTTGATTTTTTGCCTAACCTGTTTATATTATTACACACTCATGCACTGCCATTTCTGTTAGCACATGCTCAGCCACAGAAGTTCCAGGTTTAGGTGTAAGAAGTGACTGATTGTTCATGACTGTCTGGTGCTGTCCTGCCCCAGCAAGCATGG
>JAWWMU010000121.1:49556891-49567555 GCA_035048155.1 Cinnycerthia olivascens
CTAGAGTTCCTAGACAGAGTCTTCCTTAAAATGGTAATTGACAGAAAAAAGTTAATTTCTAGGACTCAGTATATAAAGACATATCAAATGTTACAGTGTTACTACTGAAAAAAGCTTATTTCTAGGCCAGATGTTAGCAGAAAGAATGTAGCATATGTGCAGACAGAAGCATCCTTACTCTAAAGACATTTAACACAAGACAGTAGGATTGTCAGGACATCATGCTTCTCATATCTGGTAATTTGTTTCCTAATAATGCAAATTCTGAAATAAAAGTATATTAAGTGGGATTAATTTATACTTATGAAATACTGTACATGGCATTTGTGCATACTAATTGTGACAAAATATTACCCATTATGTTTTAATTTGGTATATATTGCCCTTTACAGTTTCTATATATGCAATATGTGGTCTATATTATTTTACAATACTGCAAATACAGAATTTTTTACTACTTGTCAAGAAAATATTTTACAAATAGGTTTCCTCTACAGTTTTTTCTCCTCTGCTGCCCCAAAAATAACATCACCAGGAAAGCAGTAGCAAACTCTAGGGTTTATCATGCTTGCTTTCTGGAGGAAATCCATTTTTCCTTAGCAGAAAGTTTTAGTGCCTTTTGTGACCTCTTTACTATCAACTGAGTCTACAGAGTTAAATATAAAACACTAAAGTAATAGTAGTTGGAGTACAGATATGTAATTGTAAGAACTTTTGAAATACCATGACACAAATGCCTTCTATTTCATGTCTTCAAATTTATAAGTGTTGTTCTTCTGAATTTACTGTAATTAGGGTCTCTGCCCATCAGTGTTATAGAAGCTTAGAGTAATGATGAGGCAAAGGTAGAGAAATCAATCAAAATGAAATAATTTTGTGTCAATAATCTGTGAAAGTATAATAACTTAGAGGAAATAACATATATTCTCTGTATGCTTTCTCATAATAGTTAATTTTCAATAAATATTTTACAAGGCCTTACCCCCATAATACTACACAGTTTACTAGTCATGTTATGTCTAACTTAATTTGGTTTTTGTCTTCATGTTAATGGGGAGAAATTTTTCTTTTTAGGATGAAGTAAGAGAAAATATTTCACGTGGGATGGCAATATTAGGCCCTACGTTTACCCTGGATGCACTTGTGGAGTGTCTTGTCATTGGTGTTGGTACCATGTCAGGTGAGCCATACAGTCTGAGGGTCTAAATATTTACTGTTAAAGGCTTTTTGAAAGACATTAGGGTATGGAGAGTTTGAAATAATAGGTGTTACCCATGAGAGTGGAGTGACTTAATCTATCGATCTTTTAATTAGCTTATTTTACTGGTTTCTTGCAAATATGGATAATGCGTACATGTTGAACCAAAATCTGAAACACAAGTAATGGCTTTCCTTGAGCATTGTGTAGTAGGAATGAACTTCTGTGCAGCTGCTTTCATAAAATTTGGTTTGGGTTTTTTTCCAGCTATATTGTATATCTTAACAGCACCTTCCAGAGCACTTGCTCTTCAAATAATTTTGGTTCTTTCAAACTATATTGTATATTAATAAGCTGTTTTCTTCTTTATATCTTAGGGACAAAAACACTTTTTGGTGTTGCATATAGTTTTTTAAAAACAATTTATACTGTTAGCTCTTTCATCCTGGCTAAGGCAGTTGTGTAATGCATGTGCAACATGGCTAACATGGCTTTTTCTGGATACTTGTGAAGGAGCAGTGGGGTGTATACTGTTACTTCTTGCCTGAACATCCCATCTTTGAAAAAGGACTTCAATACATAATGTTGGTTAAATTTTTTTTGCTCAAATAAGCAAGGACTTTCAAGCTTTCATTGTTAAGTTTTAAAATCTCAGTTAACTTAATTTGTATTTATTTAAAATTACACCTTAAAATACTTTTCTGTCAGTACATAAATACATATTGTGCTTAGAATAAGCCAGTGCACAATGAGTAGGGCTCAAGATGTTTGTTTTTAATTAATCTTGATTGTTCCTTCTGTAATCTGCTTTGTGAGTTTAATGATTCCTTTCTTTGTTCTGCAGCACTTGTTCAACAATAGCTAATTGCATATTTACATGTTAAAACTGTATTTTTATTTAGGTGTACGACAGCTTGAAATTATGTGCTGCTTTGGCTGTATGTCTGTTCTTGCCAACTACTTTGTCTTCATGACCTTCTTTCCGGCTTGTGTGTCCTTGGTGTTAGAGGTAAGACCAACTTCAAGACAACCTCAAGTTTAGTATTCAGCCCTGTTCTTCCGTAGGCTATGCTTTTCATCATGGAGTTACATGCCAACATGTTCTTCTTCCTTTCAAAGCAAACTGGTGACAGTAACTTGTAAATATCACTGTAAATGAGTCACACTCAGTGGTAGTTCTGATCTAGAGCAGAGTAAACAGATGATACTGTAACTTATTGTCTGTCCAGGGTTTTTCACAATTGAAAGCCTAACCGTAGACTCTTGGTAATTTCTCAGTGATCAAATTAAAATGCAATGTAGAATCTTGTTTGTTGGTTCTTCTAACAGGTACATATATGACTTAAAATTACGTTTTGTTATTTTTTTGCAGCTTTCAAGAGAGAGTCGTGAAGGACGCCCAATATGGCAGCTTAGTCATTTTGCTCGCGTTCTAGAAGAAGAAGAAAATAAACCAAATCCTGTGACACAGAGGGTCAAAATGATTATGGTTTGTGGCTCTTTTTCACCTGTGGTTATGCAATCAGTGAGGTGTCCAGGTGTAAAAATCAAGCTTCTGTTTCCTGTAGACTTGTAATCTGCAGCCCGTTAGTTGGACTTACAGTGGTAGTTTTTAATTAACTTCCCCTGTATGTACATTTGTCATTTTCCTGCCTGTGCCATTTCTGTGCCGAGTACTCAGTGCTCTTTCATGTGTTGTAATTCCCTCCCTCTTACCCCTGCAGTACCCTCAGCTTCCTTTGTTTATTTCTTGAGCAAAGTAAAAATGTGGGTGGGACACATCCAAAGCTACTATACAACAGTGTCACAGTAGGACAAAAAGGGTGTTAGTAAGAGGTGTGGAAAATCAGCTTTTAGACATTAGAGGTGTGGGAAGCATGAGGAAAAAAACAGCAAAAAACCCCAAACAAAACGAGGACGATATTTACTCTTAGTAGATTAGATACCAAGTTACATTTAGAAAATTAAAACTTGTTTTGTGTTTTTGATACAGTCACTGGGTTTGGTTCTTGTTCATGCCCATAGTCGTTGGATAGCGGAACCAGCTGCTCAAAACAGCACTGTTGAAAACTCAGTGGGATTGGATGAGAATGCACCAAAGAGAATTGAACCTAATGTTTCACTGTGGCAGTTCTACCTTTCTCGGTGGGTGGCTTCACAGAAGTGTGCTTGTGCTGTGTTTCTACTGCTGCCAAGCTAGAAGCTTGTTATCCTAGGTCACAAAACTTGTAGACTTGCAGGTCTGACCACTGTAGGACTTCCTGGAACCAGAGGTGACATTTCAGAAGAAATGTCAATATTTATGCCATTTGTCCAAACTCTTGAAGTAGTTAGGAACATGATCAAGAGCTATCTGTGCTGTATGCATCAAAACATTGTCTTTTCCCACTAGCATCTTTCACAGCATACTGGGAAATAATTTTAAGACTGCACTGGAGTAATTACCTACACAGAGGTTCTGACCATTCACACCTAAGTGCAAAAGGTGCAAAACCCATTTTATACAATGTCTTTTCCTTCAGCTCAATTGAAGTTAGTGTCACCTGTTGTTTCATGTTATTTCTGAGAACGCAGAACTTTCTGGTTTATGCAGGGGGTTTTAGTCCCCTTATAGCAGTTAATCTTGCATCATAGTAGTCATAATTGGTAGAGGATAATAAATGAAACTTTTTGTCTTGTCATTGGGGGACAGGTGTCAAATTAATTGGATGCAGCTCTCAGTGAATCTTTTATAGTAATTTTTCCTACTGGGGCTGCTTTTTAGCCAGGTTTAGGTAACTCTTTAATGATATCTGAAGATTTTTGTGTTGATAATAGTATGAAGAATGATTTTTCCACCATAACCTAGCATACTTCAGTGTCCTGGTGGAAAATATCTTTTGACTGGAATTTCTGTAACTATAAGTGATATTCCCCTTTCTGAAGCAAAAAATGTCAGAAGCTGTTGTAAGCAGCAAACTGTATATACTCTATATTTACTTTTTGATCTTTTTTAGAATGGCCAGTATGGATATTGAGCAAGTAATCACGCTTGGATTAGCCCTTCTCCTTGCTGTCAAATATATTTTCTTTGAGCAAGCGGAGACTGAATCTACCCTCTCACTGAAGAATCCCATAACCTCTCCTGTGATGGTTCAGAAAAAGGTCCCTGAAAATTGTTGCCGGAAGCAGACTGGACTTCTGAAAAACAATCAGAAATCTAACACAGCTGAAGAAGCTTTCATTCCCAAAGATGAAAGTGGTAGGTAATTTTTATAGTTCTAAAGTCTGGACCCATTAATGAGTATTTGGAACAAACTCTGCAATTTTTGGTAGCATATTATATTAGGTATCAAAACATCAGAATTTTATAAACCAGAGTTCATTTTGATTATCTTTGTGCAGCTGAAGTCATAAAACCTGTATTAGCAGACTCATCAACCAAGGCTACATTTGTGGTTGGCAATTCTAGCCCTGTGGAAACTTCTTCAAATCTCAGTGGAAAAGAGGAAGAGGTCGAGTTACCTAAAGAACCACGTTCTATTGAGGAATGTGTTCGTATACTTGGAAATGCACAGGTATGGAAAATTAATTTTTTTTTATTTAACCTGTATTGCAACATTTAAGAATTGTTAGAGTTCTTTTTCCACCTTTTAGGTAATCCTATTGGTTGTAATATCATTCTTCAGAAAATTACATGACTTTAAAAACATTGGGCGGTGTGGAGGTCACGACTAAAACTCTTTCATGAGTTACTTCTCAAGTCAGTTGAGAAGGGTGGGAGGAGGGATAAGCTTCATCATTCATAACATACCAAGTTTTTGGAGCTTTGTCATGTACATGTACAAGTGGGCGTCTGATTGTGAAAGTTTTTGATCATACGTTGGTCCGCTGTAAAACCTGATGTTGGCAGTTGACTCCTTTAGCAAAGTTGTTACTCTTTTTCTTTTAAAAACATTTAAAAGGATTTTTCCCAGGATAGTCTGTATTTTCTCTCTCCACCCTTTGTGTTTCCAGGAAGGAGCAAAATTTCTTACTGATGCTGAGGTTATCAGCTTAGTTAATGCTAAGCATATTCCTGCATACAAACTGGAAACCCTGATGGAAACCCAGGAGCGAGGTGTATCCATTCGCAGACAGATGTTATCTAAGAAACTTCCTGAACCTTCATCTTTGCAGTATCTTCCTTATAGGAATTATAACTATTCTTTGGTAAGTACAAAGTAGACAAGCAGAACTCACTGTAAAATTATTTTCCAAACACATGAAGCAGAGAAACATGGACCTGTTGAAATGAGTTCAGAGGAGGCCACTAAGTTGATTGGGGGGTTGGAACACCTCACCTGTGAGGACTAATAGAATAGGCCGATAGAGTTGGGGTTTTTCATCCTGGAAGAAGAAGATTTGTGAAGACCTTATAGCACTTTCCAGTATCTGAAGGGGGCTTACGAGAGAGCAGAGAGAGACTTTGCACAAAGACTTGTAGTGAAAGGACAAAAGGGAAAAACCTTAAACTGAAGAAGGGTAGATGTAGATGTTAGGAAGAAATTCTTCACTGTGAATGTGGTGAGACACTGGAGCAACTGGAACAGGTTGCCCAGAGAAGGTGTGGATGCCCCAATCCTGGCAGTGTTCAAGGTCAGGCTGGATGGGGCTCTGAGTAACCTGGTCTAGTGGAAGGTGTCCCTGTCTTTGGCAGGGATGTTGGAACTCGATGGTCTTATGGTCTTCCAACTCAAACAGATCTATGGTGCTATGAAATAAATCCATAGTCATATATGTGATTTAACACTGAGCTTGGTCAAAACTGATGTAGAAGCAAAAAAATAAAAGGCAAACGTAAGCCACCACCTTTCATTGCTCTTGTTGTTTTTAAACCTAGGGTGGTGCGTGAGTTTTGTAAGATATCCAAAAAATATTTCCTATCAAAGTATGCAGCTGACTTATCTAATAAATGCAGAGTTCTACTAATACTGAGCCACAGTTCAACTGAATGATAATACTACCTTGAGCTCAAGTTAGAATTGAAAATTATTTTAAATGAATTTAAAAATTTTAGGATTATTTTAGTAACATTTAGTACTGTATAGGATGCAATACATCTGCCTAGTGTTGAATAGTGTTAGCTGTTGATAGCTGTAGCTGTTAACTTTTTGAGGTGGTAATAAGTTGTTTTTATGGATAAATTAGTGGGTGTTTTACAAAGATGCCTTGGTGCAATCATAGGTGTAGTATGTAGCATGCTGTACTGTACCACTGGAGTGTAACCTTAGTGATTGTTTTGTATTATTTCTGTAAGGTGATGGGAGCTTGCTGTGAAAATGTGATTGGATATATGCCTATTCCTGTAGGCGTAGCAGGACCACTGTTTTTGGATAACAAAGAGTTTCAGGTGCCAATGGCAACAACAGAAGGATGTCTTGTAGCAAGCACTAACAGAGGATGTAGAGCAATATGTGTAAGTATTGTGTGACTTGAAAAGCTTAAAAAGCTTCCTATATTATAAACATAGATAAATATAATGCATAAAAATATGCATTACATAAACCTAAACATATTCAGGTTTATATAATGAATATTTTTGACTTCTTGAAATCTAAAATTTCAGTGATCTTACTTTGTCCCCCTTTTCTTTGTTTTCTTAGCTTGGTGGAGGAGCAAGTAGCCGCATTCTGGCCGATGGAATGACTCGAGGACCTGTTGTAAGGTTGCCCACTGCTTGCCAGGCTGCAGAGGTGAAAGTCTGGCTTGAAAGCCCTGAAGGTTTTAAAATCATGAAGGAAGCTTTTGACAGCACAAGTAGGTTAGTTCAGTGACTGTTCCAGCTTCATTTCCAGACATAAGACTGCTATGGATGGTAGAAAAATCTCAGTTGTTTTTCTGGAGTACTGCAGCAGAGGAAATTACGTCTTTGTTTTTGCTATCCCATGTTGTGAGTGTCTAAGAGGACAAAAGTCACTCTGACTGTGTACCATGGCTAGCAATAAACATTTTTTCACAGGTAATGGTAAACTCCTGTGTGTTAACAAAAAATAAATATACATTACATAATAATTAATAGAATATTAATTTGTCTAAGCATTTTTTAAAAATCCTATAAACTTTGTTTGATTTTTTACTAGGCAAAGTAAAGGTAGCTGTAGTTACTATGCAGAAAAATCCCTCAAAGTTTGTTCTTTAGCCTTTCAGATGATATTATTAATATTAATAGTCAGTCTATGAGGTTTCAGAGAATACAAGGTAAACTAATGCTAGAGGTGAAATGCTAAAAAAATGTAAAACAATGCTAAGAATAAGTCTTATTTCAAGCCCTAGAGTTTTCTCTAGGGCTTATGATTGCCTTCTTGCTGTAGGAAGATTCAGAGAGAGATTTCCTTACCTGTTCTGTTTCTTAACAAGTGTCAGTCAAAGATACATCTGTATTTTGGCCAGAATCAGCTCATGCTGCTCTTTAAATACAGTATTTTATGCATTTTGAGTGACTTGTGCATCTTGCACTGTTGAAAATAGCATGCTTTTTGGCTTGCTGTATAACATACATCAGAATTTCCAAAAGCCTCATTATTACTTTTTATCTCATAGTGAGATGTTTTAAGGAATACAAATGAATAAAATTTATCTTTTCAGGATATTTTCAGGTTATTTTAGTTCAGGATATTTTATTTCCTGAAGTTCAGGGATAGAAAACATAAAAAGGCAGTGAACACTTTTACAGTGAATATTTTTAAAGTGCTTTTTCAAGAAAACACCATCCCTGGAAGTGTTCAAGAAATGACTGGATATAGCACTTGGTGCTGTGATCCCATTGAAAAGATGACTGTCTGTCAAAGACTGGACTCATTGGTTTTACAGTTCTTTTCTACAGGATTCATAAAGGAATCTGTGATTCCGTATTTAGCAGCACAATTTGCAAAGATTTAATGTCATTTTGCCACTTAAAGCTAATTTTCCCATGCGAATTTTAAGTAATAGTTAAATTTTCTTGCAGGTTTGCCCGCCTACAAAAACTTCTCATCAGTTTGGCTGGTCGTAACCTTTATATCCGTTTTCAGTCTGGAACAGGGGATGCAATGGGAATGAATATGATTTCAAAAGTAAGGACCAGTCCCCTTAAGTATTTCCAAAAAATTGATATTCCTTTTTAAAGATAAAGATAACCTAATAACCTGTGACATCTGAAGATAACCTAATAACCTGACATCTGAAAGACAGAAAGATAAGACACGGTGCTCTTGGCACAAAATAATAAAAATGTTTGATTTTGTCAAGTGTAGACAAGAATAGGAAGAGAATGATGAAAGAAAAAATGTAATTTTTAATTTTTTTAATAATTATTTTTAAAAAGTATTTTTAATAATATAAGAAGCTAAGCTGGTTGCGCCGTTGCTTTGAGCCAAAGATTTTATCTAGCAATACTCTGTTACTGTGTTTATCACTTCCTAGTAAATAAAGAATTAGGAATGGCAGCAGAGATGTGTTCTCTAGTTCTGCTTGTTTGTTTTTATGCAGACATGTGGAAGAACTTGAGATGTGATTCTTAGATTGCTGGGATGCCTTATGCTGTAGGAAGTTAATAGTCTTAGACTTAAACTTCATATAGAATAGGCAGTCAGAACCATTAGAAAAGTGGATCCGATCATGGACAAGCCCTAATATAGCAGGTTTTCTAGTGTGATTACCTGGTGTAGAGAAGCTCTTTCCACTACATCCAAAATTAATTCATTCCATGACTGTAATGTTTCACTTGGTTCCTGTAGTACCTTCAGTATGGCAGACATATGTCCATGCACCCAAAATGGATCCAGGGAGTCTGTGTGTACTGGGAAAAATCAGTTATTCCCCAGTATAATTCCCAAAGTGGTTAGCAAAAAGATAATCATAATTGGATTTTTTCCCTCCTGTTTCTTGTTTCTTTATGATACTGTGTTCTTTTCTTCCATTGTAGCTGATTATCTGAATACAACACTGTTCTACTGTCCTTGAATAGTTTGTTTTACACCCATAATGATAAACCTGTTTCTCTCTAACAGGGTACTGAAAAAGCACTGGTGAGGCTGAATGAAGAGTTTCCTGACCTTCAAGTTATAGCTATCAGTGGTAACTACTGTACAGACAAAAAACCTGCTGCTATAAACTGGATAGAAGGAAGAGGAAAGTCTGTTGTCTGTGAAGCAGTCATTCCAGCTAAGGTTGTTAGAGAAGTACGTGTCTGCTCTCTTGTTTATAAAAATACATGCATTTTGCAAAACTGATGCTTACTTTACATTATAAGTATGAAGTGAAAGTTTTTTTCCAGGTAAGGATAGTACTTCTGTAGGATAAGCCATTTCTCTGAGTCAGTAGGTATTTTCTTTTTCATTGTGTCTAGTGTGAAATAATGTGTATATGTTTGATGATGCATATGTAGTTGAAGGCATTAGGATTTTCATGGTTAACCTTTGAAAAATTATGCCAGATTTTGACAGATGTCTGTATGTGGTTTGTCTGTCATTAAACCCAATCAACCCTTCACTCATTTTTTGTCCCACATGCACTTGGCTTTCTCCTCAGTATTTATGTGCTTCCTACTACAACGGAAACAGATAATCAGGTGCTTTACTTACTCCAGAGCTGTCCTGGCATTTTGCATGACCAAGGGTAACCTTTATAAGCAATGCCAGTTGGCCAGCTTGTCCTCCATCATAACAGTGTCTTAAATTCTCTTCCACCTGAGTTCGGAAGATCACTTCTGTTTGTCAGATAAAATCCATTGCCTGTTACCTGGTTGTCAGCATGGGAGACAATATCCAGAGAAGAATTCTCTGTTATAATGAAGAATTATAACACTTGTTTAAGATCTTGTAAGTGGGTGTTTGCATATTTGATAAGGTGGGGTTTTTTTGCTTGCTTTCCCCTAGTGATTTGTCCAGTCCCTTCTGGGAAACTATGTAAACTTCTAGAACTAGTATTCTGGGTAGTACTCCACAGTCCAGCTTCACCTTGTGTGAGAACTACCTTCTTGTTGATTCCATTTGATGATGCCTCCATTTTGTACTGGGAGAGATCCTTAAGACTTTTTTAAGGTTTTATAGCTCTGACAAAGCCCTTCCACCTTCCCATCCATTCTTATTTTCAGACTGAAAAGTACTAATTTCTCTATCAGCAGTCAGTAAAGAGACTTCTAGTATGTCTTTGAGCATCCTTGTCTCTGCATCTTTTACAGTTCTAACATTTCTAAAATTCTGGGTACAGAGTTGGACACAGGATTCTAACAGTGTGTGCAGCATGGATTTATACATTGACATAGTTCACGTCTTCTAGGGTAGTTTACTATGTTTTAAATTGCTGGCATTTTGTAGCTGGGTCACTGGCAATATCTATTGTAACCTCAGGATTTCATTCCAGGGTAGTTATGGGGAGGTAGTCCTTTCATAATGGGCATTGATAATTTTTAGGTAAATTTGGGGAAGTTTTCCTCAAACCCAAGCCCTGTATGTTGCTACATTTA
>JAWWMU010000121.1:49612985-49623148 GCA_035048155.1 Cinnycerthia olivascens
TGGTGAGAGCAGCATACTTTAGTGTTACAAGTGGGTAAGTAGAAGCCATGATTCAGTACCAATCTAATCTTCTACACTGGAAAATTTAAAAAAAAAAAAAAAATTGGAATTGCACTTCTCTGGTGTCTTATTGTTATGGAAAGTTTCACACTGCCAGAACAAACAGAGGGATGAATATGCCTCAGTAGAGCACGCAGATACAGTGAGAAGCTGTGCTCTGATATAAGCAATTCAGAGATATGTAGACATCCACATCACAGTCTAGTATGGTCTCAAGTATGCATCCACTGCTCTACTTCCAACCAATACATCTCAGAAGCATTATTTAAGGTAGCACTTTTGACTTTTTTTAAACAGTGTATTGTTTCTATCTAAACTAACATCCCATCTGTTTTACAAAGTAACAGATAAAAGCCAGCAATACATTGAACTCATGAGGATAAGTAATTGTTATTCTATAACAACACATTTAAAAAGAGCATCGCTTTTGTATGGTTGACAGCTACAGGTTAATATCAAGCAGATTTTAAAGCAAATCTGAATTCTAAAGGAAAAATAATTTAAATGTTTATGCATTTATGCAAATGATTCACCCTTTACTAAACTAAATGGAAGAAACATATTTTATTTATATGACATTAAATTGTATTGTAACAGTATCAAGAGGTTTCCTCCATAAAAAGCTACATTCTATGGAGGGAAGAGTTTTCAGTTACAGCGTTACCTTTATCCCTCTGGAGTTCATCTTTGGAAACTGCATCCGCACAAGCATCGAAATATTTCTGTAAAGTATCAACTTGTCTACACAAGATGTCTCTAAAGGTTTCCATTTCTGCAAGCTTCTCACGCAAGCTATGGCCCTTCTGAAAATACAAACGAAAAAAGCCTGAAATGTTTCTACACACATATTTCTCAACAGTAGTTTGATGAAGTATAATTACAATTTAATTTTAAAAAACATATTTCTTCAGCTATGAAGAAGAAATTGAAGTACACTAAGGGTATTTTAGATATCAGTAATTATGAACTACTGTTAATGTCAAAAGAAACCATATTCGAGTATTCCTTATACATTTTGTCACTGGTCTCAATGTTTTCTCTTGACTGCACCTGGAACTTCAGAGCACTCCACAAAAGCTTATTAAAAACATGAATCTGAATGTTTCCACCTTTGTATGTGTTTGCCTGAAAGCAGACAGCTCCAGTTTAAGATCTTTGTTCCAATCCTCATTCCCTTTTCTTGTGTTGTTCCTCATCTGCTCTCCCACAAGTACAGCATACTTAGTTCATATATTAAATATTCATATGCATGACACAAAGAAAATCATATTCTGTCAGCTACTGCTATATCACACTTATTAAGCTACAGAACTAGTGTTTGTTTTCATTTGAACCCAGGATATTCTGGAGAGTAAACCAGAAAAAGTTAATGAACACACAAATTTGATTTTCTTGCCACAGAAGATGACACCACAGTTTAAAAGGGACAATTGCTTGAGTGGCATAAGAGAGCTTCCCATATCATCTCTTCACCATATGATGAAATACTGACATTTAAACTAAATATTTTTTATTTTTTCTATTATTATGTGACTGAGTCTTTGCATGTTATTTTCCAGTTGCATGTTATTTGCTCACAAATACTAGGAAAACTTTTTGCACCAACCTTGAATGAAGAGGTGGATGTTGCAGAGTATCCACTTGCTCCAGATACAAGAGACACCATGGAGCCATGGCGTCGCAAACTTGACTCTGATCCATAGCCAGATTCAGTCTAAAAAGCAAACCACACAAAAAATTAGAGTGCTGAGGCTTTTGGTAAAATAGAAATAATGAAAACAAGGTTAATGTAATTTTATGTGAAACCCACCCTCTTGCAGTAGATGTTTAAATAACTCAAACTGCATCTAAGATGTTGATGCAGTATCTCTGAAGTTATTATAAACTCTGTTTCTATTATCAAATCAATTTGTAAAATAATTTGTTACCTACAATGAATTACGTGTCCCCAAAAGGACACAGCAATATACACTTAATAGTTCAAAAAAGGGACAGCGTTTCATTATTTTGGTTTATGTAATTCCTAAGAAGTAACTTTCACACAGCCTATTAAAAAATTATATTACTCTACAATTAATTGGGGGATTAAACATGGTTCAGTCTCAAGACAATCAGCTTCAGTCAATCTGTCCAAACATACAAATAGTACCATTTTCTTTTTAAAAGCAGCAAAACAGAAATCAAAGGAAATCAGACAATTACTTCTATTATGTTTTTTTCCTGTTTCAGGCTTCTTTGGCAAAATTATTTATACTAGACTGAAATTTATTTTTCATGAGAACAGAAGTCTACATAAAACAAGGTAAGACACAACAAGAGAGAGGCTACAATAATAGTGACTAACTATTAACAATGAAAAAATAAAAACATTTCTTGATTAGAATAACATTAAAAAGATCAAAAATAGAGTTTGACAAATTTCTTCACAGGTCAAACAGAAGCAGATACTGAGGATTGAAGGAAAATAAATTTCTCTAAATGTTAATGTAAATAACATGCATGGCAAAGGAGATGAAAAATCCCGATAGAGAATATAAGCAATAAACAGATGGTTCAGAATAATAGATGAAATACTGTTAGTAGACAGAGACAATAGTGAAGAACTTTTGACAGAAATAAATTCTGCAGTAGCACCGAAACTCAAGTGAGACAGGGAGAGGGGAGACAAAACAAAAGGTATAGAACAAACAAGAAACAATGATGAAATTCCAGTTGTGCATTTTATAAAAAAACTGGAAGCTGTACAGGCTTTGAGAAGGCAGGAGAGGGTGGATTAGTTAAAAAGAAGAGAAATGTAAGGAGTTGTTTGAAGTGTCAGCTAAGAATCTGGGCAAAGTGGGACAAAGTACCTACATCTGAGTTACAAATAAGAGTTCAGCCATATTTTTTCTCAGGCATACTGCTTTGTTTCAAAAGCATAAATCTGAGAAGAGCCCCCCAACACTTTGAAATATTTCTTTTAAAATTGCCTTTACATACAAATATAAAAAGACTTCACTGTTTAATCAGTATCTTCAATATTTATTTAAGTATACGCCACAAATCTTAAGATGACACAATATGTTTTTATTATAGTCAGTTTAACAGTGAAAATTCATTTAATTTTCTCTGTAAGTTGTACACACTAGGAAAGATGATAAAACTTCATTTTAATAGGATATTGCTTAAAGAACGATCAATTTTAAAATGTAGCCAAAATATTGATTTCATTGAGGTTAGAGTATTTTAACTAAGGATAGCAAGCATTTTGTGATTTTGTCCTTAAAGTGAGAAAGACACACCTATGCAAGACCTTGCTTTAAGCTCAGGAAGTGAAATTTCTGGACTTCTTTACTTGACATTTAGTCAAAGCCACACCTTTAAAGTCCTACTTTAGAACTTCCAAGTTGTAAATTTAAGTAGAAAATCTGATGCCTTATATTCTACATCTGAATTAAATCCTTTTCTTCCAATATAGTCATATTATAGTCAAAATATATTCTTCCAATATAGTCATATATGCCAGTATAGGCATACAGTCATTGCTCAGCTAATTTAGTTCCCAAAAACTTTAGGCAAAAGAAATAAACCCAACCCTTATTTCCACATCAACATGCAAGCTTAACTTTTTAAAGGTACCTTTTCAGCAGCATATTAATTTCTCTGTCATTTATGCTTGTGATTATTAATTCCATTACATAATTCATCCATGCTACAGAATCACATGCGTAACTGTTACATGGATACAGCTATTAACTTGCAAAGTCCACCAATAAAGAGATGCAACATAATTAACTATTTGCAATTGAGAAGCAAATTCAGCAGGCATTAAGAGCAGACTGAACAGCACGCATTATGAATCAAAAGCATGTACGTTTACAGACCATGTTTATAAAACTGTGCCAGACAATTACATTCAAATAGCCAAGAGGAAAAAGATAAAATTACCTTGAGAATACTTATTTTTCATAAAAACTAGAAAATAAGTGCTCATATCTAACGGATACAGACAAGCCATTCCGCTCACAGCGGACACATGCAGCAGATGAACACAAAGAAAGCATGAATCATGCAAAGCCCCACCATTCTACTACCGCAACATCTAAATGAGAGCAGGTCACTGCTGCATTTATGTCTTGCAAAGCAGATCATCGTTAACTAATCACTGCAGAAATAATAATTTACATTGAGAAGAGGAACGTAGACAAAGTTTCTTCTGTTTATACAAATTTTAATTTGCCAAGATAAAAACTGGAAAAGCTGGTAAAGTTCATATGATAGAAATCAACGGTCTCTGCTTGAAAACAAAATTACTTGAAGAAGTCGTATCAATTCGTACCATCAAGCACTAATGCCAAATTGCCATGCTCGGTAAAAAGATGCAGTTCTTTGAAATTCCATGCAGGCATCACAGCTTCAAAGCTACATTAAAACTGGCATTCGATAGTAATTGCAACACCTTCAGCTTTCTAAGGCAATGCATGAAATCCATTAATCCTTTTGTTACAACAGACAAGAGGAAAAAGCCACATGATCCAAAGCTTCATGTGATCCTTTAACTGAAGCAGATGCTAGTATCAGCAACCAGGCAGTACGTCACAAAAGCTGCTTTCAATAAAAAAAGCTAAGTATTTGCAGAATCATATTGCAGATCTCTGTTACTGCTTGCATTGATCCTTAAGTGGAAAATAATACGCTTGAACAAAGCACAGACTCACAGTACAGTTCACCCACTTAAAAAATCAAATAAAGCAAATTATTCTCACATGTCTTCAAGGAATTATTTTGATTCTATCTCAATTTAGAGCCTGTGAAGCACTTCAGTGTACGTTTGCTCACCAAGGCAGATATATTCAGTTAGCATTATAAATTATTTATTATTTTATATAACACAACCAGCAGGCAGCTCCTCCCTCTAAGGCATACAGCTCACCCAGAAGGTGATGGAGCAGATACTAGGATACAGTGACTCTAATCCCATTCTCTATAGTATTTGTGAAAAATCCCACTCAAACATCCAAGAGATCAAGCCACAATATCTTATGAAAAAAAAAACCCAGAATGTAGAAAAAAAGTAGTAACACGGAAAAGCTGGAAGGCACTATGAAAGGTTTGGTGGAAATTAAACAGATAAGCTCTGTAAAACAACTCTGTTCCAAAGGCAATTTTTAGATTTGCTGCAAATGCTTCAGAAAGATGGGTTAGCAGGATGAGCTAGGATGAGCCAAGGCAGGGCTACTCTAGGAAATTATTGCAGACAGTAAGAACACAACAAGACACTACAGGTCGGGCAGTACAGGATGGATTTCTGAGGACTGAAATTAAAGATATAATTATCATGTGACTGTAGGTCAGATTTTCCAATTGTTCTGAAGCTGCTGAAAATGGAAATTTAAGGTTGCAAAACCAAGGTGGTAGTTAGCAGGGAGACAGAGACAGAAATTCCACAATCCAGGTCAGACCAGCTGGATGATGATTCCCCACCCACAGCCCTCCCAAGCACAGTGCACATGACTATTTAAACGGAAAGAGCTTCTAATCTGACATTTTTTGTGACTGCAGAAACAAGGAAAGACATGTAGACCTAACTTTCCTCCAGCAGGGATACATGTTGCAATTCCATAGTAAACAGGCACCTTATGAGCACAAGAGGAATCCCCAGGAAGTCCAAGTTGAAAAATAGGTACAAAAATAAAACTCTTCACTGAGCAAAGTACCTAAATCCAAGCTGACAATAAATGCAACACTTAGTGTATTTAGTAATAAAACTAAAGTAGCTTATGCTCCCGGGCCATGGGACTACAAGGAAGACTGTGAGAAGCTACATTTATCGCTTCCACGAATCTGGACTGTCAGGAAAGGGACAGGTAAGGTCTGTATTGTAACACAAGAACTAATAAATTCCATCCTGTTAGACACCAGCAGAGAAAGCACTGATGTTTTGGCATCAGTAACCAATGCACTAAATTAAGTGTTTTTATTTGTTTTCATGCTTTGAAAGCCAGTGAGAATAGCTACAGATTTTAACGAATGAATTAATTCCATTACATATTGTCTGATCTTGGTTTAAGGCTAGCACATGTGCAACTGTGCCTTTAAAAATAACAACAGTTCTGATCCCAAGTGAAAGTCACATTGGTCTTTTTAGCAGTTATATAAAATGGCATAATAGTTATACTAAATATTATTGCATCGTCACAAAGTACACAATTCAAAAGGGGGTGTTGCCAGGGTTAATGCATAAGTGCTAACTAAGGCAGATGAGCCAGGAGGCAGTAGGAAAAGCTGCTGCAGGAGTTCAAGAACCGGCTCTCCCATGGAGCATCCACTAGGTGGAGGGAAAGACCGCTCCTTACAGAGACTGAGCACTTCGGAGATAACCCAGCCCGTCTCAACAGCGGGACAGAGTAAAGAGACAAAGGCACACACCGTGCTCACAGTTAACATTTAGGCAACCTTACTTATCCTTCAAAATGGCAGGGAAGGAGTGATTGCCTCTTACTCCAATTGTTGGTTTAGTTTTACTTTTTAACCGATGGTAAGTATTACACTAACATCACCTCTGTAGAACCAGAAAAAGAACACACTGAAGAATCTTGGGCTAAAGACCATAATGAGATTTCAAAAGAGCATCGTTAAAGAGCAATGGGGTTTTATTTTATACCTTTGTGAAAAGGTACTGGTTGCAAGCCTGATACTGTTTTGGATATGGACTTGAGAGGCCTACACTTTGCTTAATCAGAATAAACATTTTCCTAACAAGAAACACTAGGATTCAGATGCAAGATTCTTACTTGCAGTAAAAGAAACGGACTACAAAAAGCTTTACAGTAACACAGAATACACCCATCAGCAGATAAATATGCTTAGCTATCTACACTTCTTATCAATAAGAAGAAAAACTATCAAAGCAAAAGCTCCTGCAAAACTCACAAAGTCCCTTGTTCACCTAGTGAACAATTAGCAGTTATCTTGTCACTGCTAAATTAGGAAACAGACTTACTTTCTTTTTCCTCTCTGCTCAATCCTTAAGCATTTAGCCATCAGAAGAGAAATCTCTATCAAATGGCTTGCATAATCCCATAGTATGTAGTATATAGGAAGCACTGGAGGATAAAAAATTTGGAATTGTTGAATTCCATAATATACTTGACAAATAATTTAAGGAAAACTATCTTACATCCTTAAAGAAATACCTGATAATATAGGCTGTTTAAATTGCAATCTCCGAACAGTAATTTGGAAAATGTGGGGGAAAAAAGAAGTTTTTACTTTAAATCCATTTCTTGTTTTGCACCTCAGACCCTATTAAAACTAACAATTTTCTTCACTTTCAAGATCTATTACCTAATCTTATTTCCTTCTTGCTCTAGCCCTTGTCAGCTCTCAACATCTACTTCCTTCAAAAACAATGGAGACTCACTGGCCTCACACATTTGAACCAAGAAATTGTATGAAATAAGGGACTCTGAGACATGCAAGTTTTTGTCATGTTCCTGATACAGCTTCAGATTCCTCAAATTGCCTAGGCTTTAAATCCAGTCCTTCTATTGAGTCAAAACCATGTTTGTTTAAAAACAAAGCCCAGTCTGGTTTAAAAGCTCTTTATGCAACAGCGTTCTGCCATCATTAGAAGCATTATATGCATTTCTAACCATACATTAATTTGATAACATAAAGATTCTACATACTAAGCTCAAACAATCCAGGCAATAATTCTATCCAAAGGTGATTTTACTTTCAAACAAAAGATGAACATATTGGATATAAAGTATCAGAGTTCTGAAGGCATAATTATCTAAGGACAAAGTCAACCGTTCTGCATGACAGGCAGAAAATAATCAGAATCATTAAGGTTGAAAAAGACTACCCAGATCATTGAGTCCAACCTTTGACCCAAAACCACCATGCCAACTAGACCATAACGTTAAGTGCCACATACAGACTTTTACTGTACTACTCCAATGCCTCCATTACTTTCCTGGGCAGCCCATTCCCATACCTGACCATCCTCCCAGTGAAAAAATTCTTTCCAATGTCCAACCTGCAGAGCCTTCCTACCCTCCAGCAGATCAAGACTCCCACCCAACTTGTCACTTGCAAACCGAGTGAGGGAGCCCTTGATCCCCTTCAGCCAGATTGTCTGATCTGGATGAAAAACTGGACCCAATGCTGAGCCCTGGAGAACAGCACTGGTGACTGGCCACCAGCTGGATGGAATTCCATACACTACTGCTTTCTGGTCTCAACTATCCAGCCATTTTTTTCCAGGGAACAGTGCACCTGTCCAAGCCAAGGGCTGCCAGTTTCTCCAGGATAGTGCTATGAGAAATAGTGTCAAAGGCCTTAGGGAAGACTAGATAGAAAACATCCGTTTTCTATCTGTAGCCTTTCCCTCATCCACTAAGCAGGTCACCCTGTCACAAAAGGAGATCAAGTCGGTCAGGCAGGACCTGCCTTTTACAAATCCATGCTGACTGGGCCTGACACCCTGGTAGTCCTGTACATACCAGTCACCACAACCAAGACACTCCATTCTTAACCTTCCACAGCATTGAGGTCACCAAGGTCAGGCGGACAGGCTGTAGTTCCCCAGATTCTCCTTCTGACCCTTCTTGTACGTGGGCACTACACTTGCAAACCTCCAGTTATCTGAGGTGTCCCTGGTTAAACTAGGATTGATATATGTGATGCAGAGTGGCTTGGAAAGGTATTTCATCAGCTCTCTCAGCCCTCTTAGGAGAATCTCATTTGGCCCCATAGACTTGTGAGTGGCTAAATGGCATGGGAGGTCGCTTCCTCCTGAGTTACAGGAAGTCTATTCTGATCCCCATTCCTGTTTAGCAGCTCAGGGAGCTGCTTGCCCAGAGGATATTTGATCTCTCTGTTAAAGACTGAGGTAAAGAAAGCATTAAGTACCTCAGCCTTTTCCTCATCCTTGGTGACAGTGTTCCCCAACCATATGCCCATTAAAGATGGATACTTTCCTTGGCTCTCCTTTTGTTGTTATGTATTTGTAAAAACATCTTATACAGCTGTGACTAGACTGAGCTCTAACTGAGGTTTCCCCATTTTAATTTTTTCTCTACATGACCTACCACCATACTTGTACTTTTCCTGACGTGCCTGCTCCAGCCTACATAGGAAGCAACATTTGCAAGATCTTAAATCAGATGAAGTTGGTGAAGGGTCTGGAACACAAGTCTGATAAGGAGTGGCTGAGGGAATTGGGGTAGCTCAGCCTGGAAGAAAGTAGGATCAGAGAAGACCTTATCACTCTCTAGAGTTTCCTGAAAGGAGGCTGTAGTGAGATGGTTGTCAGTCTCCTATCCCAGGCAGAAAGTGTCAGGACAACCAGAAATGGCCTCAAGTTGCAGCAACGGAGATTTAGTTTAGACATTATTTTCATGGAAAGGATTGCAAAGCACTGGAATATAATGCTCAGGGAAGTGCTGGAGTCACCATATCTGAAGGTCTTAAAAAAATGTGTGGATATGGCATTTGATAACATGATTTAGTGGTGAACACGGTGGACATGCTGGGCTTACAACTGAATGTTGAAATATTATTTTCCAATCTTAGCAATTCTATGAAACACTTGATACACAGTGGCTTACCAAGTTCTTTAAAAAGTTACATGAAAACATTAATAGTTTTACAAAGAATAAAACCACATGATTCTATAATTTTCATTTTAGTTTATGAGTAAGAACAAGTCTAACATGTCATAAAACAAAAATGCTAAAGGGATAAATTATCTGAATGCGTCCGATGTTCAGATGTAAGACCTAGCCACAGATACAGAAGGGCAAAAATATGCATATAAAGCAGATCTCACATCAAAAAAAATTATAAGCAAACTCAGATTATGAGTTTATCTAACTTAAAAGCTTTTTATATTTTACGTAAAAGACACATTGGCTACCAAAAAGGATAAAATTTCAGATAAATTTCCAACACCTCAGTGAATCACCAATTCAAAATATGAGAGTATGTCCTTCTGTCACAAGGTTTCACAGTACCCTGTGGTCTAACAGGTCAGGACTGGGAATATTGTCCTACACTCGTATTACTTCCGTGTTACCAGTCCCTCTGTTCAATCTTCCCCAAGTCAGTATCGCGTG
>JAWWMU010000121.1:49631144-49644038 GCA_035048155.1 Cinnycerthia olivascens
AAATAATTAAAAAGACTGTATTTATAATTAACATTTACTCATCACTATTAGAATATTTACCATTGCTAGAAATTGACAGCGATAAGTTGTTAAAATTATAGTAACCTGATAAAACTACAAAGTTTGCAACATCAAAATAGACTTCAGAAGACTATTTGCAGCATTTCAATATGCACTTAAATACAGTCTACACAAACTACTTGGTCCAGCAGCTTCTCAATTGTCTGCCAGAAAACAGGAACATTAAATGTAATGTACAATACATACTGATGGCAGACATTTATACTTCTCATTTAGTATCTACTTCAAAAGTTTTTTATATTAGTATGCCGAGTCAAAATATTTCTGTATAATTTCTCTGTATATACTATTCATTTTAAACTATCTTATCAATTATCTTCAGTCCAAACTGGCAATAGATTTGGAGTGATTTATCAGCATGTCTTTATTGCCATTATCAGTATATTAACTCCATTCTAGGGCAGGATTAGAGATGTGTAAAAAAGGATGAAAACTACCCTGTCATCACAGAATGTTATAGCTCTGCTTACAATTGATTAAAGCCTGTGGACAAGTTCAACATGTACTACCTTTCTGTACTCTCCCCTTCTTGTTGATAACCCGAGCTCATTATTTCACAAATTGAAACTCTGATATTGGCTTCTGACCTGACTAATGGGTCAAATTTTTTTGCTCTAGCATCCACTGCAAGTAAAATATTACTATAAGAAAGTTACCTCTATTTGCATTTTTCAATATTTTCTTAGAACAGCTAAATAAAAATAATCTCATAGATCAATATTTACATACAGCATTCAAACAAAAGCTTGACTTCAAGAACGGTTAATGTAAAGTTTCTCTAGGCATTTATAGGTTGAAGGAACAGGTAGATGCATTTGCATCTCAGTCTGAGGGTGACACATTCCAATTACAGAACAAAAAGTAGGAACTGAGAAATTCTGGGTGCTTATAATCAAGTCTGAAGTGAAATTTAAGGCTTCCTCTGAGTTTGATAAAAGTTACTCATGCATAACCTCTTATACTTAAGTTCCTGTGAGAAATAACACAAAGACAGAAAGCAATTTTAATTCACCAATACCTCACTATTTACTGCAACATTTTACCTGAAGTCCTTGTCCTTCACCTTCCTTATCCAGAAGCTGATTTGTATTACCAACAGATTTAAGCAATCTGACATTAACTGACCCATTCAGAACAGGAACAGCTACAGCAGGTAGAGGGGGGATCCCTTAGCTCTGGGTAGGTTCTCTGTGGTTTACTTTGTAATTTAAATGCCTCTCAAGTGCACAATCCTTCGGTGCTCTAGTTTCATCCATTGGGACTTCTGCTTTCAAATGGTTTTGCAGTCACCTTAGACTAGCAAAAGCTCACCTCTACCCCTCATCCTCTCCACCTGGCTGCCTTTCCTGCTTCAACATCTTAATTACTGTTACAAGCAATATTTTTCAAAGTGTAACAGCACATTCAGTAATTCTTTTAGAACAGTACATTGACAAGGGAAAACAAAACAGGCAGATTACCACAACAGTGAAATTAATCACTCTTAACACTTTATAGATAAGGTAATTGCTACCTTTTCTTAAACTGCTTGGAAAAAAGGAAGTCCATTTTATGTGGTTAACAAGAATTTTCTGAAAATTTCAGGCTGATGTTTTTCGATTTTGGATTTTCTTACAACAATATCCTCAAGTGCCCTTATCGACTGCAATCAAAATTATGCTGTTTAAAGTTTGCTCTGCAGTTTTCTGAATTGANNNNAGAACTGAGATCCACAGTCAAAAAATAATCACTTCACAACCAAACATCTCAATTTTAGGCTACTTGTTTGAAAATGTATCAGTGTTAAATAAACAAGATTAATTAACTGCTTTAATAATTACTTAACTTTTTTCTTAAATTTGAATTTAGCAGACTGTCAAATCCAGTGTTTTGGGGTTTTCCCACCACTGCAACTAGATCTACACTTAAAAAATGCAAAAATGGTATCTAAAACATCTTGGTTTGACAACTTGTATTTTAAGAAACAAGTTGTAGTACACAAAGAATCGCACAAAATTAGAATTTATTAAAAGTTAAACTATCTTTGACCCCAAGGTTGTCATGCCTCCTCCCCCCATTTGGGGAAAAAATGCTAAAAAAGGAGATGCATAATTCTATTCTAACTAGCTAACTCCTTCCACAGTGTCTAATCAAGAATGAAAACAATACAGCAGTAGCCACTCCTTCAAGGAAAACTTTTACTGAGGGAGAAGGCCACTTTCATTTAAGGGGGACAGGTCCCATCATCCCCATAAGAGGGACATATGTCAATTAGGTTCAGAAAACAGCCACCTGATCCCTTTCACAGTCAAACTTTGAGATTCGTGCCTTCTACTGTAGATATAAACACCTTGTACATCATCACTTCAAAATGAAAAAGAAAAGCTACCTGCTCCCTACATGCCAACTTGTTGGATATCTAGGTACTTCTCTGAAAAATTACCTTTTCCAGTTTGAAACAGTAAAATCATTTATTGTAAGAGGTTCAGGAAGACTTATTTCAGTTTGACAAACAAAAGATTTTGCAAATACAAGACCAAAAAAACCCATCAATCTACACTGATGAAGAGCCACGAAGTCAATAATGAAGACATTAAGAGTCTGTGTGAAGCAAATAAAAACTGTGATGGAACATAATGGGACAAATCTAAACTAATGCAAAATTTCTCATCAAGTATTCATTTCTAAATAAATTCTCACCAAGTTCTCAACTCTGGTGGTAGATTAACATTGCAAGAAATCATTACCTTAATGTCAAGAGTTCCAAGTTCATTTGCTCAAAGTAAGTTTACTTACACAGATGTTTCTCACAAAAAACAGCAATTCACTCTCCTCATTTTCTCAGAGCACTGAACTAACAACATTTAAGCCAGTTTATCTAATATTATGTTAGAATTTACAAGTTCCATTTTGAAACCATGGGAGAGACCTGGAAGACGCAGTTTTTCAAATTATTTTTAAGCAGAGAATAACTTTCCAAATACATCAGCACTCAAGTTCTCAAGTACCATCAATGTTTTGACACCAGAGAAATGCCTGATCAATACACCTAATGAAACATTTAAGTAGAAGAATGAACTCTTGGTTATACACTCTTGGAACTACTTCCCCATTTGCCTCATTGATGACTTCACAGTAGTTTTAGATATATCCTTCCTCCAGTTAAGGGCAATGAATAAACACATTGAGCAAACAAAATCACTTCAAACACTTAATGTGGTAAGGATTCAGGAACCTCAGTACAAAAAAAGTACAATTATAAACCCCCCTGCAAATTCTAATGGTTTTTATGCCTGAACATAAGCAGTTTTACATTTCTCAGCCATCAGCTACTCATTGGTTCTGCTAAGCATGAAGGTTTTCTATGTGTGCTTATACTCATATTTAATATAAAATAATTTTAAATCAGTGATCCCTTTGTTTGGAGCACAATGAAACACAGTCAAAGTTTCTGTCTATTTTTCTTACTCTGAGGATCAGCAACCTTGTGACATGCTACATTAAGTCTCACAAACACATTTTTGTTAGTAAATAGCTTAAGCAGCCTACCAGAACTACCTACCCACTCAGTAAGCAACAAAGAACTTCAAAAACAAACAAAAAAAGTACTTTATGCAGCTGTAGACTAATGTTAAGAAAAATGACTGTTTAGTATAGGAAATAGTTTCCTCTCCTGATTTTATTCAAATTATGTGCCATTTGAAGAAGCTGTTTCTCAGACACAAACAATTTTTACCCAGAAGGAACTTTTGCATGAGGTTTGGTAACCTGACCTGAAAGTTTCTTCAGAAAATGTCAAGAGTAAGTCAATAGAAATCTGAATCTTTCAGTGCAATGAGATATTTTGCCCATCTTCCCCTACTCTCAATCAAGTTTTTGGATATAAAACTTGCACGAGCTGAAGTGAATTAAAGGATGAATGAAGAGTTACTTTAAGGTTCACTTAAGTTCATACAAATCTTAATGAAAAATGGGATTGACTCCCAGTCTTCATGAAAGTGTTTTCTTTCAGTTTCTATCAAAGTTATATTGGAAAAATGTACTTTTTCTTAAATATTTTCCATAAAAACCTGTATAAAAATTACAGGCTATAGCAGTAACCCCTCAGTGAAAGTACAGAAACAAGACATTTGGAGACATAGTCTTTAAGAACCACTAATAATAATCAGACTGAAGACTGGTTTTGGACACTTCTGCATTGTGTTTAATTCTACTAAACACCTATTTTTGTAAATACAGGTTTCTGGTCATAAGATTAATGTATATTTTTCTAAAAAAGTTAGAAGCAACAGATTCACATCTACACCTACAACATTTATCACACAAAACTCCTACTGTATTATGAAGACAATGGAATATTGCACTGGAAAGAAGATGTTAGTTACTCTGATATTTCATTATATACTGCCAGCTTGAGTCTGAGCCATTATTAAAAGACTGCAGTAACTTCTGCTGTTTTCCTTGCTTTGTCTTGATCCGGCTTTTTCTTGATATTTAGTTGCATAATAAAAAAAGGATGTTTTAAAATAAAGTATTATTTTAACATATTAATTATTTCAATAGCTTATTTAGAAGTGATGTGCCATAGTATTTTCTACTCCTTTTAAGAATGAAAACAATTGCTATTTGCCTTAAATACTGTTAAACACTACTGAGTAAAAACAGTATGAAAGAAACTGAAAAATGACAAATAGCCATGAAACTGCAAACCACACATACTGGAAAAGCTGTAAGATTCAGAACAGTCAAGTCCAGTGTTATTACCTTAGGATAGCAAGATGCAAAATGAACTGTTTTTTGCCAGTTCAGCATATACAGAAGGACTTACTACCACTTCCTACTTATATTTTTTTCTTCTGTTTTTGCAACATTCCAGAAAATCCTCACTCTTTAAAAAACAAGCTGCAAAATAATTTTACTAAAATAATGAAAAACACTCTCATTATCCCTACATTAATTCTAAATACTAGAAAAAAAGGGGTAGTGTAAATAACAAGCCCTTCATTCTTCTTTAAGCATAAAGGCAGAGATCTGGTACAATTTATTTATTTAAATAACTACCAAATTCTTGCAAAGCATGGAAGTTTAAATTGTCCAAACGTAAATCAATATTAAAAGATTATTTTTTGAAGTGGAAAAACTGTATAATTAATTAGGCTTCTTTAAAAACAGAGATCACCTTTGGAATGCTAGAATTTTTACTCCTCAATATTAATTCATGATCTGAATAGGAAATTGAATAAGACAATTTAAGCTTACCAGTGAAAGCTTATCAATAATACCAGACAGATAAAGGAAAATAAACAGATACTCCATGATAAGTGCTGAGCACTAATGCAGGTAGAAGAATCAGTGTTGAAAAAGACAAGATTTTTTTTAAAGTAGTAAGAGAAACAATTCCAAATTAACACTTTCAATGGCAAACTCTAAACTACTACCATTCAATAATCTTGTATTATGAGTTGGTGATTCCATAAAGCTGCAGCTCAGAACTCAACAACAGTTAATGTGAGCTTTACAAAGGGAATGGAAAAATAGCACGAAAAAGGTTTGAGGCTGTGATGCGCAGAGTTTAAGACAGGATCTGGATTTTTTCATCGCTCATTCGTAGGATGCAATGACACAGACTGCATTTCAGCTTCAGCTTAAAGTTCTGCATTTCCCAAGCTAAATCATTCATGCAACCCAGTCTAAATTTTAGCCTAGGGCTATCAAGTTCCATGATTACACTAAACCATACCTGAAAACCCCCAAGCCTAAAAACTAGTTTTTGAAACGCCAGTTCTATGGATGTGCAATCCAGTAACTTCTTCACTGCATCCTCACAAGAAATTTCTCTCAGGTATTGCACTAGGAACAAATTGCAGTATTGCTGTCTCAAGAACACTCCATTGTTAACTTTAAATTTTTTCATTAGACTACAGGAAAGAATCATGGCTTTGCAACTTTATTTTTTGTGTTTTAATATTACTTCTGTAAAAAAATGAAGGCAAAATGCCAAGCTACAAAGGGATGAATAGTCCAATTGAGATGCTTTTTTTTAGAAAACCATTATCAAAAGGCAGCATTTTAAATTTAAGAAAAGGTACTGCTTATTGCAAGGAATGGCCAATAACAGGTGAAAACTCTTAATTACAGACATCACATGTAGTTTGTACCTATACAGACAACACTTCAAGAAGCTTAAGGTAAAAATTCATACCTACATGGATATCTAACTCATTTTGTATTCCTGAAATACCTGTGTAACCCAGATTGAGAGGCTGCATTGTGCTAGGTATTGTAGTATTTAATGCTACACTTGGGACAGTGCCTATCTTGTACCTGAAAACATAATGGATGTTTTGTGTACTTTCTACCTGACCTAAAGGGCTTTAAGGTCAGGTATTTTTAAAATGAAACTGAGTTCATTGGAAAATACATGGAATAGATCAAGAACCAAAATGCAGTTGAAGAGTAGTGCCTTAAAAGACAAAGAGACAAAAGCCTGTAATCAGATACAGTAAAAGCAGTCAAATAAGGAAAAAGACGACCCTAAAACCAGAATGATAATCTAGAGAATTGACTCTAAGACTACCAAGCTAACATCTAGGATAGATAAGAAGCATTTCAATAATCAGGGAGAGGGTGGACAAAACCTTGAAAATGTTACTCAAACATAATAAAAGCATCTTTTTTGTTTCAAGCTCGGGAGCTCGAGAAAGGCTCACAGTTGTTAGCCCCCAGTAGTCTTATCTATGAAGAACAAGTCAATTCCTTTGAAACACATTTAACACAGAGCTTCAGTCTTGAGCTTTTACCTGTCATAAATACCGTGAGTATTTTAATGACCGTACAGAGAAGCTTAAACTCTCTGCAAGCACTATGCTTGATCTAAGCAGGGAATGAAAAAGGAAATTAGAAAACAGAAAATTACATACCTTGTGTTGTTCTATTGCATCTACCCATTGCTGTCTGTGGTCTGGGTCCTGAGCCCGGAGGTACCAAACACTATCATTCACGCTGATATCAAATCTGCATTCATCAAAGTCATGGGGCTGTGACAGAAGAGGATGTAAGAGTAGCTAAAATTAGCAACATGATTAATATTTCCATCAATATTGCCTCACAGATTATTTTGACACTCAAACAATAATTAGAAAATCTGGTCTATACTGTCTCAAATTCATCCTAGATTCTAAATTCTGTGTTGTGTAGCTGTCTCAAATAATGAGCATATAGTCTCATAATGATAGATGCTGGTCTTCTGAAATAGCAAAGCCTGTGTAATATATTCTTATTAAATAAAATTTTCTTAAATAAATTCCACACATTATAAGTTCCATATTTTCAAACAGTTTGAAACAAATCCTTCAGCAAAATATCTACCACACTAGAAAATATTCCTATATATACATTTTAATTTCAAAACAGGACAAGAATTCCGTAACATTACTGCTACCAGTATTAATTTTAGATGAAATATATACATCATTGCAAAAATCTATCAGGATAGAACCATAAAAGTAGACTACACCTAAATGACAAGCCAGAGCAGGAACTTAAACAAGCTGTGACATGCTCTGCCTCAACTATTTTCACCATGAATATTTCACAGATAAATGGAAGCCACATGCAACCCTTTCACACATCTCCACTCAACTGCATGTAACGTACAGTTCACACACCTTAAATACTAGTAAGCTCTTACTAATGTAACAATGAAGCTGTCAAGGAAAGTACAGGGAAAGAAAACAATGATCTAATCTGCCCTGTACCCTGGCACTGTCAGTTCAAAGTTACCCCTTAGCAAACATCCAACTGAACCAAATATTCCCCACACCCCTCATCTTTGAAAGCCATTTTTAAAATACATGTAATACAGATGTAGCTGAACCCCTTTTTGAAATTGAATACAAAGAAAAAATACACACGAAAATAATTGCAGAAGGCTAACAGACTCCAGGATAAAGACTAGTGACACAGTCTGAAGGACCACAAATATTGGTACCAGATCCTGAGGACAAGTCTATGCACGTTAGGAATATTCTTTACAACACAAGGACCACTCTGCCAATACATACATCTTGCAAACTAAAACACTGTGAATCACTCACGAAACACTTTGCAAAAGAAAACCTAGACATAAGTCTCGTTTGTTGCATACCTGACCAACTCAAGTTAAATTTAACCAACTTTCAAAACTGGTCTGCCTTCACTGAACCAGACAAAGGGATATAAAAATGGACATGAGGTTGTTTGACCCTGGCTAGATGCCAGGTGCCCACCAAAGTCTTAATCCCTACCGTCCTCAGCAGGATAGGGGAGAGAGAATATGATGAAAGACTCACGAACTAAGATAAGGACAGGGCAATCACTCACCAGTTACTGCCACAGGCAAAAAAGACTTGACCCAGGGAAAATAGTTTTATTTATTACCAGTCAAATCAGAGTAGGATAAAAAAAAGTCTAAGGTATCCTACTCCTCCTTACCAGGCTCAACTTCACTACCTATTTTCCTATACTTCTTCCCTCCAAGCATTGCAAGGCAACAGAGAATGGGAGTTGCAGTCAGTCCAAACACCTTCTGTCACTCCTTCCTTGTGCTCTTTCCTTGTTCAGCATAAGAACTTTCTAAATGGGACAGAGATCTCTGTGATCTTCTCCAACATGGGTCCTTTCCAAGGTCTGCAGCTCTCCCTCAACTGCTCCAGTGTGGGTCCTTTCCACAGGGCACAGTCCTTCAGACACAGCATGCTCCAACATGGGTCTCCGAGGGGGGCCACAAGTCCTGCCAGCAAACCTGTTACAACAGGGCCTCCTCTCTCCGTGAGGCCACAGGTCCTGCTAGGAGCCTGCTCCAGCATGGGTTTCCCATATTTCATGGATGCCTGTGGGTGGAGGAAGACAATCTGCTTCACCATGGTCCCCCCTACAGACTGGAGGGAAACCCATGCTCCAGCACTTGATCATGTGTTTCCCCTTCTTCCTCACTGACCTCTGTGCCTGCTGAGATATTTCTCCCAAATGTTCTCAGCCCTCTCTCCCAATCCATGTTGCACAGCAGTTTTTACATTTCCTTAGGTAGGTTATCAAGAGGCAATATACCATCATCTCTGATTAACTCAGTTTTGGCTATCAGCAGGTCCATCTTGGATCCAGATAGAGCTGGGTCTGTGAGATATGGAGGCAACTTCTGCATCAGCACACAGAAGCCACATCTGTAGCCTCCTGCTACCAAAACTTGCCACATGGACCCAGTATAGGACAATACAAGTCTTCTAATCCAGGTCCCTCTTCTGCAAGCTTCATTTTCTATTATTATTACTACATACATAAAAAAGTTCATCTGCTTTAGACCAGCAAACTTGCCAAGGCAATGTGTCTTGTTTATATGCCTGTTCCCAGTCACTCCTCTGACAGGCCCTCATTTAGTCATGTGATGGGGGACATACATCTACAACCAGAGATATTCCAAAAAAATCACCCAAATAGAAAGCCTAGAAAGATTAACTACCAAGATTTTTCCTGACATGATAGCATTCCTCAGCTTGATCTCTCATTCTTGAAGTCTTTTGGGAAGAGTTGCAAGCAACTTACAAGCAGCTCACTATCATCCTTGCTTTCCCCTGAATCTCATCTCTAACCTAAATATCTCCTAATTCAACTTAAGACTATCATCTCTCTTCTTTTCAAAGACAAGTTTTTGTACTCCCCTTCTTTCTAAACCAGCTTTTAATATTTATGAAAATTCATGCCCTGTTGCTAAGACACGGAAAAAGATGTTTTAGTTGAGGTCTAGAGAAAACTTCAAACACTTTTCCCCACCATTTACTGCATACACACTTTTGTATTGCATGTAGTTAAGAGACTAAGCCATCTATACATATATATGTGTATACACACACATATAAATATATATTTTATTTATATTATATATTTATATATATATTTTTGACTAGCCAGTCAAAGGAGGGGATTGTTCTGCTTTGCTGTGCACTGGGGAGGCCTCATCTTGAGCACCATGTATAGGTTCAGGCACGGAAATATAAGAAAGACATAAAGCTATTAGAGAGGATCCAAAGGAGGGCCACAAAGATGGTGAAGGGCCTGGAAGGGAAGCTGTATGAAGAGAGGCTGAGGTCACCTGGAGGAGACTGAGGGGAAACCTCACTTGGTCTTCAGCATCCTTGAAAGAAGCAGTGGGGCAGGCACTGACCTCTTGACTCGCATGGTCAGTGATAGGACCTGAGGAGGTAGTATGAAGCTGAGTCAAGGCAGGTTTATGTTGGATATGGAAAGTAAGTTTTTAATCCAGAGAGCCACTGAGTATTGGAAGAGGCTCCCCAGGGAAATGGTCACAACACCAAGCCTGACAGAGTTCAAGAAGTCTTTGGACATTGTTCTTGGTCACATGGTTGGGCTCTTTGAGGCTCTTTTACACAGGACCAGGAGTTGGACTCCGTGATCCTCATGCATCCCTTCCAACTCTGCATATTCTGTGACTCTATAAATCAGTTTTAGGTTATACTCAGCTCACTGTGCTGTTCCATGTTATAAAAAAATACAGCTGATCAGGTGATCCTGTTAGATCAAGTTGCTCCAAAAAAAAAAAAAAACAACAAAAAAACCACTAACAAATATGCTTCCAAAGGAAGTTAGGTAGGTGATACATGATTTGCTGTTTACCTATTTAACATCCTATAGTATGTATTAATTACCTATTTTCCATATTTTTGGTAACTGAAATAACTGTTTATCATCCTTCTCTGATTTTTTTTTTTTTTTTGGAGAACATGTTTCATTGGAAGAACACTGCATTAACTGAACACAAAAGACAAATCACCTGAATCACGTGACGTATTCTTTTCTTAACACAGAACAAATCAGGCTGTTGTCCATTACCCCCCTTTTCCACCAGTATGGAGTTCATATTTCATTCGCACCAATAACTTGGCAGATTCCTGTATATAACTTTTTGGCAGCATCTGATACATTCTCCTCCCCCCAAGCTACAGACAAATTTCAATGTTTTACCTCTGGCTGTAAGTGCTTTTATTGTTTTCTGTAGCTGCGTCTAGCAAAGACCACAAAGTGTTATTAACAAACTTCTCAGGTCTGTCCTTTATTCTTCTAACATTCTCATCAGACTAGTTTGACTCCTGCAATACTTCCTGGAAGTTTTTCTGTTTCTCTTTACTTTCTTTCTGTAGACTGCAACTCATTTCATTTAGATTTCATTTCTTCCTGAGGTTCATTGCTTCTAGCCTAGTGTTGCTTTTCCCCTTTACACTCAGAAGCTGTTATCAAATGGTACAGTTCTCAGCCAGTCACATGACATGCCCTTGGAGGATAAATAGGGATTTTCATCTGTAACAAGCTAAAGACGTGCTAAAGATATGTTCTAGTGACCTTTCACAACCAAGATAAGGCAAGAAAGAGGAATGTTTTAGTTATGCAGGGGAGCAGGAAGCAAGTAGGAGTTCGCTATCTATGCTCAGGATTTGAAGCAAATCAGACAACTTCAGCTGCTTGTTCCCAACCCACAGCAGTCTCAAGCAACACACATAAATTGAGAGGGCACTGGGGCATAAAACTCAGATCAAGGCACTTTGAATGGGGGCACCTGAAAACATTTACAGCATTTTAAAAGTTGAGTTGCACAGACTTAAGTGTCTGTGGCAGAGATAACCTCTGTGTATGCCAAGGGCTCCTTCAAGAGCCCAGATTAAAAAAAACAAAAACAACAAAAAGCCCCCACAGCCAAACCATAATTCCGTTCAAGAACATGCAGCAAGAAATAGGCCCCCAGCATCCACAAATATTCTTTCTGTATGACCACTAAGCTTTTTTTCTACGGCACTTTCAGAGAATCCTGCAGAAACAAAGGCAATTCCAAGTATTTAAATATCCTAGATCTTTCCAAAACCAATGGATACCAGCTCTTATATGATAAACACTTCTAAGCAAGAACAGTTTACATGAAAAAAACACTCACTTGGCTACAGTTACTGAGGAAGTCAGTAGCCAGCTCGGGTCTCATGAGTCATAGCTGATTGCACTGCCACAAAATCCTTCCTGCTATACAGCTGTCAACTCCAAGGTATTCATAAAACAAGCTTCAGAGCAGTATCTGCTTGAAACATACTGGTTCAGGTGCTTAAAACAAATCACACAGGAAAAATTAAGTGGTTTTATATACTTTATAACCTTCAAGAGTACTCCATGTGAGAAAAAGAACCCAAAAACAAACCTTGAATGAAGAAACTTTTGTTTGATCTCTCTCACTACTTCAAATGGTGTAAACAGCATTTTGTCCTTCCCTTACAGAGGAAAGTCAGGGAGGTTCATAGCAGATACAACTCAAGTCTGCATATTACAATTATTAAAATGTGCTTCTGCCACTATTCTTGTTGCAGAACTAGAACTTATCTAAGCTGAAATTATTTTAAAATTTTGAAGGCTTTCCTTATTAAGAAAATCCTGACCTGGGACCTAGGACACAGGACAAAAAATAGAGGCCTACAGAAAATGAAAACTACAATTCCTTGGATTTCAGATGTGAATGCCACTAGCATATATTCAACAGATTGAATTTATTAGCCTAGATTGTCATTTAGCCAAAGCTAAAACATCAAACCTGATGTTCCCCCTTTACTTCTCTTAGTGCAACTCAAACCAAGTTAAGAGGACCTCAAATTCTTTTTTCTGAGTGGATTTGAGTACGGTGTCAATCAGAAGTTACTTAACTGAAATTTGAGAAAACAAATTCAAGTTCTGGTAATCAAACTTCAGTTTTTTTACTTTAAAAAATGGCCTACACATATATGCCTTGTATCAGAGTACCTAAAGCTA
>JAWWMU010000121.1:49668915-49683069 GCA_035048155.1 Cinnycerthia olivascens
GTACAGTAAATGAAGTATCAGATTTTGATGCAATGTTACTGGAAGCTTTTATGAGTTTTACAGAAATTTAGAAAAATATTTAATTTAGATCCTTGTTTAGCCATCCCAAAGATAATAATTAAAAGATCATTTGTGAAAGAGTCTCTAACATTTGTGTTGCTATTTCCAACATTTATTTCAATTTTTTTATATACCATGAAGACTTACTTAGAGCAATTAGAGTGTAAAAGACAGTCCTTTATGTTTGTACTATATGTTTTGATTCCTTGGTTTAGTTTTTGAGCTCTGGGCTAAGTAGACAATTATGTGTCTTAGTAACTTCTTTGCACCTCACGTTGTCATGATCATCTGTGATAGCAAAGATATCAGGATTTGTTTTATTTATGAGGACAGGTACACAACTTACATGCACTAAACAATAACTCAGTATGCAAATTAATTATTTTTCAAGCTTTTCCATACTGGTGTTGTTTTCCAGTCTTAATAGTTCTTCTCATGTTGTTAACATGGTCAACAAAAACGAACTTTTAGCATACTTTGTGAATGTTAATAATGTACATAATAACACTACACCAATTGAACTGAATATTCTTAGAAATATTTTGTATCTTTTGCATTGTTACATGGAAACTAATGTAAAGGCATTTAACTTTTCACACAGTATACAGAGTTTCTGTTGCTGAAATTGGAGGGTTTTTCATGAAGAGAAGTTGGAGGAGTGGCACTGGATCAAATACAAGCCATTTCCTTTCGGTTGGTTCAGTCAACTGTTTAAAAAAATGCTGAATTTGAATGAGGGTAGAGGCACTTGAAATTAAATTTTTGTTCTAATTTTATTGCTGTTTCAATTTCTTGACACTTTCAAATACTATATTACCCTGTCTTACTAGTTAAGTTTCTGTGCCTGATTTTAGAACTTGATTCCAGTTTATTTAGTGATCTTTTCCCAGCTTACTCATAAAACTTTCTGTACAGTAATGATATTTTGTGGTTCTTCTCAAAGTTTTCATTTGTTGTTTTGTTTTACATTAACTGTTGACATTCACTGCCAAAATCTTTACCTTTAGAAGTCCTTCCCTAGCCATTGGAATGTTACTTCCTTCCACTTAGATGTGATTGTCCTGCTTCCCCTGGTTCCCCAATCACAGCAGTAATCCAGTAGCATAGAAGTGCTCCAAGTTAATGGAGTTTTCTATTTAAGCTTGCCCTGGAGCTGAAGCAAGCCTTGGAATCAGCCCTCCTGCCGAGCAGCTGACCCGGTGGGTTCAGGCATGGCGCTCACACGTAGATGGAAAACAATGATGATGGCAAAGAACAGGGAGGACTCTGTCTAGGAGAAGCTCAACGAGTTTCCTGGCAGACCTTTATGGGACTCCCTCCCCTTGCAGCATCTGCCAGGCAGAGCCCCGACCAGCTCAGAACAACAGTTTATAAAGGGAGATGGGGAAAGGGGAGGGGGCCAAGGATCAACCAAGGGGAAATCTCCGGATGTGATGGCTGCTGAGTGATACCCCCAGCAGCCAATCATCTCGGTGGAGTGGCGGATTTCCCCAGCCACAGCCACTCTACACCCTCCAGAGAACTTTCCAGACTCTGGGAAGGGTCTCAAAGTGACAGGCATGTCACTGGGGTGGGGAGAGAACTGGGTGCAACCAAATGTGAAACAGTACAGGGGTACAAAGAACATACCATTCAACATGAACATAAATTAATAGAAAACATACCACTACAGGGTAGTATATTATTGTAGGCTGCCTTTACAGACACGTCTGGTTTCACACCCTACTTGCTCAGTATGATATTGAGAGAGATGTAATATTTTGTATTAGAGAAAGCAGCTTGGTCTCGGAACAGCTTGAGGTAACAGCATGCCAAAATTATCTCACTCTTGCTAGACTGTTTTGCTGGAATCTAGTCCTTTACCCACTTTTTCCAAATTTTTGTAGCGAAACAATTGTCACCACAAGTTCAGTGTTTTCTCTAGCCGAATTCAAACAGGTACTACCTTTCTACATTGACATTTTGTTCACATTTTGCACGGTTTAAAATTCTGCTGCTTCTCTCATGTGTTTAAATATTTTCATTTTCACCTACGGTAAATTAGCACTGGCTTTATCTTACAGTACTATATCAGTTGTCTTATTGTAGCTATTGTGATTAGTTTCAATATGTTAAATATTTTATGGATTTTTTTCGGACCTGTTCATTTGAAACCAAGATAATGTTCAGGTTCTCTTCATATTAAACAGCTGGAAATTTTATCACCTGTTATTCATATTTTATCACCTGTTTTCCCTTCTGCACACCTGTAAACTCTGGTGAAGAACTAATGTCATGTCCTCAGAAAAATATTTTCTTCTTAATTTCTGCTAAGGTATTATTTGATATTTATACCTTTCCTCATTTGGGATAGCAATATATTTTGTTCCACACAATAGGCTCAAAAGATAAAATACACCAGGTGATCACCAATTACGAGACTTTATAAAGACAATTATTTTTTCCATCCCTGTGATTATCGTGTTTTTTTTTGTTATTAGATACTTAACAATGATAGAGGAAACTTTCTTTTGACTAAGATAAATTAGTTTTTAAAGCCTCTGCTATGAACTGAGCCTTTAAGAGTGCTCTGAATAAGGAAGGGGAAAGATTATTACATGCTAGGGAGAAAGACGCTTTTAGGAATAAGGAACAGCTAAAAACATTTTGAAAATACTAGAATAAGAAATGGAAGCAATCTTGTGTTCATTCCTGTTTCTTGAAGGCAATGAGTGATAAAAGAAGCAGGGAGAATAGTGGAGGGTTATTTACTTTGATGAAAGTATTCCTTGGAAATGTTGCCCATTTCCATGTTACAGAATTACCAGTAACAATAGAATTACTGGGAGTTAATTGATGCAGGGGTGCTTATGAGCATGAGATGAAATCTGGAATGTTGTTTGGGATGCAATACTTTTTCCTTTGATTGAAGTCTAGCAGACCCGTTCTGATAAATGTGTATGTTAAGTGTAAAAGATTGTCCTGCTGTAGCTGAAAAATTCATGATGTTCAGCATGGTAGTGTTTTTCTTTATAACTACACATAAAAGCTGTGAAGCTGCTCCTATCCCCAGAAGCTCAAGTGCTACAAAAGGATTAAGAGAAGAGTTCTGATCTCTACATCAGTTTATGTTCTTTGTAATACAACTCACTGTATATAAACACAGCATTATGTAACTGATCTTGCATTTTTTAGCAGGCACCATAAATAATAATGTGAATTAATAGCATACGATTAAAAATTGGATATTTTTGATGAAACTTTCTTTTAAGCATGGCTTTCTTTAATATCTTGATTTTACTTAGCTATTATGTTTCAGTAGAAGAACTTCAGGGAAAGATGAACATTGCCATCATTAATTTTTAAAAGTTACTCATGTGGTTCTTTAGTAATAAAATTCACTTGTAAATGCAAAAATGCATAGTGACCTTGTGTTTGGTTGCTAATGAAGCCCACTTAAGTCCTGGCACAGACAAGTGGCATTTAAAGGAAAAACGACACACTCTTAGATTTGGGTATTTTGTGAATAAGAACCAGTGTATTTGCCTGAAAGGGTGAGGCTTCTCCAAATATGGAGAGTTCCTACCACGGGGAGCAGTGTAAAGCTGAGGAGTGAATGTCCATTCTGCATGACAGTAAAACTGGAGTGATTTATGAGTCAGTGGCTTGGGATAGGAAGAAATTGTTTCTCTGTGCTCTTTCAGTAATAAATACTTGTTAAATAATTTATGTCATTATCACACTTGGACTTTTAGCAGAGCCTGTTGCAATTATGACAAGGGCTAATGGTTTTAAATTGAGGAGGATTGGTATAGATTAGATACTTTCTTACAGAAAAGGGCAAGTGAAACAATGGAACAGGTTGCCCAGAGAAGTTGTGGATGCCCCATTTCTGGGAACACCTGATGGCAAGTTGGACAGGACTCTGAACAACCTGATGTAGTTGAAGATGTCCCTGCTCATGGCAGAGAGTTGAACTTGATGACCTTTAAAAGGTCCCTTCCAACTCAAACTGTTCTGTGAATCTGCTTGTTTGCATCTGGCAAAAATAGGACCACTGGTTCATGCTACAGAAGGTGAAATTTGCTTTCTTTATTTTTTTGAGATCAATTTAATAACTAAACAATTTGCCATATAATTAGAGCCTATTGAGGATTCAGCAATTTACCTTCTTAGAGAACAAGGGAAGATGTCAGAATTTCACATATCAGAAATATCTGCGTGCATAAGAAATTACCAATGGCAGTAGTTGAGTTGTAAGGGCTTGGTAAGTTCCATGAGTTGAATACCATGGCTCAACACGTTAATGACAATAAAAGTGCACTAATTTTTCTCTGAGTTGGGGTTTTATTCAAAACTTTTAATTGAAGCCATCTGTTTTTAAAATACGAGTTTTGACATAAAGGTTCTGAATTTGAGCTGGAAATTACTGGAAAGGATTCTACAGCTTGTTTCAGGCAGGGATGATGACCAAATGAGCAATGGTTTTCTTCAATTTAAAAATATTGCAATTTTTTTCTTTTAATGTAATAGTGTGCATTATTTTGTGTTTAAGGCAGTAATGTTTCATCTGACAGGCACAAATGTGTGTTCATAGTAAGGTACTAGCCTTTACTTGGGATTGGTTTGTGGTCAGTTATTTCAGTAAGGGAGGTTTTAAAGGAAAATGGTTTTAATTTAATAAAAAAATAGAGTCTTACTGTCTCCAAACACTCATAGAGTTACAGATACTTTGATGTGATGTGTGTGGCAAGTCAGCCACGTTGCAAGAGTACAGGTCTTCATATTTGTGATAAGTATGTTGTTTTCAGAATAAGTATAAAATACTTATTCAATAAATAAAGCAAAATAATTCTAAAACCTAATTATCATTATTGTTCAGTTGGAACATAAATTTTGCTTACTTTTTTTTTCAGATATTGAGTCTTAAAACGGCTACTTGTTTTCAAGAAGTACAATGGACGACATGAAAAAGGTTGCTAACAGCTCTTGCAATGATGGAGTTCTACTTAGAATGGGCCTTAATGATAACAAAGCTGGAATGCAGGGTTTGGATAAGGAGAAAATCAATAAAATCATAATGGAAGCTACCAAGGTTGGTTTGATTACTTTTTTCCTGATGATTATTTGTGGTCCAGTATTGTAAGGCTCTTCTTCTCAGTTCCCTAAGTTTTATCCCTCACATGTGAATATGGATGGCATCTTCTTATAAGAAATTTATATGTGGGGAGGAAGGGGAGGGGCTGTAGTTTAACATACTTTAAAGTATTGTTGGTTTCATCCACAAGGACATGGAGGAGGACAGCTAGGAATATGCCTAAGTGCTCCCTTTTTTTCCAAAGCACTACATAAATACTACAGTATTTTCCAGAGGTAATTGTGAAGGCTGCAGCTTCCTCTTTTTTTCCCCCTTTCCATTCCTTTTGTCCACCCCATCATTAATCAGCCAAGCAGATTTACTTCTTTTGGCCACCTTCCTGCAACTGATGGGTGAATATGATGTAATCAAGTTTTTACTGCCTGTCTTTGTGACTGTCTTCTTCAACTATTCAAGAGCGGTGGCCATTAGTGTGCCACTTTGTACTAAAGATCCACAGAGACCCTCACAACTCTATGAACCATTCAAATATTTGTCATCCTAGTTGTTATTGGAGAGTTCCAATAGAACAAAGTAGGGATAACACTTTATCTGAGAACTTAGTGTTTTCTTACTTTTCTTTGCACAAGTGTGTATTTTATTTGGTGTCACCATGGCCCGAGATTATGTGCTTTGATGTTTTCTTCGTGCATGCATTCTGTGTTGGCTACTATTGCTCTGCAGTGATCTGCAGGGGTGGGGCAGTGGGAGAAAGGAGGAGAGAGAGAGAAAACATGCTGCAAACTGTTCTTATGTAGCAAGGTTTTTCCTTTTTTTGCTTACAATTTCACATTGATGATACTTTATATGCTATCAAGCTTGTTATTGATAAATTGTTTCTTTTACATACAGTGTTCACCCTTTCTTGAAAACAGTGTTTTGTCAGACATATCCCAGATAATGGAATTTAGTTAAATTATTTCATTAGAGCAATTACTGTTTCATTTCCTGGTCTGAAATAGCACGAATTGTAAAATAGACTTTCAAAACTGACATACAGGCATCTAACTACTAGAATATATTTCTGTCAAAAAAGTGCAAGAGTTTATAATTGCCAGATACACATCAAGAAATCCAAAAAGAAGCATTGATTCTTTTCCTTAAGTTTTTCTACAATCTTTAAAATGACACCTACAGACACTACCCACAGCTGTATTGCAAGGTTAATGGCATTTCAACTGTGACATTCTGCAAGAGATGGAAAAAAAAAATAAGCTTACTAATAATCTCAAGTATTGGGTTGCATTCCACACCTACATTTTGGTACTCATTTCTTTCAACGGGTCTTAGCAGGTGATAATTCATGGCATAGGGGGGGAGAAAATAAAAAGGCATACTTGATATTCAAAGAAAACATGCCCTAATTTTTTCTAATTAGAGATTTCTTCCAATTAAATATGACATATTACAGCCCTGCTATCATCTTTTTTGTAATTATTATAAAAGTGGATATTTTTGCTTTTCATATAAATGCCTGAATCTGACTTGACTGAATTCTTGGTGTCAGTGACAGTTTGTAGTCAGAGACATCGACCTAAAGATGTGTTCATTTTTGCAGATTTTACCAAGTAGTTCAACAAAAGCACTTTCTTGCAAATATTATTTTACTTGTGAGCTAAGACATGTTGCAAGAAAAATATTTTATTTCCTCATTTTGAATTTTTATCTTTTCTACTTCATTGTATGCCCTCCTTTGTTATGAGTCAGGAGAGAAAGTCAGATTATACATGATTATCATCTTTTTATTTCATCTCCTTGTATTCATGCCTTTTTTTTTGAAGGAGCAGTTACATACTTGAGAGCAACAGGGTTTCTTTTATACCCATTTGGGTTTCATCATCCTCTTCCAAATAGCTTCTGATTCTGCCATGTCCTTCAAGATTAAATGGCCAACAAAATACTCAACATTACAAGTGAATTTGACTTATACAATGCCATTATATATTTCTATATATATTAAGCTATGTGGAAGTCTGAAAAAATGCTTAAATAAATTTTTGTTAGAGTTTTGTACTCTATACCTTGGAGATGTTGCAAAGAATAACTTGACTTTTACCTATTCTTCTAAAATTTTTATTGTCAAGCGTTAGATTAAATAAACATTCAAAGTTCTCTAAATAACTTCTTAAACTCATTTGTGCAGGAGAAACATATATGTGTCATTTGAAGAGAGAGATGTAAAGAACCAGTGGTCTTTTTTGTGTATTTTTAGATGCAAATCCAAAACATGCCTTAAAAACCATCTGTGTTCTATGTTTTCTGTGTTTAAAGATCAAATGTGGTTGCTTAAAGACAAAGTGAAGACAAAAAGGAAAACATAGTGTTTTTGTGATTTTTTTTTTTCCTTTCAGGGTTCTAAATTTTATGAAAATGAACTTAAGAAAGATCAACAAGTTAACCAACGAATTGAAAAAATGATGCAGTTAAAAGAGAAAATTACAGCACAACAGCTCTTGAAAGCACAGCTACAGGTACTAATCTTCTAAAGACTTATTGGGGTAAATGTTGGATCATAAACGTTTTTCTGTGTTCTGGTTATTGCATTAAATTCCACTGATAGGCACAATATTAAACTACCATTTGATGTTAGACATATGAGAAAAAGTGCACAAAATTTTGATGGTGTCATCTTATATAAACTTGCTAGAAGAATAGTTTGTAAAATTACTTCCAAATGCTCTCTAAATGAGTAAAATGGAACAAATGAATTTGTGCGTTTCCAAGTCTTTTAAATGATCTTGTTATGATTTATGTAAAGATTTGTTAAATACTTTGCTAATGAGTATCATTTCACTATTGAGTTTAGCATTTATGTACATTTATATTCAGTCGCCTGCGGTGGAATGAGAAAGATCAGAGTTGTCAATTATTCTAGGTATAATTGATGCCTTTTTTAAGCTAATTAATGAAAAATCATCATGGCAAACAGTCACAAGAAGTGCAAATTTCCTGAACTAGACAGATGAAGAGGCTATTTCTCTTTTCAAATGCTAATAGTAGATAATAGTCTCCAAAGTATTAGAGTGTCTAAAACGTTAAAAGAAAGGTTGCACAACAAACATTACTAGGCAGAACAGAATTAAAATTGTCTGTAGCAGCTGAATTCCTTTACATTTTCATTTGTGCTGTGATTGTCTTTAAATGATTGCTTACTAGTTTTCTTGACAGGATTCTTGTTTTATTCCGTGTGCATAGTGGACTATGTTCACTGGGGGGGAAATCATTCAGTGTTTACTGTTGTCCTTAATGTTCAATGGGTGGCCTCAAGTTTTGTTTGTTGAATAACAAATCTAGTCTAATCTAGTTTTGAATGCAGAATTACTGATTTCCTAATAGAGTTTTTAATGTTGCACACCACATACTGTGAATTCTCAATTCTTGCAATATTCCAGCAAACTAGAATGATTTTTTTTTTTGGTTTGTAGAAGATGAGCTGAAGCACTTGAAGACTAAATACATCCTTTAATTTTCAATGCCATTGTGAGGATTAGAGCTTGAGCTTTTTTTAGTGTACAAACTTTTTTGTTCATTTCAGGTCTGCAAATCACTTCTGTACTTTAGATGCCAGTGTTTCAAATTTGTTCTGAGAAAAGTTTGCAATTCTAAGTATCTGAAAAGTTTGCTGTAAGCCTGTATGCAGCATTGTTTTTAGTGAATCTTTAACATGGATTAGTTATGACTCTACTTGTGGAGTTTTTTTTTAGTTAACTAAGGTAGCATTTGAGTAATTTCATAACAGAAAAATGCTTCTATTTCCGTCCTACCTTTGCCAGAGAACTATTTATTTTACAAAGAATAGTCTTTCTTATAGAATGAATTACATGAATAACACAAATTTTATGAATAATATTTTTCTATAGTTTTGCAGTGAGAGAATATATAATGTATTTTGTGGAAACAAATTTCTATTGCTTGTCTGCTTTCATGTTGTCTTTTTCAGAAATTGATTCCTCAATATTGCAACATTATTTTATATTCTTTTAATGTTTCTTATTAAAACTGATTCCTATAGAAGAAAAAATAAACTTAAGGAGATAAATTCTCTCATGTGTCTTACTGGGACCCAAGTTTCAAATTCCATCTTTGAAATCTTTATGCTGCTTGCTGAAATAGCAGTGATCTTTATTTCCAATAGATAAGCTGTAAAGTCAGCTGTCATACTGCATGAGAAATGTCACTAGAAGTGTATAGTATGCACGCTTTTTTGCTGGCTAATTTTAGATCTTTGCTGCTGTAGAAACATCTTGAAACCTTGGATTTTTGTTTTATTCTCTGTATGCACATAAACTCTTGTTCGTGATTGTTGTTGCCCTCCTCCCAGCACAATTCTGACCATTTTGTTCTCTCCTATCCTTTATTTTAATTTATCATATCCTGAACTTTCGTTTTCATCCCACATCCATGGATCACCATCAGTCCTCTTTCCAAAGCAGTTCTTGTCCCTGAATTTTGTGGACTTCAAGCCAGTCTCCTCTCTCTCTATCTGATAGTCTAAGTACCTTATCCTTTTTCTGTTTCTTACCTGCTAGCTACATCTCACCAGGCCTCCACCTTTTGCTATGCAAATCTTTGTCTTGTTTGGTTTTCTTAAAAATTGCTGTATATTGTTTGATCGGCTCCATTCAGTTATGGATGTAGTCAGTTCTTACTATCATCTTCTCTATTGTTCTTTTCTATTGAGTTTTTAACTCTTCTTTTTAGTACTACCTTCTGATAAGAGAACTTGTTCTCCTAAAATTTTAAATGGGAACTCTTCTGGGATTAGAAAGGTATCTGTATATCCACCTCTATGAACACTGCATGTTCTCATCTGCAGGTGAAGTCTTGTTTGTGGGATGTTTAGAAGCTCAGATATGGTTTCTAACCCAGCAGTTGATTTAAGTCCTGTAAGGTAAAACCAAACAAAAATGTCTCCACTTACTGGACTTCTGGAGAAAATCTTGGTTACATGGTGGAAACAGTAATATAAGTAAAATGTAGAGTCTGTAACCCAATACTGTTGTTTTTGCCATTAGAATGTATGGAACTCCTTGAGATTCAGCAGTAATTAGTAAAAAAGTGTGCAGCTGCTACCAGATTTGGAAATTGCTCTACTGACGTTTGCTGGTTTTTTTTCATCCATGTTGGGTTTATCCCAGATGTTTATTCTGTAAATAGTTATAATTGTCTTGCTTTTATTGACTTTTCTTTGTTGCTTTGAAAACTCATATATTCTACATTGGGATAAGAAAAAAGGAGAAGTTACTCCTCAGATTGTCTAAAAGTTGCTGTAAGGAAAACTAAACGTCTAATTATAATTTGTACTTTTTAGTTGTTTGGTGGGTTTTTTTTGTTTGTTTTTTTTTTTAATCTGGCTTAGAAATATATGTATAAAAGTATCTCCATTTTACAAAGGTTAATTGAAAGTAGCTTTTAAAAATTTGTCAGCCTGGCTTGCATGTAAGAAATTACTCCACAAATTTTAAGGAGAGGTTTTGTAGGTTCCACGAATTCTCAGAGTAGATCTCATTGTGTTTTGTTTTGGCATATTACTTGTATCAGTTGCTTTCGCTGAAGAGTAATATTTTTGTATTTCTTATTAGTTTAATGTGATTTTGCTTCATTCTTTAGATGTGTATGTTAGCTGATCAGTAAGTATGATGGTAGCAATATATTTAGGCAGAAAAAGCAAAACAGTCATTCGTTATAAATGTGACAAATTGAAATACAGAAGTTATGCTACTAGAGCAGCAAATTCAAATTTGAGAGCAACTTGAAAATTATCTGTAAAGGAGAATTTAAAATAAGGATCTTTTGATGGTTAAAGTGTGACATTTTGTATTAGTAATATAATGGAAATAATGTAAATACCCTACTTTTTTTGTTTGTTTGTTTCTTTGAATGGCTTTCCCTTGTGCTTTCAGTTTGTCAGAACTAGATTTCTCAGCCTCAGAGAACATACTGTGCTCTTCTGTGTTGAGTAGCCTAGTTTAAGGCTCTGGTCTAGCATTTCATCCCTCAAAGCAACTTGGAAAAAAACAAAGAAAAGACTTTGTAAATCATTAATCAGCAATTTAAATAGAACATTCCAAACTCACTTGCTTTGGTTCAAGTGTTTTGAGCTCAAAGACAGTTCTTGTGGATAAAGTTTTTATGTTTTTTTATTAGGCGGTTCTGTTGAGGGAAATAAAAAAGAGAAGAACCATGCAAATTGCATGTGAGCATTCCTCTCCAGGACCATAAATGCATTATAGCCAGACATTTCTGTACTGGCACTCTGATGTCACAAGAGTATGTATGTCCTTGTGCCTGCAAGCAAAGTGAAACTTTGGTTCCTTTTTGCTAATTCCATTTTTTGCTGTGTTATGCCTATTGGGACTTCTTACTAGCAGTAGTAGCCTTTTGTTGTGTAGATCGAGGTTGCCGCAGTCATCAGTGTGGTTAGGTAATCTTATTTTGATAGTACATTCTTTTGGGTTTTTTCTTCTATTTTCTCTTACTTCTAGAATGATATGTGATGCTGCTGCCAACATAGTCATCATAAATCAGTACGCCTTAAAAATCCCATGTCAATTATTTCACTTACATTTTTCCATGACAGCACAGCTCATACCTCATTCATAGGTCAATAGTATTTCAGGAACAAGCACATGATCTGCATGACTTTTGGTAAAAACACAAGCAAATTACGCACAATGAAAACATTTCATAGAGCAATCTGCCTGCTTGGCCTTTGCCTCGAAACACCATGGAGCTGATGAAGCAGTACTCCTCACAGTCTACTAGTAGACATACATCTTTAACATTTGGAGTGAAACACACTTTGTGTATGTGCTATTCTGTTAATAACTTGCTGTTTTCCTAGCAATCTAGCCTTATACGGTATGGGTACCTGTAAGTAAAGTTGAGGACTTTCATTGAGGGATTGACAGTAGCTTACTTTGTGGTAAGTGAACGTGAGTGTTTGAGACCTTATTTCTGGCAAGACAAAATAGATGGATGTATCCTGTAAGCTGCTGGTCTTCTCTTCACCATTCTAGGCCAATTTTTTGATGTGTGATAGCTTTATTTAGGAATGTTGGAATTTCTTTAATAGCATGTTTTCTTTTTTTCTTTAAATAACTCGTATTTCTAAAACTAGGTGCTTTAACTAAAACTTCATACTCAAGGGTCTTTACATACTTTCTCTCTGAATCAGATACATCTTTTTTTTGTCATGTAATACGGAGTTTTGTTGTTTGGTGGGTGGGTTTTTCTGCTGGTTTTGGCTGGAATAGAGTTGATTTTCTTCACAGCAGCTGGCATGGGGCAGTGTTTTGGTTTTCTGCTGAAAGCAGTGTTGATAATGAAGAGATGTTTAGCTGTTGCCGAGCAATACTTGCAGAGCCAAAGCCTTTTCTGCTTCTCTTACCACCCCACCAATGAGGAGGCTGGGGGTGCACCAGGGCTTCAAGGGGACACGGCCAGGACAGCTGACCCCAGCTGACCACAGGATATTCCAGACCATGTAGCATCATGCTCAGCCTACAAAGCAGGGTGTAGGTGAATGAAAGACGGACTTGTGCAGCTATGGCATTTGTCTGCCCAAGTAATTCCTATGTATGATTAAGTTGTTTTTCTGGGAGATGGCGGAACACCTGCCTGCACATGGGAAGCAGTGAATTAATTCCTTATTTTGATTTGCTTGCATGCACAGCTTTTGCTTTCTATCTTTATTTCAACCCATGAGTCTTCTCACTTTTACTCCTCTGACGCTTCCACCATGAGGGAATGAGTAAGTGGCTGCAGGAGCTTAGTTGCCAGCTGGGGCTAAACCACAACAGCTGTGTTTTTTAACGTTGGCTTAGTTTTTTTGTACTGATTGCTGCAGCAGCATTTTCTCTGAGAGCAAGTTTCCTCCAAAGCTTTGTTGGTCTGTTTTTGTTGTTTTGTTGTTTTTTTTTTGTGCTGGTTGGGTGGGGATTGGATTTGTTGAGGTTGTTTTATTTAAGTACATGCCAGATGTATCTGGGTTTTAGGATCATCTATACTGTTGTACTTCTGCCAAGTTAGTAATATTTCAATTGCTGATTTATTCTGTTTAGGTGGACAAACTCGTGATAGAACTGGAACAGAGTCGTAACCTTAGCAGTACAATTGTACACATTGATATGGATGCCTTCTATGCTGCTGTGGAGATGAGAGACAATCCAGAGCTTAAGGAAAAACCTATAGCAGTGGGATCTATGAGTATGTTGGTAAGACTGAATGATGAAGTAATACAGAAATCATCTGCATGAATCTTAAGCCTAATAAACCATAAAATAATAGCATAAATATAATGACACTGTTTTATATGAAGTGTGGAATACCAAAAATAATAAAGGAAACAGCAGTTCTTAGGCTTGACCATGTAAGATGGATTTTTCAGTAAAAAGTATATTAATGAAAATGTTAAATAAGCAGATTGAAAGGCAGGAGGAAGGGGAGTGAAAATGCATATAAACTCTTAGCTTTGTCACTCTTTTCTGTGTGGAGATACGTTATTAGAACTTTATTATTAAATGCTGAAGTTAAAGAAAAGTTTGATTACTGAACACTAACTTATTTAATCTCTCTTAAGTCCACGTCAAATTACCATGCTAGGAGATTCGGTGTGCGTGCGGCCATGCCTGGATTTATTGCTAAAAGGCTGTGTCCCCATCTAACTATAGTACCACTAAACTTTGACAAATACGGCAAAGTGAGTAAAGAGGTAAGTCTGAAAGTCTCTAACTAAAAGTGAGTGTACTTATTTTTAGACAGTGTCAATAACATCAGTTCCAGATAGTATGAAAAGTGGTAATGTAAATATTAAATTCTTCAGTGGTGCAACTTTAAACACAAGTCTAACTAAATATTGTGGCTTTGGGGCAAGGAGATGAAAAAGCATTGCACTTATCCAATCTGGCAATTCTCTTGAAGTTAGTAGTGATGCTGATAGAAGTTTTGAAAATCTCTTGAGCTTTATTATTCTTAAA
>JAWWMU010000121.1:49761424-49773976 GCA_035048155.1 Cinnycerthia olivascens
GCTTATTTTCCCTTGTCACAACTGGCTTTTCCAAAAGGTTATAGCTGAGGGAGGATATTGCAATAAACCAGAAAACCAAAGTATTTCTGTACAAAGGGGAGTAGATCTGTTACTGTACCCTAACAGCAATGAATTTGTAGGATTGGATCATCCTTCAACTCTAAAATAAGCTTCATAAGACATAATAGTGTTTGTGACTGGACTGAGTTGGCCTCTGTAGCAAAGGGCAGGAGGCACAATGGCATTTGTAGCCCTGAAACATGGCAAGATGTCTGGTCACAAGATCTCTACACATAACTGGTGTTTTAAGAGGCTGCAATCAGCTAAGACTGGAAGAAGTATCTTCCAAAGACCAACTTAAATCATGGAATCCAGAAAGCTCTTCTAAGCCTTCTAACTACTAAAGCAGCCTCCAAATCGACCTTTTTTTCTGGATATGTTTCACAGAAGGTCACAAGAAAGCAGAACTACTGCAATGTTTCTTGGTGCATGCTAGTAAAAAACAGCACTTTTCTTTGTCTCAAACCAAATAATCTATTTATCAAAATGGAGAGATAACATATACGTCTATCATGCTTTTCATGTTAATTTGTTTTGCACACTGCTGGTGTAAAAAATATGATGGATCTTTCTTCATAAAATAGTTTTTAAATACACGACTACCATTGGCACATAAAATATAGCCTTTAAATATGTGTTTAGCTTTCAGTCTTACATCTTTGGAAAAATGCAGTCATTTGAAAATCGAGGGAGTTTGCAATGGGTACTCAAACCAGTCTTTGTGATGCAAACATCTACTGCTACTTTGTAATTAGCTGAATAAAAAGCATAAGAGATCAAATGGTATCAAGCTGATTACTAGTATAAAGGGATAATTGTAGGTAGTTAGAGACCAATGAAATGACAATAATTACCCTATTCCCACACTGGGATTTTATGGTGTATCTGATGAAACCTTCTGTTGAAGCTTTCTGATTTTGAATTGTATTTAAAAAATACCTTCCATCTTTCATGTTGGATTCTATTGTACAATAGAATGTATAATTATTTTCATGGAAGGAGATTTTTCTATGCTTTTGTGACCACATTTGTTCTTGTGCTGCTCTAGCCAAGCAAATGCTGCAGCAGTGATTGAAGTCAGGAAAAGTATGGTTGTCTATGCACACTAAGAATTAATTTTGGAGCAGGCTGTTCTGACTTTTTGAAGGAAACAGGTAGAAAGGAGGCAGGAGGTTGAACTGATTTAATGGCATTAACACATCTAATGTCAAAAAGTCACCTTTTCTTTCCTTGAAACAGTTTTTGAGGAATTCAAAGTTAAAAATAAACATGATCCAGTTTATATGAAACAGTAATGAATTTTTAGTGTTTTCTGTAGTTCCATAGGTTGCTGAAACACATTTCCAGTATTTTCTATTTCCCTGCTGTATGTATCGTGATTATGTGATGGAAGAGCAGGTATTTTGTTATAACTTAAAGAGTGGATACTGGAGTGGTTATTGTTTGACTCTACCAGATTATCTATTTGAGTGTTTTCTGGGTGAACACAAGATCTGTCTCCTCTCGTGTGGAGTGCTAGATGCAGCCCTGACTTCTGCGTAGATCTGTGCCTTGTACAGTGTGGTCTCACCATCTCTCTTCTGCTCCATGGCTCCAGGTGTCTCAAAATGAACTGTGGAGTGGCTAGAGGCAGAGAGCCAGGCAGAAGGCACTAAGCTACATCTTTTGTGGCTTTACATTCAAAAGACCTTATGGCTACTGCCATGGGACCATTGTAATTGGGTAGTCCAGGACCATTCCTTTTCCACCACATGAACTGAAATATTAAATATATAATTGACAGATCACTCATTTCAAGTGATCTGAATTCATCACAATGAATTTCATGTTCTGACTGCATGAGGAAATGTTTTTCAAAATACCGCTATTTCATACACAATTGAAATCCTTATTTTATACAAAAAATAATCTGTAACCATAGTGAATATCGGCAATGAGGCAGTGCACTTCCAGATATTTTGGAAATTACAGGTATTTTTTTCTTGTGATAATACTGATAGTAGAAACAAACTTACCATGTGAATATTGAACGTCTCAGTGTTAAAGGACTCTGTATTCTATCTGTTATCCCCCTCCTCCCTTCTAAAAATACTCTTCTGACTATGTTGTCTCTTATATAATGGTTGGTGCATGTATCAAATATATATTCTTTTTCAGAAAAAAAATCCGAGGGAATTTTAATGAGTATTTAGAGACTTAAAATAGTCTGAAGTCTAGTATTTACTCTTATCTGAGAATATATTCTCCTTTTTTTTTTTTCTTTACAGTTTTATCAGCCTATGTCTTGACAGACACAAGACAATGCTGAAGAGCCTATAAATATGAAAGGTCCAGTGAGCATGTTCATATATATTTAAAAGTTTCTACCAAGGCATTTGAGTGTTTTCACTCAAGTAAGTGTTTTGACATCAATCAGTCATCAGTCTTTTCCCCTTCAGTGACAACCTATCATGAAAGAATTTATGAAGAGGTTTTTCTTGAATAGCAAGGATGCTATTTTTCTGCCATAATTACTTATTGACATGTTAGATAAAGATTTTCAGTTACACAGAAAAAATACTTCTCTTACAGTACATGAGGGAAGTATACATTCACCTGTTTTCCAAGCTTCTGTCTTTTTTTCAGTGTGACACCAAAACAGATCTGTCAATAGAAAAGCACTGGGAATATTTTTGTCTTTTTGTTTTTTTCTCCTTTTAATCTGTAGAGAACAGGTGAAATCTCTTCTAATAAGATATTAAAAGATCAACATCCCTAGAGATCTTTCAGTGACAAGGTGCACATGTACAACATATTTGTGATGACACATTTAGCTGCAGGGGCAATAGAACACCACTGTGATCTAGAGTATTGAATGACTGTAAAAGGCGAAGCATCGGCTTCTTCCAAGACTAGCATTAAGACTTCCCCCTGAAATGTGCTATTGAAAATCCTATCTGAAGAATGACTGCTGGGCTTGTAATTGTTCCTTGCAGCAGCATACAGAATTTTACAGGAAGGTAGAACTGTATTTCTTGTAGGAGTTGGCAGCAATTAAACTGTTCTTGTTGAAAATAAGTAAAAGATTTTCCAAGCTTGATTGTATTAATGATCTGTTCCTAAGGAAAATGAAATCTTTATAAATAACAATTGTGATGTTTATTGCCATCTTTAAGAAATCTTACACCTGTTCTCACTTCTACCACTTCTTTGCACAAAGGAATAGATTGTTTGTATGATGTTTCCACCATAAAACACAGACCCTTTTGGCAAATGAAGTTAAGGAAAAGTTTGAAATGGTTAATGTGCAGCAGACAGTCAGCCTTCCTCCAAGAGCTGCCCATTTACTTGAGAGATTGTATAGCAGTCAACATGTTTTAGCATTTCTTCAGCATCTTATGGCAGGATCAACATGCTGGCTTTTGACAGCTGTAAACATGTATATTTGCATTCTGGTTTGAATGCTTTCAGCTCCTTTGCCTGCAGCGATCACTTCCCCTCTCCCCGTTCTCCGGCAAGGTCTGCAGTCCCTGTGCTTGCCTGCTCCGCTTCATCGCGGGCTGAAGGACACTCTCTGAGCGGGTTTCTTCCCGAGACGTGAGTCAGCAGGCAAGGTAGCTGACGGCATTGCCGGGATGGGCCACGAAGAGATGTGTCTCTGCAGTGACGCAGCCTTTGCTCACGCAGGAGTCACCAAGGATTTTTACTTCACCTCTACACCAGGTGGCAACAGATCGTGCTGCTCTGCTCGTGATCTCGTTTTAAAGGCACAAGCGCTTATAATATGCAGCGTTCTGCAGAATTCAGTCAGTACAGATCTGATCTGCTACCCCTTCCTTTTTTCTTTTTAATCAAATTAAGTATTGTTATTACATTTATGTCTTATTATATTAACGTTGACAAAGAATGGTTAAATGCCATTAACTGTGAGGAAGAAAATAATTAAATGAGATGGTCTAAATGGTGTAAGAGTATGCACTAAAGGTACCTTTTTAGTTTTAGAGAGTGCTGATTGCATTAATTTTAAGATGCAAAATTCTGTGTTGCAACAGTTTTTTCTTTCAAATTTTTCTGGAACTTAATTACTAAAAAATTCTCTCCACTAATAAAGGAAGATTCATAGTATTTGAAGGATTAGCACCTTCAATTTTGACTGTAATATAAAATTTGGTTGCTATTAAAAGCCCTTTTAAACAAGTGTTCAGATGTCTGTGATGTTCAGGCTGACATGTTTTGTGTGGCATTCACACTGCCAAACTTAAGGCCTTTTTATTGTAGACATCTTCTGGGCTATTCATTGTGGATTCCCCTTACAGTTGCTTAAGGGACATCAGAGGTAGCCTCATCTAGAAAGTCTTCTACTCTTTTGTACTCCTAGAGAGAAACAAGTGCCTGCAGGGTTCAGTTGATCTCATACATTTCTAAAAGGTCAGATGAATCAAACGACAAAAGTGCTTATTACTCTGTTGTGACTATAGAGTCTAGAAAAGTAAATTAAAATATCTACGTATTAGGCATTTGCATTTGCTTGGATGATTCCAATCTTTTGAATGTAATTGTACTTCAAATGGAACTACAGGCTCTCAAAGAATTTGATTATTAAGCTACAAATTTTTTCAGTTTGCCATCCAAACTCTACAAGCCTGACTTGGACATTGGTCTGAGTCATTCTATCCATTTTTTGGAGTAAGAAGATACAGCTCCCACTACATCAGATGAGAGATAAGTCTGGTAGTGCCTGTTCCATTCCAGTTCACTGTATTAATGTTATAAAAACAGTACAAGGAAAGAGACTTTGTTAAAGGCCTAAATGTCTTATTCTTTAAGATTTGTAAAACAAATATAAGAAGCAAATCATAGCTGTTTTTAAATAAAAGTTTATGAAATATTTAACATGCGGATAAGTGAACTGACAAATGAAGCTTTTATGGAAGACAGTATTATGAAAGAGAACAGGAAGATAGAATGTATATGAAAGGAATGATACAGACAAAACCAAATCCTCGAGTGTGAACTGAAATTATAGGAATAAAAGTGTTTATGGAAATTTTTGCAGCCTTAAAGGAAAGAAGAAGGAGAGGAAGGGATATGAAGGTGTGTGTGTGTAGATAAGTGACAGTTTTGGGCAGAATGTCAAAAGCTATGACATTGGAGTGAAGCCCAACAGAACCAGTGACAGGGTGAAATGTGAGTATGGGACTGCTTTAGAACGAGTTGATTAATCAGTGAAGTCAGAGGCTACTGTTCTGGAAATCCCACAGGTAAAACTGTGTTTTACTTACTAATTTTTGGAATTCATAAGTTGTCACACAAAAAAATTTTCTTATTTCAAGGTGACTAGCAATGTTAGCACTCACAGATCATCTCTTATTGTCTCTACAAGAGGACCTTGAGACAGTGATTGAAGGTTGAGGAGGCAAATGTAACTGAATACAGTTTTATCTAAAATGTATTGTTATGTACATAAAAACATCCCAAACTCTGCCCACACCACATTGGATTTTTTGCTGCCCATCTTTACTTGGGAGCAAGGTCTTTGGCTGCAATAAGAACATGAGTTTGGTTCTTAGTGATTCTTCTTTAAAATGCTGTAATTAAACTGGAACAAAATTATAAGAAAGGTAAAAATGATGATCTAAATTGTGATGTTACAATGGGAATAGTAATTACACAAACCAGAGTTCTTTACCTTGGAGAAAGGATTGTTCTATTGAAATATTAAAGAGGGCTAAAAAACTCCAAATGGTATGAAGGTTGTGCATTAAAGATTTCTTGTTGAGTCTCATTACCAGTTAAAAAAATGTTGAGCATCAGTTGAAGCTAACAGAAACCTGATTCAAAACAAGCAAGAAAGCTTGGTTCTTAATCTTGTTTTAGCATCTGAAATGTCTTTTTCATCTGTAATATCTTTTTCAAAGTAGGTAAGAAGGTTTGGATCATCATCTTGTTTTAGCCTCTATAATACATTTTTCAGGAAACTCCATAAATTCACTCTACACATTTTATGTGCCTTCAGAATAGTGGAAAATTTAGAGAAGGAACATACACCAATACCTATTGAATAAAAAAAGACATTATCCCTGGCTGGGGAATTTCATATGTTGGAAATTTTTGGAGGTTAGATTATTTGGTGAAGTCTCATTATGTGCTGTATTGTTCTTTTTTTTTACTTTGGATGATCTTTTGAAGAATGGTTACTAAGCTTGGTGGATCAGTAGCCTTTGCTCTGACCTAGAATCACCCGTGTGTTAGAAATAAAGCTGATTTTAAATAATAATAGATTTATCTGGTAGTGTTAAAATAGAATTACAACAAAAGTGTGTAATTTATATTGAAGTATTTTTCTGAGGTAAATATATGAAATCTATCATATTGTGTTTAAGGTAGAGTAATTCCTTCTTATTCTATGTGTGAAGTACAGTTTTCCTTATTGTAGTTTCAGGAATGTGCTTAAAAAGGTTGAAAATTTTTGAGTATGTCAGTCCTGTAGCAAAACCAGTGAAGATTAAAAATAGGAGTATAAGTGGAGAAGGGACGTGTTATCCTTAACTCTGCTGTTTTCTAGTTTTCAACTCTGATGCTTTCTTCCTCAAAAGCTTCTATTTTCCTTCTCTTTTTGGTTTAGTTTGCTAGATTTTGTTTAATTTACTATCTCCCACTTGCTTTAGTGAGCAATAAGTGTATTTGTGCCAAAACAAAGAACACTGACTTCCTACTTTACACTTTTATCAGTGTGTTTCTTTTATAGGAGAGCGTATCTACCCAGTGGTGCCAAATCTGTGGTAAGTGCTGCAGTAATTCACATTTTCCTGTTCCCTTCTTCAGGACTGCACATTATATTTTCCAGCATGTGATGTGAATGCAGATGGATCTTTGTACCTGGAGGAAGAAAACAAAGGAAAACAACTGTTTCCTTGTATTGTGGCTGTGTATGTGAGACTTGAGGGGAAAAGATACCCTTTCAATGTAGTTTTAATTTTAACAGAATTATTGAATGCATATTAACATTACCTGTCCAGCAGTCTTGTATATGTTTGGATGCAGAAAGTCAGAACTAATTTAATGAAACTGGTATTCAAATGAGAGGAAAGTGCTTAAATTCAACTACATATATCTATTAAAATGAAGACAATAATTTAAAACAGCTTTAAAGGTATTAAATTTCTTTACCATCAAGCTCATGCTCACTAAAGTCTACATGGGAATTTCTTTTTGCTGTACTTGGAAACATACCACCCATCTGTAGGCAGGTATTACAGCTCTCACAGCTTTCTTTTCCATTACATAATCAAACAGTACTCAAAATTCAGCTGAAAAAGACTTTTCAGTAGACAACCTGCAAAAATAACATACCAAGAGAATTTTAAAAAAGTATACATAGTCTTTAGTGACTGAAAGATTGTAGCAAGAAGCAGACCTTTAAAGAATGCTTCAAGTGGATGAGCTACTGTGTTGAAATACAGAAACTGGGAAACCAGAATTACTTCCAGTAATGTATCTGACCCACAGAGTACAGATATATGTTAGTGCAGGTCTCCTTTTGGATTATAAATTTACTTTGATGAATTGTAGTTATAAGCAGGAAGAAGAAATGGAGAAGGAAATGCAGGAAAGGACAAGAAAACCTCAAAAATGGTAACTTCCTCACTCTGGACAATGGCAGAAACCAATGCAAATGCAACCAAACAAGTTCTCACTCAAAAAAAACCCGTTCATGTATGTGCTTCATGCTAATTTAGAAAACATTAATTTAGAAGAATTATAAACATTTGGGATGAGATTTTGCTTGCATATGTTTAGTTATAAAGCTCAGACATACATCTTATCTAGAAGCCAAAGTGTGTGATTTATTTTGTCCTTAAGTGGAATCTTAAACCTGTTAGAGGATGCAGGTGACATTTAAAGCTAAATGAGAAGTATTGCATTCTTTGTTGAGGTAAGGGTTCCCATTACCTCAACAAAGAGGTGTTGTGTGCTGTGGTGCAGGAAGAGGAAGATGAGTGTGGAGAAAAGAAGTTTCTTTATCAGGTTCAAGTTCAAAATCAAAATATTCATGTCTTCATGGAATGCTACATTGGGAGATAGATCAATATAGTTTCTTTAGCTGAACAGAAATATAGTTGTGTGTATTGGCTCTTCTAAGGAGGAGACAGCCTGAGAAGAAATACAAAAGCAGCATGGAAATTTGTGAGGAGATAATGGACTGGAAACAGCAGTACTCAGAATGACATTTGAGACAGTGAGAAACTGCTCTGCTGGAATTAAAACCTTGATCTAAGGGAGAAGCACCCTCCCTGTTGGATGCCATGAGGTGTCTGCATCCAGCCAGTGAACTGGCAGTTCAGGCTGCAACAACACATACCCACACTTGTGATGTGCATATGTGAAGCCATGGGGCTCTTTCACACTAGTGTGTGATTCAGCAGGTTGTAATGAGCTGAACAGATCCATGGAAAGCTAGACCACCCACGCCTCTAGCAGGAGATGTGTGAGGAGGGGAACAAGCACGCCCAGATTAGGTGTGTGCACTTGTAACTACTCAGAGGTCCTGTGAAAAAGATATGCACATATAACTGTGTTTATGTGTCTGTCTTTAGAGCATTTTGGGTGGGTTGTTGCAGGAGGTAGTTTTTGTTTGTGTGCATTATAAGTATTTCATATGCATCTAATATTGTGGTTTATTAGCATTTTACTTGCATCTAATATTGTGGTTTATTTATATTGCTGAATGTTAAATATAGAGATCACTGATTGCTGGTTAATTACATGCTGTTAATAAATTGCTTCAATTCTGATTTTCCCTCCGATAATGTATCACATTTAGCAGAATATCTCTGAGCTGGATGTACTGTTACTGTAATAAGCACAGGAGTGAAATACAGCGTCACAGAAAGGAAAGTACAAGGGTTTTGTTTAGCTGTTGAGAAGTAGAAAAATTAATAGCTGAGTGATAAGTAAGTTTTGATATATGGGGAGATCTTGCCAGTCTCTGAAATGCCTACAATTGAAACTTCTAAAAATTTTTCTATAGATACAATGAAAAGACAAATGAGAGTCAGTTTTGTATCACTTAATTTACAGTAGTTCTTGAGGGATAGAGGGGAATCCTTCCAAAACTGGGAGTTGGATTAACAAACATAATTCAGGAAGGACAAGTCATAGTCCCTTCATTATGACTTGAGTGAAAAAGGAAGTAGAATAAGCATTGCTGATAGAAATTGTTAATGCACCAAGAACATTTCGTGTGAGAGGTTATGCAAAGTGCTGCATGCTAGTTTTATCGTGAACAGATTCTTCAAGGAACATAGTTTCTATTAGAACCCTGGAAATCAAAGAGGTATTTGAGTAATAACTGGAATAAATTTTTGTCTAGTTAGATGACATAGTTAAGATATGTTTCAGTCTAGCAAGTACATAGGCTTTAGTTTTTAATATGTTATTACAATTGTAATTGACTTAAAGATTTAAACTTCCCCATTTAGGACACTATGTGCAAATAGATTTTGTTCCTGAAGACCTTTTTTAAAACATTCTGAAGTTATGTGCATAGTAACCAGAGACTGTGATCTATGTTGACTTTTAACACACTTTGAGGAAATAAGACATTGTCTTAGCTGTAATTGTGAAGCATGGTTGTGCAAGCCATTAATTTTTGGTTGTTAAGACACTATTTCCAAGACTGCATCTTACTTTTCTTCTTAATGTTGCCTCGTGCTACAGTTTTATCATTTCAGTTTTAGTTCTTCAAAGATACTGATATGTCTTCAAAAGAACTTTTGTTTTTTGGTTTTTGTTTTTTTTTTAACTTTAAAAGGAAACAATTGAATTACAATATTAGGTAAATTGCATAAAGGCGGTAAGTAGTTGGTGGCCTTGGCAACCCTAAAGAAAACCCAGCATTACACAAAAAGTAGTATTTCCTTCTTTTTTTTTCCTAATTTCTCAGATGTAGCATTTCATCAGTGCAGAACAGCTAAGTGTTATCATCACTTACATTATATTGCGAGAATATAAGATATCCAGATACTATTAGAGTCCTTTTTGAATTTCGGTATACTGAATGCAGGTGAGACATCACACTGTTATCTCTGTAGCTCATTTTATTCCTCATACTGAAGGGATAATTTTCAGTGTTTTAATTGAAGTGCTTATATGTTATTTTATATTTAATCAGAAATTGAGGTTTGGGTCAGGTCCTCAGTGATACAGACTCTAGAAATTACATCATAACTATGTCTGTTTAGACAGGCATTGTTTTCTTTTTATATGTACAGAAAAGCGTGATTTCCTGAGATACTCCTGCCTATCCTTGCTAATAATTGATAAAAGAAGGAATCTAATATTCCTGAGAAAATAATTAAGGAGCTCTGGTTGCTCTGTGACCTTGTAATGTGTTAGCAAAGCGCTTTGAAACTGCTAGAGAAGGTGCTAATATGTGCAACAAAGTATCCCTATTTGTTAAAGACACTCCATTCCTGGCAAGTAATCAGATCCAACGCACTTTTTCATCTGTTGACTTCTTATTTACTCCTTCTACATTCAGATCATGAAGACCATTCATTGTGACCAGCAGCTAAACAGAATGAGAAATGGTAAATTTGAAAGGACAGCTTAGGGAAGCCAAGCAAATGACTGACATTGCTCATGACTGGGAAACCTACAAGGTGTATGGATTTTTAATTAGTGTCTTTGAGAGATATTAACTCTTCTGTTCTTTTTTAACCTATCCTGTATTTCTAATGTCTTATTATAGATCCAGAGCTATAATTTATTTGATTGAGTAGTTGATTTATTGCTATAATACATCTTCCAAAATCTACATTTTTCTTTTTTTACTAATATTGGATGATATCTTATCTTAACAGAGCAGTGCTTATGAAGATAATTTCATATTTAGGAAAGCCTTCTGTAGTGCCATGCCGTGTCCAGAATATTCTGATATAGTTTCTCCCAGTGGACAATACTAATGTGATTGTTATACTTGTTAGACTAACTATATTATTTTTCTTGAAGTTACATAAATTTTAGCATTCATAGGGAGTGAGAACTATATTTATCCTTCTATCTGATCTCACTTATCTTTCCATTACACAATGTTTATTATTAGGAACTCTTCGGATTTGGTCATTGGTATTTCAATTATGTTGTGCTGCAGACTTAGTGCTTTTACAGCGTGTCATGCTCCTCCCCTGTCTGCATAACTCCATAGTATCGTGATGTGTCCTTTGGATTTCAGAATGTACACTCAAATACAGATATTCTGAGTGTTTGTGTAGTTTGCTTTATGTTGTCTCCCTTCCCAAAACAGCTTATGAGTAAGCTCCTGAATGTGTGGTACTGAGAGGAAAAATGTTTGAAAGTTTTACATTTTATTTTCTTGGATAGCCTGTGTAATTATTTATCTGTTTACCAATACATTTTACATAATCTTGCATACCAACATACATAAGTTTTTGTGAAGATCTGTGGTATGGTATTTCTCTAGGTACTTTTGGGATATATTAAGAGAAAGGTGGCTTTTCTTGAGAAGGTATGTAACATTTCAAAACAAATTCTTCCAGCAAATTTGTACCACATTCTCAAAAAGGAGAGAAGTGAATGAAAAAAAGAAATAATGGTGTCTACTAGGAAAGATTTAGTGGAACAAATACAGGCCTTGTCAAGAGGAAGTTTTGAGTAAACTTAGTATTCCTATAACAGACAGGTCTTAATCATCATTTGATATTCAAATATTATGAAATAATGAAGTAGCAAAATATCATTCATCAGTATTGTTCCTGGGCTTTAAGAGCATAAGAAATTGAAGTGCAGAGTTGCAATCTCACAGTTTTCGAATTCAGGTGCTAATATTGCATGTTTCCATTTGTATGTGCTGACTATAAGATAAACAAGAAAGAGTTTGATAGAAAGGTTCTCCACTGAGGGTAGGACTTCATGTTGGTTTTCCTGCTGAGTACTCAGGTTTTTCAAAAGCTGTAGGAGCTGTCAGTGCTTACTGTATGTAGAGCTGAACAGAACATAAGAACTTGCTTGTCAGCTAGTATCATTGAATATTTGGAAATGTTTACTAGCCACAACCCATCCCTTTCCTTCACTCACATGGTATAGGCACTCAAGATAAAGTCTTGTGTAAAGGGATCATAACTTTCGAAGCTTGTCCAGTAAGATTCTTAAGGATCCCAATGCTTTCCTTCAGAAGTAAGGTTAGCTAGACCCAGCCTGTTCATTTGCTTGGTTCCTGTTAGCTTCTCTGACAGTGAGCCAGAGCTCTGCTGATATAAATACCTGCAGTGAGGCAGCTGGCTGTGACATTATATAGCAACTGACTATGACTTGGAATTCTTTTTTCTTCTGATTGATGTAATTGCTGGGTACTTTTTAATTGTTTCAGTCTCATATTTGAACAAAGAATGATGAAAAAAGATGCTTGGTCTTAACCTTTTTGTTTCTTCTTTTTTTTTTTTTTTTTTTGTAAACAGAATATTTTTAGTCAAAAGAGGATTTTTTAGTTTT
>JAWWMU010000121.1:49886403-49897624 GCA_035048155.1 Cinnycerthia olivascens
ATCTTGATTTTCTCTTCTACGTATAAGTCATTGCTTGGCCCATCAGTTGTTTTAGAAGATATGAGTGGACTAATAATTTTGTGAAAATTCAGAAAATGTCTTTCGGATCTCCAGCCAGGATTGAAATTCATTACCTCTGAATAATGGTTATTTCTCATACCTGACTCACCCTTTTGTTCAGAAAAATGACTGAATTGCCTCCTGTATGTTGTTTTTGCTCCGCATCGCATGAAAAACTTTAAATGTTACTTATCATTTTCCTCATAATTTTAAATGTTTCAGTTCACTTTCAGCCATAGTTTCATGGCAGATAACTACCAGAAGTCACAAAATTGGTTTCAGGATTTTTTTTCTGTCTTTAGCAAATATTTGTCATTCATGTGGTCATGCAAAAAAGTATAGAATATTCCTTACTGTAACCAGTTGTACAAAATGATTAAGTAGAATGTCACACTGCTGCCATTCTGCTTAATCTTAGCAGATGGGGAAACTGTTTCTTTCTAGGAAATAAGTAATTTCTCAGAAGAACAAATTTTTACTGGAGAAATGACTTGCTAATTTCTGCGTTGTAGTAACAAATGAGCATGATGACTGTCGGCTCTGTAGTCCAAAGGAAGAAAATACATTTTCCAGTATGTGGGAAACTCTTGCAAAGCATCTTCTTTCAATATATTGACAGCACTCTAATTTAGTTTTTCCTCGTAGAAACAGCCAAAGGGTCATTTTACTGTGTATATGTGCTGAACTATGAGGAACTCAAGGGTCTGGCCTGTAGTTTGGTAACACCCCACTTGGTGTTTAAGGGGATGTTGTGCAAAAGATAGGAATAAAATTTTTCCTAAATCTTCTAGACTTCCCATATGCTTGCTTCAGGTACAGTGTTTCAGAAAAGAATGACTAGAAAAAAAAAGAAAGATTCCAGCCTGTGAAGAAAGACCCTGACAGACCCACAGTCTCATGGATGGGGCCCACGAAGCATAAGGAGAGAGAGGCTGTGAACTCCGTCAGCTTGGAAGAGAAGGCCAAAAGAAGAGAGGGAAATCTAATTGCTGTCTTCCATCATCTAATGAGTGATTGTTAAGATGATGGAGTTGGGAAATAGAATGGAAATTTCAATAAAACAGAAGCAAGAAATTCTACCTTCATTCTGCCAGTGGTAAAGTAGCAAAGTTGGTGCACAGGCATGTTTTAACACCTTTGTCATTGGAGATGCTCAAAATTTCACTAGACATGGCTCTGGGCAACCTGATTAATTTTGAGGATAGCCTTCATTCTGGCGGAAGGAATAGATCTCCAAAGTCCATTCACACCTTCATTATTCTATCATTCTATTGAAATAAGAGAAAACTGATATAAAAACTGTGTAGCACTTACAGTTAATAAATCTCCCTCCTCTGTGAGCCCTTCTACTCCCATCAGGGTAATATTTTGCCAAGATCAGCATTTCTTGTTTACAATTGTATAGAAATTCAGAATATGTACACCTTCAAGTGAAAAATGTATTATTTGAGAGGGAATTTGACTACTAACAGCAAAATACTCCCACCTCTTATTCTGTAAATTTTCTCTTATTTGGCTAGAAATGCTTGTACAAGCATGGACGGAGATACAAAATTCAGGTAACAACCTTAATAAAAAAGTTTATTTAGCTGAAAATTATGTTATTTTTTCTATTGTTTAAAGGCCAAATTGTAGAACTGCTGAATCATTTATTTCTCTGCTTATTTAGGGAGATATTGTAGCATATAGTGTCAGTTCATTGCTGGCCATTATTTAGCTTTTTGGCTATTTTTTCCTCTTCCTAGGGAACTGTACTTTGGAGTATGCAGAAAGAATTTGAGTAGAAGTTACTGGACTTCATAGTAAAATAAGTAATTCAAAGGTGGAAATAATATATTGAAAAAAATCTCCTCACATGGGCTCAGAAAACATAAACACTGTGGTGTTTTGGGGATTTTTATCAGCCAAAATTGTTTTTGTCTAATGGTGAGAGAGTAAGTTTACCTTCATTATCCAAGTTTACATGCAACAGCATAGGGAATTCTTTCCTTCTCTTAGAAAAAATTTTTCATGAGGATTTTTGCAGCCTGTGCTGAAAAGTTTTTCCTGATTGTACGGGCATAAGAGCTGTGGCATATTTTCTTCAGTATTTTCTCATAGGATTAATCTTAAAAATAATGCAGTCAGATGCACTATTTAATTAAAAAGAAAAAATTTCCTAGCTCTATGGACAATGTAGTACAGAAGCAGATTGTGCGAATTCAAAACACAGAAATGTATTTTCTAAAAAACATCCAGTGAAGGCTGTTCCCTATATATGCACAAATATATATTTATATGCACATAGATATGTAAGAAATCTATAATCTTATTTATTGCTATGGGGTTGTTTATATTAAGTATTTCCTCAAGGGCATAGGTTCTTGTAGAATAAGACCACTTGATTGATAAAATGGAAATCTTGTGGCAAATGAATGTTGACAGAGAAAGTCTCTGCCAGGACATGGGTAGGAAATGGAACTAAATTATCAATTAAAAATTTCTCTGTCAAATATTGATGATTCTTTATTAAGAATAATGTACTTGAGGTCCATTTTATTTGTGGTTATTGGATAAAAATATATTTTTCCTGGTTGGGAAAAATTGGGAAAACCTGTTACCTGCTGGTCTAAGAGTGCTACAATAACACAGGATGCAGGGCTTATGTATTGCTCTGTGTGTAAACCACAGAATGTTCTAGAGATGCCAGAAGAGCACATGCAGTGGACAGAAAAGATGCACTGGTAAAAATTCCTGTGAAATTTTGGGTTAAAATAAAACATCCTTAAAGGGGAAGTCCCTTGCTCTAGGGGTGCAAACACTGAATGTGGTATCAACTATACAATCCACAAAACTGTTTTCAGTGGAAGCTGATGCACATATATTCAAGGAACTAAGCACTTAATATGACCTCTATCCTGAGGCCACCACATTTAAAAATGTGATACTTTTTAAAAGCTGATTATAAACCATAATCAATAACTAGTTCTCTGATAAAGTAAAAATTTCGATTCTTTTCTTATTAAATTTAAAAATTCATGACATTCAAATATTTTTCTTTTTTTCCCTAGAAAAAGAAAATTATTTTTAGACTATGGCTGCTATGGTATACTGGGCCTTAATTTGGAATTTGTGCTGTTTATTTTGTTTGTTTTGAATATATACCTCTACACACACAAGTATGTTGTTTCTTCTCATGCTGTCTTCAGATTCTCCAGCCACAGACTACACAAGAGACCTTCTTGCAGTGTAACCCCAATTTCTTTCGTTAGTCAGCTGGCACTGGTGGCATGCAGATAATTTTCCGCCTTTGAACTAAAAATATTATCTGATTTGAGTCATCCAGGGCTCCCACTGTGGGTGGATAAGGAGGGTCTTACTGTTTCTTTTGGATAACATAAAAATGATAATTATAGGCCAAGTCAGAGGAGGAGAAAAATCAAAATGCTTATAAATGCCTTTTAGTAATGTAGAACATTTAAATGATGTGTGCCCAAGCATGAGGGTGAATTAGAATCACTGGAGAGTGCAAATAGTGTCCTTTAACGTGCTCTGTGAGTGTATTTGAGGTGCTGATAAGGGTATGATACCCTTGTCAAGAGATGTTATTGATGTGGCATTGCTTCTCTGTGTGACTAATAGCAGCAATATCTTCAGTTAAACAAAAAGCACTCGTGAACATGGTACCACTATGCAGACTTCTGTTCTTGATTATCTGCTGAAGAGACATGACTGGTTCTGTTCAAGGGCAATATCAGTAAAGAGCCAGAGTGGAAAATAGGGATAGTGATTAATCAGATGGAAGACATAAATCCAAGGGAAATTGCTTTGGAACACAGACAGGTCAGGATGGTACCTTCTTGACCTTTGCGGCATCTGAGACCACTGTCTAGCAAAAGATAAAACTAAGCTGTTGAAAATATTAAGTAATTCTTACCTCTTGGCGATTGTATGGCTTTTAGGGTTTGAACCAGTGAGGGTAGGCTCCACCTTTTGAAACATGGAAATGACATGAAAAATTAAACAAGGCTGCTGTGTACACTCTTTCTTAATGGTTTGATTTATCATATTATACTGAACCTTAGGGGTTAGAAGAAGCCATTAATATGACTCTGTATCTCCTCTGCATAGTTTACATTGCTGTAATGAGCAACTACTCCTTTTAGCAGAGACACACACAGTAAGATGGAGGTATTTTTTCATTATTAAGCAACTATTACTGATTTTGATTTTTTTCCCCCATGTTTTTATTCCAGTTTCTTTTAATGAAAACCCTTTGAAAGCAAAACCAATGAGAGACTCCAAGTCAGAAATACAGTTTATTAGAAAAAGAAAAAAAAAAAAAGAAAAGGAAAAAAAATACATGCAATAATACAAAGGAAAAAAAAACTACTGACAGTCAGAATACAACCTGACACCCTGTTGATCAGGGTGTTGGCAGCAGTCCAGTTAGAATGCTAGCTGCAATCCTCCTGGAGTAGCAGTTGTGGCTCTGTCGAAGCAGTGATCCTGGAGAAAGGTGCAGCCCTCCACTCAAGGTCCAGTGGTGATAGGTGGGCCTGTCCTTCCTCTGGGAGCCCAGTGGAAAAGACCGACTTATTGTCCCAAGTCTCAGGTTTTTATCCAGGTAGAGAGGCTTGGCTCTTCCCCCTGGATGGAGCATTTCCCAATGGGACCATGTAAGTCTATCACTGGACTTAATGACCCATTAACAGAAGACCTATCCCTGGAGGGAGGATGGGTCATGGAAGAAATAAAGAAACTGTTCTTGCTGGTTTCTTATCAGCTGCCCTATTGACAGAAGATTACATCATCGCCCCCAATCCCAGTTCCAACAGATGGTGATAGTATAACACACCTTTGATTACATTTTGCATTGCAACCCATGACAATGTGAATCAAGAGATTTATACATTTGGTCTCAGCAGCTGGCAGAGATAGTGTGTTATGTCCCCTTCACAACTGTGAGGTTAACGGTTTTTCTGGGTGTGCTCCATCAAAGACTCAACTAGTTTAAGACTTTTGACACCACCCACTCCAGAAAATGTCTAATGACTCCTAGTGCCCTCTTTATATATGACACAAGATACTGCTTTGATAATATTTCTAATATGCTACTTGAATGGCAAGACAGGACAGCCCATGGCTCCTGAGTGCAGCAATACTGCAGAGATTCTGTTGCTTCAGCTTTTGTCCTTTCAAGGGGTTCTTTCAATGACATTTTTCTTCCCGAATATTCAGTCATAATACAAAAATGCAGAAGAGCTATAAATTCATAATCCCAGTCAATGTTAAAAGTTGGGCAGGATTTTGAATTGTTTCTCATGTGTTTTCAGCACATACCAGCAAACCATGAAGATAATCATTCTATAAAAAGGGATTCCTGTCCATTGCAAATCCCTCTTGCTTCAGAGTGAATGTTTTAATTAATTTCAATCCAGTCTGAAAAGTTCATCCTTAATGTTCTTTGCAAACACCCTTTTCAGACTTAAAGGGTGTGCTGCTGCTTGATGTGTCAGAAAGGAAAATGAGATCACGGATAGGTAACAGAGACTTGATGCTAAAAGGTGCAGTTCAGTAGGTGAAATGCAGTGGGTTCCTCTTGTCTTACCAGAAAGGAGAACTGAGAATGTCTGTAGATTACACTTGCTACTAATGTCAAAAGTGGGGTTTCTAACTGGCCATTCTGAAAACAGCTGTAGTCACAGGATGCTAATGAAAAATACTGCCAGGGGTTTTTTTGGCTTTTCCTGGTGCTCTTACAAATTGTAGTTTTGGTCCCAAAAGGCTTTATAATTTTGGGTACACCATTCCGTATGGATAAAGCTGATTTCAAATTTCGGGTGTCTAGAGTCTAGAGATGCCTTCAGAATTTCCAGTATAGAGATGGACCTGTATACGGAGAATTTTAGCCTGCTGGCAATAAATTCATTGTCTGCTTTTAGTGAAGTTTCATGATCCTAAGGGTAGTCTGCAAATCAGGAATATGACCTTGCTATCTGTGAGGATGCTGAGTGTCCCAACAGACTTCGCTTGCCCTGTGAGTCTCACTGGGATCTCTCACATGAGCACCTTCCACCTGCTGGTTCAGGGCCTTTAGCTAAGACCAGGCTTCAGCCCTCGTGAAAGCTGCCAGGAAGTAGCAACTATGAGGCTGCTCCAGGAGAGAAGAGAGGACAGGGGATGAGGGGGACCACAGTGTTGGCAGGGCAGTGCTTTCATTGATGGAACATTGTCCTGAGACAGAGCACGGTGAGAGCAACACTTTTCATCAACAATTGGGTACTCATCAAAGCAGGGCAGTGTTTCATCCATGATCAGTCAAGGAAACACAGTCTGAGATTCAGGAACAGCAGGGGATAGGAGAACAGTGAAGCTATATAGTGCAGCTACAGTGAAGCTCAGGCAGACTTGGGGTGGCCAAGTCTGAGCTTAAAAGGAAACTTGAGCCCATGGCAGAGGATCTGGGGTACTGGAAGGGGTACTGGATGAGGCTAGGCAGGTGATTTAGGACTAATGAGGCACTAGGAGCCCTGAGAGTCAATTAAAACTACAAGAGAAGAACAACAATCAGTTTCAAAATAGGGAATCCAGGAAGGTGATAAAATTCACTGCTAGATATCAAACATTTTAAGAACCAGACTAAGAATTAGACTAAGAATAAGATGGAATACTGAGGATCTCAGTAAATCAGAGAATTGTTCTTATGTTCTTTATGTTCCATAAAGCATAAAAATTGCAAGGTACCATTCTGCTTTAAAATAAAATAGAAATGGTTTGTATGAGGGAATTGATTTCTGTGATGTTTCAGCTCACCACCTTTTTGCTGTGCAAATTCAAATGTAAGTAATGGAATGGTTTTTTTTTTTCAAATTGTCAAGCAGGTTATTTTCAAAATTAGCTGCAGAAAGCTTTCTGAAATTGAAAAAAAATAATGTTTACCAGCTCTTCTATCTTCATTTTGCTGCCTTTATTTTGTGCTTTTAATGGCAGAGCAATGTGTTTATTCAGTTGTGCCATCCATCTCTGCATATTCTACCCAAGGGAAGAAAGGTAGTGCTCAGATTGCATAATGTACTCTGAGATACAGATGAATTCCATTGTGTTAGAAGTCTAAGTTACTGAATCTGAAAAGCTTGGGCCTGCTGCATTTTCAATACAGACTTTTCATCTATCCATTGTATTAGTCTCTTTTCATGGTTCCTTCTCACCTATGTTATCAAGTCCGCAAAATAAACGCCTATGGAGTTCAGTGAACCAAGTAGTGGTGTAAAATATAAACTGCTAACGCATTCTATTTGTGATTTAATGGGAGCCATACATCTGTAGGCACTTTGATTCATTTACTTGAAGTTCTCTCACATCTGCTAGTACACTGCATGTGCTAAGGCACATATACACTGTGCAACCTGCAACAATAATGTGATTCAGGATAAAAAACTGAAGCTACATAGTCAGTATATGGTGCAGCTTGAATCTGGCTGAAATATGAGTTCATGGTAAGCATTACAAAGTCTGTCTTTCCCAGTGTGGAATAAAATAAGGTAAACAATTTGTACAATTGTAGTAAGTCAGTGCAGCCTTAAGTAAAATGCAGCTGGGTTTTTAGCAGCACTATTTGTGTTTAGGGAGCACTGAGCAGTCATGATTTCCTTTCTTACCTAGTTAAGGGCTGCTAGACAATGAGTCAGCCTTCATTGTGAAAAAGTAATTTCCACCTCAAACTGTTGCATTTCCCTACAGGGAAAGCTAAGATTTTATGGGTGTGCAGAATTAGTTTTTTAGTGCAGCAAAACCAGCACTTTATTTGAGTATCAGGTTCCATAATCTTTAATAGCTTGGGTATATCTGAAGATGAGGTACATTGCCATGATCATAGCCCTCCAGTAAAAACATCACATGAAACATGGTGCAGAAAATAGTACTAGGAAAACTCTAAAGAAACAAGATTATTTAGAAAAGATTGTTGTACATGATCTGGAACATACACAGTACAGTTTATTTCAGCCAAACAATTTAGAATGTATCCTATTCTTTAAGAATAACAGAGAAAATCTAAGGTAAAAACAAAATCAGTTTGCAAAAAGAAGTCTAGGAGTCTTGGTTGTTCTTGTAAAAAAATGAAAGCAATTGCAGGTTACTTTCAAAGTACAATAATCTGTTCCTTAACCTCCTTCTTTTATGTGAGATGCCAGGATGTTTGAAGAAAGATCAAAAACTTTTAATTACTTCAGAAGGAAAAACAATATGTAAAGCTTTTAAATTCACTTTCTGCTTAAACTCATAGGACTTTTTTGCTATTTATAATCTTATAAATAATTAGATATATTTTGAAAACACTGAAAATACCTTTTGCCTAGGTACCTCTTGTCTGCATATTATCAGGCTGCTTTTCTTAGAGCCTTCTATGGATGTTTTTTCTGTCATTCTTATTATAGCTGAGTTCCCATATTGATGAGTTTCCATGCCACAGAATCTGAAAGTCATTGTTACTTCTTATGCACAAGTATACTCCTTATCAACTTTGTTATGGCCTTATTACGTCTAATGATCTGTTCCTGACGCATACAGCTTTTACTTCTGTAGTTGCGCAGCTTTCTATTTTGGGTCTGTATTTTTCTGAGATGTTTTCTCTCAGAAGTAGTAAGTTTATGGAAAAACACAGTTCAAAGAGCAATGTGTTGAAATTACCATATACAAATTTAAAAACATATCTTTATGTCTGCCCATGTCAAGTCTGGCAAGCAATCTAATTTTTCTGTGTTTAAATTGCCACTATTTCAAAATAGAAAAATGAAAATTATTAAATACTCTGTGTAGTTTGTCTAAGGAGCTCATCTAATAAGAAATTCTTACACTTTTGAACATTAATAATCTATAGCATTTGCTACATATTTCCTACATATCCTAATTAATTTGCAACAAGAAACATAAATGCTATCTACGATCTAATTTTACTTTTCAAAACAGAGGAAAAATAGCAGGAATAGTGGCACTTTTTGTAATTCAAACTCACTAGAGATCAAACATTTTGAACTAGAGCAAAATCATAAAGATGTTTGCATTTTTAAAGCATGTGACAGGTATGTGAGAAAAATCTGATGCATATTTCAGATTTTTTCAGCTCTCTCATCTTTGCCCAGTGCTTTTCCAAAATGAAATTTGTGTGGAAAGAGAAGACTATTTTCTTTTCTCATATGGACAGTGGTTGCTTAACCAATTTTAGCTAACTGTTTAGGGACCTAAATAGTCACCCATCTTCTGGACTCTGTTGAGCTGTTCTTTTGTCTCTCTCTTGTTTACCAGACTGGATTCTAGACCTTTTCCATTATTCTGTGAAAGACATATTTGTATAATGACTTATGCAGCATTTGATGCTCAATTTTAATATATAAAAATAGATCTTTTCATTTTATGTGATAAAATGGACTTTTTTTTTTTTAATGTGTCAAAATGATAGAGTAATTTGGGTGAAGAAGTAATTTAGAGGTTATCTAGTTTCAGATCTGGATTGAAATAGTTCAGAGTCTTGTCCAATTAAATTTTGAATACCTCCAAATGCTAGGAACACCACTGCTCCTCTGCGTACCCATGTAAATGGCTGGAGACTTAACATGAAGAATTTCTTCCTTTGGACTGCCTGGAATTTCCCTTGCAACTTGCAACTGTTCCCTCTTTTTTTTTTGTCCTTTGCCTCTGTAAAGAACCCATTGTATTTTTAATCCCTTATTAGATAATGGGAGATGGTGAATGGATTTCTCCCTGAGAATTCTCGTCTGAAGACTGGGCAAAATAGACTCTCCTTGTGCTTCATGCATCCCAGACCTCTAACCATTCCAGTGATCCTCTCCAGACTGTGGTGATGGTGATGGTGCATGAAATTCCATGTGGTAGGCAGTGTGGCCACACAGTATTCCCTTCAACCAGTGGAGCGCATTCCTCCTAAAGTGACCCAGCTGTCATGGTGGAATGTGTTCTGCCTGTTATATCCTTAGGGCCATGTGTGGAGATTTAAGGAAGTGACTTAAATTTAAAAGATTTATTTAATTCAAAGAATATATTCCCCATCTTAAATTTCCATTTTGATGTGCCCAGATTTAAGAGATATGGCAATAATATGTACCTCTTCATTAAAATAATTATTAATGCTTCTTTTTGTTCATTTCCTTCATTGCTTCCTAGCACTAGTGGGATAACAAAGTCCAAACAAACCAAGCTATGCCACTCTGATGGTTTGACCCTGTATGAATGCCAGGTGCCCACTAAGCTGCTGTCCCTTCTCTACTGGATGGGGGAGAGAATACAAACTTAAAATCTGGTGTTGAGATAAGGAGACACCATTGACCAACTACTGTCACAGACAAAGCAGACTTTACTTGAGAATCTTACTTTACTGCAAACAAAATCAGATTACACAAATAAGAAATTAGGTAGTAAACCACCTCCTTCCCTCCACCCTTCTTCACAGGCTCAACTTCACTCCCAGTTTTGTCTACATCTTTCCTCTTTGCAGGGTGATGGAGACTGGGAGTTTCAGTCAGTGTTGTCTCTGCCACTCCCCCCTTCTCAGGGGGAAGGCTCTGCACACTCTTCCCTTGCTCCAGTGTGGGGTTCCTCTCATGGGAGACAGTTCTCCTTGAACTTCTTTAATGTAAGTCCTTCTCACAGGCTGCAATCCTTCACTAACTGCTTCAGCACTGTTGCCCCATGGGGTCACAAATCCTGCTGTAAATCTGTTACAGAATGGGCCCCTTTTATCATGGGCCCACTGGTCCTGCCAGGAGACTCCTCCAGCTTAATTGTCTCCATGTGATCCCAGTCTCCTCCAGTGGCATCCACCTGCTTCAGAGCTGGCTCCTCAGTGGGCTGCAGATGGATTTCTGCTCCTCCATGGGCTGCACCATGGGCTGCAGGGGGATCTCAGCTCTGGTGCCTGGAGCAACCCTTACCCCTCCTTTTACTCGGACCTTGGTGTTTGTAGAGCTGTTCCCCTCACAGGTTCTCCACTGTTCTCCAGCTGCATTTTTTCTTTTTCTTTACCTTCTTAAATACATTATCCCAGAGGTGCTAACACCATTGCTGATTGTCACCCTGATTTTTCAGGCTTTTCCTAATGCACTTTCTAACTTGTTGTTTTCACTGTAGCTAGCTTCTTTCTCACGCTCAAAAGTGTCCTTATCAG
>JAWWMU010000121.1:49909752-49920010 GCA_035048155.1 Cinnycerthia olivascens
AGACCTACTTTGCCTATATATACAGTGCAGTGATTAAACTTTAAATGGAGGGAAATAAATTATTAAAGTTTTAATGGTTGAAGAGGCTGAATGCATACAATCTTTTTTGTACTGCTTGTTTACACAAAATGCCAACATTGTATGTGTCATGCTTGGACCTGTGAGCTTTCAAGTCTTCTTAAAGACAGATGGGAAGAAAAAACAATGCATACCTTTATCACTAGATAAACGTCAATGAATCAGTGCAGGTAATAACGTACAATGCATCATAGAAAAGTAGTGAATGCCCAGCTTACTTTTGGAACATGATTTTTTTCATCTAGTCATTGGCAGTTGATGATATCTTTAAAATCTACGTGTCAATTTTGATAATTTTTGTAATTATATAGAGATTAAAATACAAAAAATTGTCATTTTTATATGTTTTATATTGCTAGAACAAAAATTATTTACGTCACCCCCATTTTTTACTCACTGATTAATTTTCTTGGTTTACCACATGCACCCTTCTCAACAAATGAAACAGCCAACGTTGTCTTTATTCCTCAGGATGATAAAATATAAGGGTAGCCCCCAAATCTCCAATTAATTTATATTGCATTGTATTTTCTACAAATAGTATTCCTGCTAAACAAGTGCATTAAACATTATGGAGGTGTTTGGAATAGTGTGTGGGGAGTATTGTGCCTGCAGTAGTAGGGGCCATGAGTGTTCACATCCTCTGTTGGGGTCTGACCCATGTCACGAAGGCTGAGGGTTTCCCTGTCACCAGATTTCTTATGATGCTGTCTCAGGAGGTACTGGGAAAAATCTGTAAATCTTCAACTAAATTCAGTGCAGAAGCTGTTAAATACCTCATAGGTACAAATGTGTGTGTGTGCATAAATGATGCTGAAATTTAAGGTAACAGCTCTGGAAAACTCAACTGTACAAGTAATGTATTCTTATACCTAAAATATAGAAATTGTAATGTATCTTCTTTTTTGCAATAATATAAAACTAGCCTCTCTGTTGTGTTATTAACAAACAAATAATTACTAAAAGATTAGCATACAAAAGCAGGAAAGAATGGAGATAAGCAATTTCCTTCCCAGTGTGTATTGAAGGCATTGCAGCACGTGACTCTTTTATCAATAATTTCACAAAAAAAAATATTTCTTACCCATTGTTACTAGAAATATATCATAAGCTGCAAGTTACCAAAATATGTATGGCTTATTAACAGAGTAGATACACTGCTTGCAGACAGCATAACCTCAGTTCCACTGATACAAAATATTCAGTGTAGCAGTGAACGCTTAGTGAAAGCATTTTTATGTTGTCATAACTGAGCCATGCATTTCAATTACTTTGCATCTGTGATTTCACCTTATAGTTACATCCTAACTGGGGTCTTCCAGACAGGCATAATTCTTTTTCTCGTGATTAGAATTCTATAATCCAGAGGATTCTAATATTGTTGGAATATTGAAGTCACAGGACTAATGCTGAGAGTTATAAGGTAAAATTGGTACACATACAAAATATTTATTTTTCAGGCAATTTTCTAGACTGCCAAGATACAGACTAGGAACTTCTTAAATTTGTCTTTGCAAAAGCATTCATTGATTTCGGTGTAAAAACTGATTTCCCATATATCATGCCATGACAGTTTACTAGGGAACTCGAACTAATTAAAAGAAGTGACAATATTTATTGAGTGTCCCTGTTGCATTTTTTATTTTTTAAAAATTCACTTTCACAAGGACAGTTTCCCAAAATCCTTCCATACTGATCCTTGCACAAGCTTGAGATTGTTGTTCATTGACCACCAGCAGCATCTCAGAGCCTATAAAGTCACATAACGGGTGTGCTGATGTCATGAACTAGCTTCAAGTAGTCTTTTGAATTAAATAATAAACCAATACTTTTTTCATCTCAAGTAAGTGGTTTTCTTAAAAAAAGGGTAGTTGACTAGATTAATTGCCTGAGATTATAGTGACATGTCACTAAGCATGAGAGAAAGGTGTCCTTGCTGTGTATATTACCTGGCTGTACTTGCTAACTCCTGCATGTTAGTGGATTCACACAGAACCTTGGGGTTCTGACATGGATGAGGCAGACTGTACCTTCATGAGAGAGGTTGTAGGCTCAGGCCTGAAGATGTTATTTTAACTCTTTTCCTACTGGCATCTTTTCTCTTTGGTTTAAAATCAGTCAGAAACAGACTGATTTTAGGTTAATTCTCTGGGCTCTGATTTGGGTATGCTTTATACCCAGTTTTTCTCTGCCTTTGCATTCAAATTAGTCTTTGCATGCAGATTGTTTTCAAGTTTTATTGTGGGGTTTTTTGGAGGTTTTTTGTGTGGTTGGGGTTTTTGTTTGATTTTAGGTTTTTGCTTCTTTTTGAGGTAAAGTTTTTATTATGGCCTTTTCTTTGCTTAGCATCTCTGTATCCGAAATAGTGAAACATTGTTTTTCCTAAGCTAGGCAAAGCTAGGCTTTCCCAGCTATATCTGTTTAGGTTGCCATGTTCCTTCTGAGCATCCTGTCACTGTTCTCCCATGGGACCTGGATCCTTGGCAGCTGCGCTGCTGTCACCATTGTCAGCAGTACACACAGGCTGACTCCCGCTCAGCTGGTCTGGAGGCCACTCTTCACAGCATCAGTTGGTGCCTTTTTCAGACAGACACCTCCACCCATTTTTTGTACTTCATGGAATCATAGAATAGTTTGAGTTGGAAGGGACCTTTAAAAGGTCATGCAATCCAAACCCCCTGCAATATGCAGGGGTAGCTTTAACTAAATCAGGCTGCCCAGAGACCTGTCCACCTCAACAGCAGAAAAAAAATCTGAATATTTCAGGATTTAGTGATTATTTTTAAATCTTTTATTTTTTATTTTTTGCATGTGTACAATTAGGCACTCTTATTCACTGATTGACATCCTTTATGGAGGCCAATTGCTCCTCATTGATTTCTAATAGGCTCCCTGTTTTGTTTTGAATTCCTATATGATCCTCTGTATGAAGTTTAGACTGAATGATCTCTTGAGAGTGAATAGTCTTTTACTCTGTTCTGTCTTACCATTGTGTTAACCTATGTGTTAGTTAAGATTTTGATAAAGATTCATAGATAGTACAGTAACAAACAGAGAAATAATTTTTGTATGTAAAAGACATTCTCAGCTGATGAGTCAGCCTACAGATATTTTCTTCCATCTTAAAAACATGAGTATTGTGGTAAATCACTGGACTGATAACGAAGGTACTGTGACTATGAGTAGCAACAAACAGCTTACCTTGGAAATAAAATTATTTTCTGAAACCCCACATTCAGTGTTAAATAATATCTTGATCAAAGGGGTTTTTTTTCTGCCATTTTCTGAATTTAATAATCAAATTTTGTGTAATATTTGTAGAAAGAAGAACATCATTCACATAACTGAGTCTTTTGGGCAGAAGCAGTTCTTAGTCTTGGATAACAACCTACCAATTCTGCATTGATTATTAACTTGCTCATTAGCTGCTTTAATAACAGTACTTCCCATGCCTACTCTGTCTTAAAACCTACCAAATGTAGCCAGCATAATTCTAATCCACACAGGTTTTTTCTCTTTACATGAGAAGTGCTCTCCAGAGGCTTGGTAGCTGATGTGCTTATAAGCTCTACTGAGAATACCAAATGATCTCTGACTTTTTCCACTTCTTAGTTTAAGGAAGTACTGGCTTGCCAGATCCTTGCTGTTTAGTTTGATTCTGGTTTTGCAATGATCATTTTCAACAACTTTATATTCAGCAAATTCCTTCCTTGAAACTTATCAATGACAAGCCCTTCCATAGGGACAGAATAACCCAAGTCACTGGTGGAGGCTACTCACTACAATGCTGGGTAGCAAACAGCTCTGCAGAAGGGTCTGTGCTTCTTAGAAAGCAAGTTGACATAGGACAGCAGTGCCTTGCAGCTGCATTGGCAAAAGTGACCAGTAAGCAGAGAGGAGTGATTATTTTCCATTCTCAACACAGTGAGCCCATGTGTTGGATTCTCTGTGAAGCCACCTGAAAAGGAGAAATTAACAAATTCAGGCAAATTTAATAGAGGACCAGTAATGTGACAAGAGGAGTGGAATACACAGCATATAAGAAGCAGAAGGATCTGGGCTTGTCTAGCATGGAAGAAAGAGGTCTGAGATGAATGTCTCTGTACTATTTGGCAACAACATGAGAGAAACTACAGTGAAGGTGGATTAAATATTTCTCAGAGGAGCACAAAGAGCGGAAGTTGCATCTGTTACAATGAAGAAAGTTCAGAGTGAGGTGGTCAGCTACTGGGGATGTTGCATGGAGAAGCTGTGTGATATTTGGGAAATTTTCAAAAGTTGACCAAAGGCTTGAACAAAGTAATCTTGCTCTGAAGGCAATTTTGCTTTTAGCAGAGGTCAGAAAAAAGCTCTTTAGAAGTCTCTTCCAACCAAAATTTTTCTGATTAGTTGCCTGCAAATGTATGGTACTTCTACCTACCTCTGACTAAATCACATGCTGCAGCTGCTGCATTTGGTAAACTTTTAAAGGAAAGGAGAGTTAGAACTCATGGATTGTACATAGGCTTGCTGTTTCAAACACAGACTAGTGTCTAAATTAATTTAGGCACTTGAAATTAACTAAATTAAAAATTAGGCAAAGTCATATAGCTTGAGTTATTTGTTCTTCTCTTGAGATCTGGCAGAAACCTGGAAGCATGTGACAAAATGTTGGTTAATATGTGGCTCCATAAGTTTTGCATGAATTTGATGGGAGTAATTTTTAATACTCCATCATCCATGCATACATCCATGCATACATCCATGCCATACTCATTTAAATTCCACATGCCTAGTGGGATTATTTACTGGTTAAGGGGTTTGAATTTTAAGAGATTGTCAATAAACTGTCCTTACACCACAGTGAGTAAAATCCCTTCTGTCACGTCACTGTAAGTAGTTATCTGTGTATCATATTGTTGTCTTTTTTTGTTAGATATTAATATAAGTCGTTAGAGATGGATGAGATTTATTGCATATTATGGCATAAAATACAGTGGGAGAAGGTGAGTGTCTTCTGTCTTTTTTCCAGTCATTAATATGGTACCGCATTTGTTATGACACAACACACCACAAATGACATAAAATAAAGGAAACTCAGGGTCTGTTACTCTATTTTTTACTTTTATGTTGACCTAGTAGATGTACTCTCAGATGCTTCAAAATTTCGGGGAAAAATCTTTTTTTTATTACCGAAACCATGTTGAAGTTTTTTTAAAAATTATTTTATACTTCAGGGATAGGGAAAGAGATTAATATCTAAATTTTAATGTGGACACTTGGCCAAGGTATAAATTTTATTCAAAAGAGCACAGATATCCAAAATGTTTGATACTTATATATAATCTGGTACACATTCACAATAAAAGCATCTAGACAAAGAGTACTTACTGGAGCCGTATCAGATGTTTGCTTGTGAGGAATCTCACTGAAATAACAGTGAGAGTCTGTTGCACTTGTAGTTAATAGTAGTAATCAATATTTAGCAGTGATAGAAATACTTAGAAATAGAGCTGCAACCATTGAAATGTGTTCTAAATATTCCAGAACAAGGTGAAAATTGGTCTGCAGTATTAATGTCTTACTCCTCCAGGAGATGCCAGAAATACAAATGCCGTCATGTATTCTGTTCACCTTTGGTACAGTTCAGCTCCCTTGCAAATGACATTATTAAAGTCCTCCCACTGCAGTGCTTTTTCCACTTGCCTTCCAAGCAATTTTGAGGGAGAAAAATTAAGAGACAGATCCCTATAATTTCTAAGCTGTTACAATACATGGACCAGTGAAAATGTTCATTATGTCTGGTTTTGTTTTCTGAGGTAAAAAAGGGGACAGTGAAAGAAATATGTAATGTGATTTTGTCTGTTATGGCCTGGGCTAAACCTGTATCACATGGAACATCATAGACTGTCACAAGACAGGAACTTGGAGCACAGATTTGAACCATTAATGAAATACAATGTACTCAGTCCTCTGTGCTGGTGCAGGCTCCCACTGTACGCCACTACCTAAGGCGGGTCATAGCCACCCTCCTTTTCTGAGTATGATGTTTTTCCCAAACCACCTTATTGAAGCCAGTATTAAGACAACAGACCCATTTCAAATGTTTATCCTCTTTGAGGTTGTTTCTGCATTCAGCTTTACCACAAGGACCCATAAGGATCATTGTGTCCAGCTTTGGACATCATCCTGCTTAGGACAGCTCCAAAAATCACACCTGAGAGCCTGAGAGCATTGTCCCAACACCTCTTGAACTCTGTCAGGCTTGGTCCTATGGCCTGTGACTATCCTGGGAGCCTCTTCCAGTGCGCAACCACACTCTGGGGGAGGAACATTTTCCTGGAATCCAACCTAAACCTCCCCTGGCACAGCTTCATGCCACCTCCTCAGGTCATGTCCAGTGCTTGCTCCCCTGCTTCCCCTTGTGAGGAAGATGTAGACTGCAATGAGGTCTCCCCTCAGTGTCCTTCATGCTGAACAGACCAAGTGACTTCAGCCCCTCCTCACAAGGCTTCCCCTCAAGACCCTTTATAATCTTCATTGCCCTCGTTTGAACATTTTTGAATAGTTTAATGTCTTTTTTTGTTTTGTTTATTGTGGCACCCAGAGCTGTCCCCAGCACTGGAGGTGAGGCTGCCCCAGTGCAGAGCACAGCAGGACAATCCCCTACCTTGCCCACCTGGCCATGCTGTGCCTGATGTTCCCAGGACATGGGTGGCCCTCCTGGCTGCCTGGGCACTGCTGGCTCATATTCACCTTCCATATCCCTTTCCAACATGCTACTCTTCAGCCTTTTGTACCATTTATTTCATAGAAAATTAAAAAGTTATTGCTCGTAGTTTTCTTAAAATCTGTCTCAGAGATTGAGTTTGTCTGAAATAGTCTAAAATCTTTGGGTTGCTTTTTTGCTCATGACAGGTTATTTTCTGTCTCTGCCTATCCCATCATAGATCAGTAATTTTACCATTTATGTCACACAGATTTACAGTCCTACAAAAGCTACCAAAAGAAGGAAATGCTTCCCAAAGGAAAAGCCTGAGGGCTGCATTGATTTCACACATTTAATTTGGCTGTTGCCTTCACTTTTTCCTCCCTCTCTCAACTACCATGGGATCCCTGGTTGACGATATATCACTACTTAAATCAATGTGTCAAATAGAGGTTTTTAGCCAAACTGGACATTTAAAATATGATGGTGCACTCTCTTCCAAGTCTCTGGTTAATTCTGCAGCAGAGTTTAGCATAATCTGCAAGCTTTCAAGTTTTTTGTGTACCTTTGAATTTAGCGTCTCACATCAAACGCTGACCTATGAAATGAAACAGAGAAAATACGAGTTTATTGTCAAGAAGAAGAAAGATTTTCACAAAGTGTTAATGAACTTCCTTAAGACATAGGCCAAACATTATTTAATGGCTTGGTCATCACAGCTGAATAAATATCTTCCTATACATTTAATCCTTGAATTTAATCAATCAAGGATTTTTAAGCCTGTTGAAGTTTGATTTCTCTTTTTATCTTACACTAGCAGTATGTTGAAGAATTGAAAGAAAATTGTATGTTATTTTAGCAACCATTTGAAATAGCTTTTTATTCCAGACCTTAGGCTTGTTTAAGGGAGTGTCAGTGCTGAAAAGTAGGGAATAAAAATAGTTTTTTAATCTGCTCTGGCTGCATTTTATTGCAGATGTAATTCTTTCCTAGTGGTGGGTGCATCTATTCTCCCTGTACACACTTGTTTCACTTGTTTGAACTATCAGCTTATGATTGTTTCAATTGTATGGAATATCACTACTTTCATAGCTGATGCAGAATCAAAGTGGTGGTTATAAATATTATACAATAAATACTTACACGAAAGAATAATACAGAGGCACTGCTTGAACAGATACATGAACATGACACATGTACCTTTTTAAAATCTTCCCTTCATGTAAATACTTTTTCAGCAGCAGCTATAATGTTAGTTAAAAGTCTGTCCAGGATACTGTGATTTACTGACAATTATAATAAAGTCTCTTGTTTGCATTTAGTCTTATTAATTTTCAATGCTCTGTCAGCCCTTTATAGAATGAGAAGTCTTGATATAAGGGAACAACACAAATGTAAGATTTTTGTATTTTACCTGCTTCTAACAGGCCAGTAGTCTAGGGGCAGTTACTCACAGGTTTATTATGAGAGCAGAACTACTGGTAACTTAGGGAAATCCTGTACATATTTATTTTTTTTACTAGGGAATCTCAGATTTTACACTTAGATTGACTTTACTTACTACTCATGCTGCTAGATGGGCACTTCCATACTGCTAACTGGAAAATGTTCTTCCCTGGCTCTGCTAAACCTATGGCATGTTTACACAGCATCTACAAGCCTGCTCCAGCTAGAGGAAAAAACCCAAGAGGTTTTGATGACACGTTACATATGTTGAGTTATTCTTGCTTAACACGTAAACTTTACTCAAGATTAATGTGTAATGGATAAAATGTTTTCAAAGACTCACAGAAACCTGTTTAACTGGCAGAAAGGTGTTTTTAGGTAGCTTTTTGAAGGGATTTTAGAAAGTTGGGAGAGCACTATAAAGGAGAAAAATTAAGAAAATTGTGTAAAGTGAAACTGGGTTTACGTTCATAGTGTTAAAGAAGACCGCATTTTCATTGATAGGCGAAGGTGGCTATTTGCAAATTCCTTCATATCAGTCTCTCTGGACTGAAATTATTTTCTTTATACTGGTGAGCAGTGGAACATCATATATCAGTTTCAGAGAGTATGGAGGAATATAACCCATGTGGTATGTGACTCTATTGAGCTGCATATTGCTTTTGTCTGGTGTTTGTCAGACCTGCTCATTTTCACAGAGAAAAGTATTTTCCTAATCCATTAGAATTCAGGGCAATTTTCAAGGTTGGCTCTGAAGTTGCCACTAGCAAGTCATGTTAAGTGGATATTATAAACTGATAGATGCAGTCATCTAAAAAATTTTCCATTTAGACATTATTACAATGCCTCCTGGTACTATGGTAAATACATAATTAAAAAGCCTGTTTAGCTTCACCAGCACCTGCAGGTGTATTGGCAGTGCACAGAAGATTATTCTGATCCATTATTCTTAATTCTGACTCTGGATTATTTAATCTGTTTCATTGACTCTAAATTGGAAAAGAAAAAAGATGTGGAATGGGAGATTCATTTTTCACTTTCATGCAGCTCTGTGCTAGGTGAGGTAGACCAGACATCTCGTCCGACACTGGGAGATGCGTGTGTTTCAGACCCTTATTAATTTTGGTAATCTGTTTCTGAACAAGCTCAGCGTAATTCAATGTCTGTTTCTGAAAGCAAAATGTTTGGTTAGGTTTCAGGTATTTTTCTTTAATTTTGTTTGGGTTTTTCTTCTATTTTTTTTTCTTCTTTAGTGTAACTTTTCTTCCTCCACCGTTCTAGCACATTGGAACAAATAATTGTAACAGCCACGGTATGGATGGAATAAAATAAAGAGAAGGTGTTTTCTCCCATTTACAAAGAAAGATGTTTACTTCTTTACTGGGATGTAGTTACAGAAAAGAGACTTAATGGCTGTTTGAACTCTGGGGAGATAACAAATGGTTAGCTTAAATATTGAACAAAACTCACTGAGATTGTAGTTTTGTTAATTAGTTCTTTGTATCACATGTTTTGATTTACTGTGTTGGATGCATTTTTTATTAATGTAGGTTTTTATGCTTTGAAATTTTTGTTTTAATTTAACACTAATTAAAAGTTAGTGATATTCATGGGATGTGCTCTGTTTAGGGTCAGAGGCAGGACTAGTTGAATTAGAAATTAATATTCAGGCAATAAAACATTTGGCCAAAATGAACAGTTTTGATATGAAATGAGATGATTAATGTAGATTACTGCATGGGCAATTTAAAGCTTTAGTGAAATATATCTTTTGGCTTTGAAATTTAATTAATCCTAGCTCATTGCACAGTGCTATGCACTGTTCAAGCATATGCAACATTAATAATCATTCTGATTCTCAGGACTGCCATGGAAGTGCATTTCAAATTGCAAAGTCACAGCAATTTCTACCATGACAGGGTCGATTCAGAGATGGACAAAGAGTGCATTGAATTTAACATCTAAATCTGAGAGCAGAAAAATCCAGAGGAATGTCCATAGTTGCAGTAGGATAAAACAGGAATTAGGGGCGCTAGGACAGCTTAA
>JAWWMU010000121.1:49969993-49980697 GCA_035048155.1 Cinnycerthia olivascens
AAATCATTATTAACAATTATAAAAAGAATGTAACTGATATTTATCTATCCAGATGTTAAGGCATCTGTAGCTAATGGGGTTTTTTAATAGTTTCTAACTCATCTTTTCTCTATTTAAAAATCTTTTGTGTGCAGGAATAACTGTCTGGAAACAGAAACTTAATTGAAACGAAGTTGGTTTTTTGCAACAAATCAGAGAAAAAAACCTAGTTTCTTTGTACTATCAGCACAAAAAGGCTGATGGGTGAATCTAACTGTGCCTGGAAAGACATTGGTGACATATGCTACAGATGAGACTTTTTGACAGAAGTTCTGATAGTGGTGGAGCCATGACTGCTAGTTTTTGCCAGCTTGGTTATAAGTAAACAACCAATTTGAGATTGTTTATGTAGATAGGAGCAAAGCTACTTTTTGTTTTGTAGAATTTCTTGGAAGTTAATACCTTAAGGGGCTCAAATAACTTGCTTATGAGGATTTTTCTCTGATAATTTTTTTTATCCAGACTAGCTGCTGTTAACAACCAGCACTGCTCACATCCAATAGTCCTGGGTTTCCTTCTCAGACTCCCGTGGTCTCCATAACCAGGCTTGCCACAGTTTGCTGGGAATTTCCAGCTTCTCCAAGTAAATGTAGGGCTGAACAGCCTGTCTCAGCATACGTGGAACAGGAAGCTTCCTGATCTGTTTTTGCATATGAAGTCCTTTGTACTTAAGATGATGCTTTCTTTTGCTACAAAGCTGCAACCAGAGTGAATCTGGTCCAGAGATGGGTTTCCAGATTCTCCTGTAAAGTGAATGTAAGCACAAAATCCTTGCTCACTCTGTCAGTGTTTAGCACTATTTTCTATACTATACAGCCTAGCAGTGTAATGACCACAAATGTGCAGTAAAGGGTAGCTGGAGGCTAGGTGGAAGGAAGCCAGTTCATGTTACCATGCACAAGATGTTGGAATGGGTAGCTGCTCCTTCTCCTCCTCTTGGAGACCAGCCAGTTGCAGAACAGGGCTTTGCTGGTGTCGTGCTGTATAATATGAAAGGTGTTTCATATATCATACTCTAGGTATTTAGGGATCATACTGGTTTTTTGCCAGGTAAGAGTGTGGTGAATAATTTGGCAACATGCAGTCTATGTGATACTGGGCACACATTTCAGTTTATTCTTCATCAGTTATGGTTGCTTCAAAATCTTGACACATTTGGATTCTCTATAGATTCACACTAATCTACATATTTACATTTTAGTTTTCTGATCCTGGGAATTGAGGTAACTATATGGTTTGTCCTACTTTCTTGATGAGTAATTCCAAATTTTATGCTATTTTAGGTTAGCTTTTGCTTTCATGTTCTCCATAAAACCTCAGCTGCTTTGTTATTACAAATGCTGTAATAGATATTAGAGGATGTGTTGATGTGTAGATTTCAAATAGATTTCTCAGGTAGAAGTAGTGTTAAAATGGGAAATAATGTAATTAATGCTGGTCATAAGTAGGTTTCTGTCTTTTAGATGATACATATGAAGTAATGAATAATATTTTGATAATACAGTATTATTTTTTTAACTTTTCAATACACAAATTCTAAAAGACACTTATGATAGCTAGATATAAACTAGTGATTTCCAATAAGGAAGTAAATTAATAGATGTCGAGAATGTAAAGGACTTATATTTTCTCTTGGTTTTACCTTATCTTCTTAATGGACTCTGCTATCCATCAGGAGAGGAAATCTGTAGGTTGAAGTGTGTGACACCAAAAATTCCAGACACCGAGCATTTTAGAAGGAATTGGCTGAAAATATAACTTCAATACAACTATAAGTGCCGAGCACTCCCGCAACATAAACCTGGAGGTGCTAAGCTGAGCACCTAGAAAATAAGAAATGTGTGCTTAAAGACTACTTTGTTAGCTTTGTATGACTCTCTTGCATCATATGCAAATTCTGTACCAGGACTGACAGTGCTGCACTGTCTTAACCATGAAACTGTTTTCTCATGTTGCAGTCCCCATCCACAGTGCATCGTCCAACTTCTATAGCAGATGAGGGAAACTAAGTTTTCTTCACTACATTTATATTTTAACCTCAAGCCCTCTTTGTTCTTTGCATTGGCAGAGTGATGCGGAAAAAAAATATTGTGTGATGAGGTAACTACAGTTTGCATTGTAATGTGTGCGCCCAAGGGGCCTGCAATAACACTGCACAATTTCTCAGCCCTGCCTGTAATGTAAATAAGGATGCAAGAAAGCATAAGTTCTCTGAAGAAAGAATATTAGGACATTTCTATTACTTTAAAATGCAGTTTTTATTTTCACATAAAAGGTAAGTATCTTCTTGTGAACTTGGGAAGTACCAGCATTATAAGCCAAGATTTTCATCAGGGAGATGATACAACAAATAACTAAAATCTAAATAGAAAATGGAGTAGAAGAGTATCATCTCCCACATAGAGAACAAATCAGATTGCATCAAATAATCAGCAATTCATCATTTTGCTATGGCTGCCATAGATCTGGGTTTGAACCTTGACCAGGAACACTTAGAATTCAAGATGAGAAATAAAATTAAGTCATCCTGTTTGGTCTTTTTTTAATGCCTCTGAAAAAAGTTCATAAGGGTTTGGTCATAATTAAGAAATAAATCTTCTATCTTCAGTTAATGTTATTTAATTTTTTCACTTCTTCTTGAACCCTTAGGATCTATGTCCAGAGCAATAAATATTATTCTTTTATCTTGTGTCCAAGTTTGTTGGTGTGGACGTCAAAAGAGAAGCTTTCTATTCTTTTGAATCACAATAGCAGTAATTGACTTACAGTAGATTTCCTGACAGCTGCTTTCTACTTTCATCCTTTGGATATAGTTCAACTGCATCTTGCTGAAATGTTAAAGTTTTTAAGGCATGACCTGCCACATCTATGCCTTTTGCAGTAGTCTGAGACAGGAAAGAAAATTCCATGGTTTTACTTGCACACTAAGCACTATAATTGATCAAGCCATTATAAGTATTTCTGTACTAATTTTTTAAAAGAATATAAAATAATCTCATATATAATAGAATAGAATATATAATATTTTAAAATATATCTGGACATCAGAAAATTGTCCATAGAACATTTGGAAACTCTTTTAATGCTTTACATATTATCAATTCTAACAAAGATTTGTTGTAACTTTCTGTTTTTGTAAATAGCTCTGGCAAAAAAAAGATAAAAATTATTTGTGCTACACATTTAGTAGCACTCTGTTGCAGGACAGTAAAGTTTTTAAATATTCTATCAGCAGTGGAAAAGTAGATCTGAACTATTTTATGTAGGAATACAAGCACCTGGTCTAAGAAGGAACATATGTGGCAATCAGGAAACAAGCTCTTTTAATCTAAAGGCTTGGATAATCCCTCTATTTTTAACTGTTTGGACTCTTGCCATTTTTATGTGGACCTTGGAAGAAAGGAAGCTAAACATTTTTCTTTGTCATAGCTTTCTCAGCAGCAGAAGTAAAATATTTGGGGGAAAATTCCTTTTCAGTAACATCCAGCTTTCTCTTCATCCTGACATTTTTATAAAAGACATTAGTGTTTTTCTTCTACCAATTCTAAAATCTGTATCTGGGGTTTCTTTTAAAACAATCCCAACTTGATTAACCTACATGTTCTTCCTGACGTGCCTGAAAGACTTAAGTGAACTCTCTAGCTGGACATAGGATTCTTGCTACTTACAACAGGTCTCCCTTGACCAGTAATGAGGATTACTCATGAAATCAACATGACATTTTCGTGCAAATGTTTGTCCAATAATTGATCAACACAAAGAAAATTGGTGTATTTATACATAACTTTGATCATTTGCTGGCACTATTGCACTTTACTCAAGCATTGTAGCAGAGACTGTACTAATGATGCAACAGACTGTAGTCATATACATGTGTGATTTGCAGCATATTTATTTCCTGGCTATGTTTTATTTCCTGGATGCAGGAGAATTAATTACAAAAGCATGAATTAATACAGATTTTAAAGGGTTTGAATCACAAACATTGTTCTAAGAAGGATGTTTAAAAAAACAAGAAGTCTGAATTTGCTACCCCTAGAGCTCCATAATGGTTTGAACACCATGTTCTGACTATAAATACAACACATTCAAACACAGTATTAAAACTGAAGGGCATGAAGGTATAAGATTAAACAGTGACAATGCTTTTCAGGTACAGGTCGTAACAACAATTTACTTAAGCCTGTTAAAATCTTATTGTTCATGCCAATTATGTGCTTATTTTAGGCAAAAGGACATGCCTGAAACCTGCTTAAAGATTAAAAGACTGAACTTCTTCTGGGTTGTTCATTTTTTAATTATCAGGACAGCTAAGGTCAATAAAATGAGCTTTTTCTTACTTTTTTTGTTTATAATTCGACAATACTAATGGTATTAGACTAGTAAAAACCCCTTACATTCAGCAAAATTCTATAAGTCCATTTTACAGACAGAACTGGTTTTATAGTGCAAAAAATTACCTTAATTTTGTTCAGAAGAAGTATTGTATACATAACAAAATCACTTTAAAATTCAAAAATACTTTAAAACTCAAATATAATCAATAATAGATCTGAAGAACAGTGTCTTCTGTAGAGACTTATGAAAAGAAATGGTTCAAATTGCTCAAAAAATTGTATTCAGACCACTGTCATACCTAGTTGTTGTGAGCAGTTAACATCTGTGAAACAGCTTACCATTATAAGGTAATATAAAACAACACTAAACATAAGTAAAACATCCCCATATGTTTTGTGCTATTGCTTTTCCAAAGATTTCCTACTTGAATCTATCCAATTTTTTTAGCTGGATCTATGTATTCTTTGGGGAGTTCTGGTATCTCTGAATATACTGAGGTTGTTGATGACTAGTGTCTGGTTTCTCTATGGTCTTTTTCCTGTTACTGGTATTCAGAGTTAAGTTTGATTTTACATCAGTATTAGCAACCAAGAAAATCATATATATGTGCAGACTCTGATCACAGCCAGTCACCACAATAACTTCAGAAGTACTTTCTATGCATAAATGAGGCTGACATTAGAACCATTCTGACTCTTTTCCTTTACTTCTTCCCTTGAGTTCTTCAGAATAGCTGCAATCTCTTGTTATCCTATCACATAAACTCAGTTTTCCAGTCCAGTTGTGTTGCCTTTAACATCTTTCTACCTGCTTGCAATACAGTCTATTTTAACAAAGTTTCCTCTTCAAGAACATTTCGTCTTCAAGAACCTCCTGCCTACCTACATGCTTAGTGCAGCTCTTCATAAGGACCTTGACAGGCTGGAGAGATGGGCAGAGAAGAACCATCTGAAATTCAACAAAGGCAAACACAGGGTCCTGCACCTCAGGAATAATAACCAGTACAGTCTGGGGACAGCCCTGCTGGACTAAGAGGACCCTGTTTGAGCTTTGAGGTTGGACCAGGTGGCCCCTTTCATCCTTACCCACTCTGTGATTTTGTGAACCCCACAAGACCCATCAGTCTGATGCTCCTTCCATCTCAGTAGCAGCACCCCATCTTGGGTTATATTCCTCCAGATATCCTGGAGGCTCTATTCTCATAGGCTTTATATGTCCCTGGAGCACATGTTTCCGTACTAGAGATTTGTTTGTTTTCTCATAGGCTTTGGAAACTCACCCCAGTAGGATGGCTCTTCTCTCCTTCCTTCAGTGTATCTCATGCCCCTCCTTCACACCCATTCCTCCAAAGATCATGCTTAGAATGGGCATGTTTTAACTTCCTCATTTCTCCTCTGAGGGAGGTATTTTCAAGGAGCTGCTGCAAATGTTTCTCTGTCAGAAATTTTCAAAGGCAACACTTCCCAAAGCTTCCTCATCTGCTGCTATCAGCAATGTGCTCTCTGGCAGCCCTCAGGTGTCTGGACCGCCAGAGGGAAGAGCATGTCATTTTCGAAATTGCTATGTCCAGGATGCGCACGTGTAGGTTTCCTTAGTACTATGCATTTTGTAAAAGTACTGCAGATTCAATCAAATATAGATAAAGCAAGTAAATAAAGACTTTGAAACTGTAAGGGACATATCTAGGTCTCTTCTACTTGTTTTTTTCCACAGATTTTTTGGGTGATTTCTACACTGCCATAGAAATTACCTGTCTCTTTTTCTTTAGATACTGCCAATACTTAGTGTCATGCACTATCTGGATGGATGCCATGCTTCACGCAAAGAGGAATTGTGCTTACTTCAGACAAAACAGTAATTTCTTTGCTAAATATCAGACATTTCAAAGAGATTAAAATACTGCTGAGGAGTGCAAGAGATATATTGCCAAACTAATAATAAATAAGTATATAGTCATCCAGTAAACAAAAAGTAATTTGTGTTTTATCCCAGATTCAGAAAAGACACATAATACACAAAGCTGATACTAGAACATCATCAACTATTCTGAATTTACTTTTATAACATTTTAGGTAAGGAAAATGACTTTGGTCTGCAACAATGGAAAATAAATATTAACGTAATGGAAAAAGATCTATTTGAAGGTGTATTAATTAGTATGTCACACATCTTAATTCTGTTCTGCAGACATTCTTTATACAGATTTAAGAATCTGACAGGAAAGGCACCATGATTTCAAAATGGCACATTCTGAATCTTATTTAGATTGTGGAGTTGACTTTGTGAGTTAATCAGAGTTATGCTTCTTAGAGCAAACCACAGTATTTTAGAAATATAGAAGAAAGATCTAGACCTATTAATCATTCTTTTGATGAAAGGTCCTCAAATATACCAGGATTGGCATTATTCTGAAGCACAGCATCCTAGATAGGGCATGGACAGTGCTGAAACCCACATATCCTGGCCAACTCTCCTAGAGTGAAGCTCTTACTTCTCCCCGAGCATGCAGCTTGGAAGCATGGCACCAAGAGGCCTAACTGATCAACACTATGAGATACAGATTTGCCAAAGAGCAGACAAGGTGAACTCTGACACTCTGGACTGTGGACATATCTACCAGTTGCCTCAGACAGAGGATCCCTCATGCCTTGATACCATCTTTTGCTGTTTTCAAAATCAAAAATCTGTTCTGTGAAGAGCATTGAGACACTATATCCTTGCTGCCAAGGGGGCCAAGTGTTCTTACTTCAAGTTGATTCTCTGGGCTCCTCTTCAGTAGCTCCAGTAGAAGCTTTTCAAGCTTGCTGGGAATTCAGTCTACATCTGAGCAAAGAATTCTTCCTTTTCCTCACAGATGCTTCAGTAGAATAAGTAGAGGTTTTTTTAAGTAACTAAGATCACTAGCATTTCTCTTAATTCCTGTTGTTTAGACTTTTAATTGTGGTGCAAGCAAGAAATATTTTGTTCTGAAAATTAGAACAACTAACTTCTTGATTTTATTTTTTTATTTTATCCCAGCAAACACAGTGTGAGCTCCTCATAGATCTTCTCTCTTTAATTTGTAAGAGAGCTGAGAAGAGTTACAGATTCTACCATTATACAGATATCTTTGTTAGGAAACTTTTGGTAAGGCAAGTTTATTCCTGCATCAATGAATCATACGGTCATGTCAAAACACAATTTAAATTATGACACTTTGCATAATACACCTAAGCAAGAGTTATAAAATAATTAAAATACTTCCGACTACTAAAATCACGTTGCAGCAATGCAAGACTCCACCTGAAGTACTGGTGTCATACTTTCTGTTGGCAATCTATTTCCTTTTCCTTTTGTCCAAAATTTCTCAGATATCTCTTTCACCCAACAGGTTTCTATATACCCTATCTTCTTTACCTCTAAGAGATCAACACTCATCAATATTGGAGGTCTCATCAGCCTTTGAAAAAACACTATTTCAACATGTGTACCACCTGTAAGAAACTCCATTTTAGTTCAGTACCCTAAGATGATCATCCTTTAATTCTGATTGATAATAATCACACAGATGATGAAGCAGTTCTTTTTTGGGAGCTACTTGACATGTCCAATCCCCTAATGTAGCCACTTAAGTCTTGCTGAATTTCCATTTGCAAGTTCCATGTTCAACTCCAGAGATGCAAATTCATGTGTTCAGTCATTCATTTCACGTTTTGAACCCTGAGGCAGAAGAATGAAATTGCCTCAATGAAATACTGTAGCAGCTGAACTTTAATTTCTCATTTTAAATAAGAGCACAGAATATGAGCACAGAATCCTTATTGACATAACTTTTTTCAAAGATATTGGGACTGTATTGATTTATTCACACTGAGGATGTGTCTCAAAGACATTACTCTTTCACCTGTATTTTAACTTTCTTCTGTTTTCTCTTCTAGGGCAACAGGCTTTGGCTTTTTGAATGCACTATGCAAAGCTGCAGCTGTACTTGGAAACCTAATATTCGGTTCCCTTGTTGGTATCACCAAAGCAATCCCTATTCTCCTTGCTTCTACTGTTCTAGTATGTGGGGGTCTGGTAGGACTTCGGCTTCCTGATACAAGAACCCAGGTGTTGATGTAACTGGAAGAAACATTTACTATCTATTTCCTTCTTTGTACAAATGTCAATTCTCCTGACTGATGGTGCAAAGGCTTCAGATTCTCAACACACAGTAGAGTGCTCAAATGTCAGAAATCAAACCCAAAAGATGCTTTGGAATAGCAGAGATTTAGCAACCTCTCTATAAAAGTTTTAAATCTCACTTTTGTTTGCTTGCATACTTTGCTATTCAAACTCATTTCACTTCAAAGTGCAAAGCTACCTCTTAAAATAGTTTTGGTGACATATCTAGGAAGGTAGAAACCATCCTGGTAATTAGATATTTAAAATGCAAGCTGTCAGATTATTTCAAAAATAGTCTCTGAATTTGGCCGTGGCATTGTGAGCTTTAGCAACAGTACAGACATGCAAGTCAATTACTTAGCAGTGTTGGTGTGGGGAGTGCTAATGTAACAATGCACTCAGCAATTATCAGGAAACTCAACTGATTGCATCAGTGCTGGAAACAGTGAGCTTCTGCAGCTGTGCTTAGGTGGTAAAAACTCGTGGCAATGACTCTTTCTTAGGAAACATTCTTAGGCAGATTCAATCTAAGTAAAGATTACCAACTACACCCCATACTGGCTGAGAAGAAGGCAACAGCGACTGCAGGGAATTTAAAAGTACATAAAGGTATGCAGCAGAGAGAATAACAATATTAACACTTTCAGTTCTTGCTGCTGATGCTCCAGAAAAATTTTGTTTTATTCTCATTTGTGGCATCTGGAATATTTTTACCATTACAAACAGTGAATTTGTCTTATTCTAGACGTTATTTGTCTAGAATTTGTCTTATTCTAGAATAACTGTGAATAGTTTTACTGTTGTTAATATGAATAAAGGAAGAATCAGACCATTGAACTATATGATAAGGAAGATAATTTCAGAGATTTTTTTGGAATCTATATATGTAAAGACCTTAATTTTTTTCATAGTTTTTACACTTCATAATATAACCTTTTGCTCAGCTGATTTTTAATAGTTCCAGAAATGTCTGACCACTTTATATTTTCAAATGTCTCTTTGAAAAGCCGCTAAGAAATAAGCCATGGCAAGGCTGCAGGGAATGGTAATGTTTTTATTAGACCAAGTGCATAGATGGAAAGAAAACGGTAGTAAATAATATTCCTTCTATGCTGTGGGTTGTTCTGATTACTGGAAAATTCCCCATAAGTCCTAATGTTATGCAAAAGGTTATGGATCTCTTTAAAATATCAGCATTACAAATTTAATACAGATAATACAGATACATTTATAAAATTATCAAAGAAAAGAGGCAGATCCTCTGATGACAGAAACTGGCATTGTTTTCAGTGGAGTTAAGACAACTTTGTATCAGCTGAATAACTATCTGCAGTTTCAAGTGTCAAATAATATATTTACTATAAAACATATGGAAAATTTTATTCAGTATTTTTTTCTAATGATGTCTGACAACATTTATTAGGTAGATGAATCATTGCCAAGGAACTAAGCTTTCGAATAAGGTCATCGTGTAGTAAGCTAGAGTTTTTTTATTGATTTTTTTTCTTGTTCTTAGATGTGAATTTGGATTTGGGTAGTAATATCTGGCACTACAGTCTTTATCAGTCATCATCTTTGTCATATTAAAAGAATCAGTAGAAGTCTGCATAAGGAGATCAACACATTTATAGTTCACTGTTCAATCTACTGATTCTAGAAGAGACATAATCAGTTATTAACAATGTCTCTGCTACACATCGTAGCACAAAAAATGTTAGCCCAAAATGTTGTTTTCTCCTATAAAATGAGAAAATTGGCAGAATTAAAAAAGCATGAGTGCAGAAAACTAGGGGATGTTATTTTGAAGTTAACAATTTAAATATGCTATAGTAAGAAAAAAAAAGTTTAGGAAGTGTGTTTATTTTGAAGTGTTAAGATGAAGATATTTGAGACAAAATATTTTATGTTTAAATCTGACTTAGACATGTCTCTTAAATTTCTTAACTATGCTAATAAATGAGGAAGAATTGTTTTTCACTATGTTCTACAACAAAATTCTGGCCTTAGTCTTGCATCTGTGGCTTTTGTCCACTAGTCATAGCCTTAATACTATTTTAAGGTCGTTTTCTATAATTAATATAATATTTGAGCCCTTTTTCACTGTGCAATTCGTAAGTAGCACATGTTCAACTCCTTGTACATACTGCACAAGTTATTTTGAAATCTGAAGCCTCTGTACATATT
>JAWWMU010000121.1:50008897-50021915 GCA_035048155.1 Cinnycerthia olivascens
CGACGCTCTTCCGATCTAGAGACTTCATAAATTGCAAACACATGTTTTAGTTTGGTGTTAAGTTTACATATATTGCTTGTATTGTTGTTGCCATAAGAGTGAGCAAATGCTAGATGTGCTTCCTTTAGTTTGGTGCTCTTAAGATTGTTGTTTCAGCAAAATACTTGGTTTGGAGTGTTTACATAATGTACAGAATGCTTCTGATATGCTTTTGATATTTTTTTACTCAATTGATATTTAGCATTGTCACTGTGATACTCTCATTAGAGGAAATGGCTCAAGGTAATGAGGAAGTTGTCCTGAGATCTGTTAAGCCAGAAATAACTTCAGGTTATAAGGTAGACAAGAGCAAATAACCTGAAAAATTAAGCTACTCAAGATGCTATGAACAAAGTCTTGTGTTAGAGGAAATTTAGTAGAACAAATACTAATACTTAGAAACTTGTGGATGTACAGTTTGAGTAAAAATTTATCTTTTGTGTGCAGCTGTCAAAGACTTGTCTTGGAAATCAAAGTATTTAGTTTATTGATAAATTAGTAGCAATATCTAGCTCACTCTGTTTCTGATTTTTGTAGTGATATATGCAGCGGTAGATGTGTCATTGTCACTCAGAACAGCTTTGAGTTTCAGGAAATATGTACTGGATGTACTGACTTAAAAGGTCAAGATTTGTCTGCTCTTTTCAAACCTTACTCAAAGGTTTGCTATTCAAGGCTCAAACATTTTGTGACTTTGTTCTCTCCTATAGATCTAACTCCTGATGATGAAGGAAAAATTAATTCATATTACTGTGTATGTATGCGAATAAGAAATAAGGGTCAGAGTTAGCCAGAAGCCCTGTAGGCCTGTGCCCTGCAAGCAATGCCTGCCTGTGCAGTGTGCTCCTGAAGTGACCTACCGGGGAGTATGAGGAGGAGGTCGCGCTGGAGCCAGCACTATCAGCTCCAGTACTTTTGCAAACACTTGCTTATTGAATAGCGAAGGCAGCCAAGCAGGCCTCAAGTGACAGCTGAGGTCATTGCTGGCCTGGCGCTGCCCCTGACCTGAGTACCTGCACAGGTACACTGCATTTGCCTTCTTCCTGCCAGAATTTATCATCTCACCCATGAAGCAGAAACAAAGGTGCATATCCATCCACTGTGCCTTTCTGCCTCTCTGTGGACCAGCACAGTCAACTAATCTAAGAGGTTTTGGAGTGAGATTCTAGTTTGTGAGCCTAAGGTTGTGCCTCCACCCTTTATTTTGTGGCTCCTGCTTGTGCTGGGCCATATCAGCTGTAGAAACAGCTACTGAATGCACAGCAATTCTGGGACTTGTTCAACAAGCAGCTCAGCTGCCTTCCCAGGGGAGCCAGGAATGCTGAAGGGAGGACAGGAATTGCCATGGCTCTGTTCTTCTCTGCCTCTGAGTGCCCAAGGGTCCTGCTCATCACCTAAATTTACCATATTTATGTATAAGTATTATGCAACATACAGCATTTCTTTATGTTCTTGTAAATTTGAAACCATTTTTGTATTCAAACCATTCTATCTCATTGTCTGGGTCTGTAGCTGAAAGCTAAATTTTCAGTTCTATTATCCCTGATGCACAAGTGTTTTTTTTCCTCTCTAAGATTAAACAAAAAAATTAAAAATCTGTTGTCCCTATAAGTCAAAGAATTTGAATTACGAACTTTGAAGATATTGTGACTATAATAATTATTTAGGAATGAAAACCCAGGCAGGCAGAGGCAGATGTGCTCTTGCAGTTTAACCTCATGATATATTCACATGCTTATATTTGTATTTTGAAGGAAAAATATGCTGCAACACTTCAGGTGTTTTCTGGAGCTCCTTTCAGAATGTGGAAAAAGTGAGCAGATGGTGTATTCAGACTTTGGTAGAAGGACCCTGCAACAGACTGGCTGTGAAAGAACCAGAAGATGATGAATTGTCAAAGGAAGAATAAAGACCAGATGTCAAGGCTGGTCTTTATTCTTCTACGCTACAGTCTTTCTCATGGTGATTTCCAATTTACTCAGTGATTAAGTGGTGCTCTTGCTCTATGGTTTTTCCTAGACAGGTGTTTCAGTCCTCTGAAGTTTCATGGTTCAGACCAAGACTCCTACAGCTCTTTAGTCTTATTTCCTTAGTGACCCAGACACAGCTTTCTCCGCAGATTCTCTTTTATTCCAAAATTCTTGCCTGTCATTCTTATTTTCTGTTCTTTAAGCTACACCTAACTAAATTTCTTTCAGCTGGTTATTGTACTGAGAGTTTGGTGACCGGAAGCTTTTTGATTTCAGCTCGCCAATAATCTGAATATTGAATCCATTTGGTAACTATTTCCTCCCAAACTTCTTTCAGGAGGTCTCAGTTATTCACCCCTTCCCCTCTCTTTTACTTCCCCTGTCCCTGCTCTTGTCTTCCTCTTTTCTTGCATTCAAGTCTAGCCTTCCTTAACCAGCCCCTGGGTAGTAGAGGTTTGCTACAAATGCATTTATGAATCACTGTTCTGGCCTCAAGCTGTAGTGGCAATCAGTTTTTTGGCATTTTCAAGATTGAAACAGAGTTGAATAAGGTTCTGACTTAGCCAGAAAACCTGCGCAGTATTTTCAGGGCATTATCTTAGTTAGCTACTGCTTAAATGGCTATATGTCTTTTGAATTTCTACCAAGCAGCAACAACAGAAGCAGAAAACCTTTGTGTTATGTTCTTCCTTGTGAACTTCAAGTAGTTTGCCTTTGGTGAAGCATCCGTAGCTCTTGTCAGACACACTTACCTTACCTCGGGTCCCTCTTTGCCACAGTAAGCCTTGTGCTCTATTCTGGCCGTGTGTGTTGGCTGAGGTGTCTCAACACAATTAGGTTGATCTTACTGTTGCCAGGTCAGAGGTTTAGCTATGCAAATAGCTGAGAGGAGGGCCAAAAGGTGTGGGTAGCAGTGTGTGAACACATGATGGGCAAACAAGCCTGAATTTGGATTTCGCGCTGCTACTGTAGTGAGTTGCCCTGCCCTTTCTACTGATGGTCTCCAGCCCCACTTTCCTGTTCTTCCACTCGTCTTCTGCAGTGGCTTTCTGCCCTGCCACCAATGTTGATGGGTGGGGTTGTGGCCTCAGGCAGTGGTGTGATGTGATTACACACAATGAAAGTTGCCTTTGGGATTCTGCAGAAGGCTGCAGGCACAGTCACCTTTCCTGTTAACTTGTTGTGACTCTTGATTCCAACTGCTTGTACAGGGATGATGAATACCCTTTGGATTAGCTTTTTTTGCCCCCCTGCATGATTGTCACAGTATTTTAGTGCTGACAAGTTGCTTGTTCTTTTATGTAAGTGTGTATACATTTGACTTATTGATATACGTGCAATTCTCTTCAGAGAAAAATTAAATATAAACTGCCTAATACTAGAAATAAATTTTATGGCATTTTTAGGCAAAAGACTTGCATTTGTCTTCTGACTAAATCTAATTACAGGGTTGATACTGAAGCACGCTACAGACACTAGCATTTTTCTGTCTTTCATAGTTGCATAGTGCATTTTATTAGCCTGGCAATATCAAACTGTTCTTCTCCTTATTTGCAGTCTGCTTGTGTTAAGTTGAATTGAGGTCACAGCCGGTAAAATGTAAGGAAATTGAATCCATATGGTAAAATTTTGTCTCTTTTATTTAGAATTTTAATGTATGTTACTAATAAAAAAGCAAACATGTTCAAGTAATTCCAATGAAATGAACAAAGCAAAGGGGAAGTGTGTCAAAATACATAGAATTCAAATTATAAGTTCTTTATTTAAGAAAATAGCAAATGAATAAAGGTGGCAAAGAAACCCTTGACACCTTACTATTTGTTTTCTCATGAACTAATCTCTTGAGAAAGAAAACTTGTTTGAATGTGCAATGCTATTTTGAATGCCTCGAGCATTCAAAAAATTGGTTGCTTTTTTTTTAACCCAGGTGAAAAATGTCATTCTTGCTGTAAACATATGTAAACTAAATAAACCTTCCAACTGGAGGCAATACCAGTATAACCATCTGAAAGCTGCCTTGAAGTTTGGCCGTTCCAATGTGTTTGGACTAAGCATGTGGATGTAGTATGGCCTGTAAGTGTCATTGGTGTCCACTGCCTCTTCAGTCCAAGCGCTTCCTGAGACTTGTAACTTTTGGGGGGAACCTAGACTGAAGGTTTATTAGTAAATAGTAACTATGAGTAATGAGTGTTTTTTAAAAAAAAAAAAAAAGTGAATTAAGAGCTCTAAGGTCAACTGTCTAAGTTGACCTAAAATTTTAAGGTCATAGAAAGGAGATAGAGTTTAAAGGTGTTTTTTGAGCACCTGAATCACGGGAAAACCTGTTGTGCCTTGAACTGACCAGCTAGCAAAGTATGCAAAGATAAACAGTTACAATTTTATTAAGCAATTGCACCAAGTATGCTGGAGACAGGGAGGCCAGCATTTAAATGTTGGGGGAAGCAGTTGAGCAACAAGCTGATACATTGCATTCCATGCTTGTAATAATACATGGCAACACTTACAGCTAAATGAAAATTGTTGGCTTTCCACCTGCTTCCTTCAATTCCACTGCTTTGTGTCCTTGTTCTTCCAAACATACTGAGCATTTATACGCTAAGATAAAATGCAATGTTACTTTTCTGCACAGAGTGCAGAAAACCTAGTAGGTTTTCCTACTAGGAAAGAGATGTCCATGCTCTAGTATCACCATACAGTAAGGTAATGACTGAACTACTTAGTGTCTTTTAAGTTTTCTGCTGAAGTCTCATGTGATAGTACTGCAGAAAGGCAGAGGTTTAAAAGCAGAGTACAGGATGTGTATACCTATAAGCAGAAAACCGAATGTTAAACTTTCTGGCAGCACGTGTACTCGCTTCCTCAATGCCAAAGCCATCTTCTGCCTGTGGTTAAATGAGACTTTTTCTAAACTTTGTGGGGATTAAAGTGTCTTGAGACATGTCTGAGGAGCCCTACAGACTTTTTGCCAGTGTCTGGCTGAAATGAAGTGGTTTTGACACTTGGCTCCAGGAGCATGGAATGTGGTTGCTGTTGCATCACTGTCCCCTTGTATGATAGTCCCAAGGTCCATGTATTGCAATATTGCTCAGTGTCTGTAAATGGATGTGGCTGGCCTTGTGGTAGCAGATACATAAGACTGAAATAAGACCTTTATCAAGGAAATGGGAGAAGGTGGACTTGGGAAAGTAAATGCACAGGAATGAGGCTCTCTGGGGAAGCTCAGGGGAAAGACTGGTTTAGCAAACGTTTTTAATTTTATATTGGGATGTTTTTTACTGCATGTCTGTGTTCAACACTCCCATGCTAATGGTGTGTGTTTGCTTTCCCTGTTTGTGCAGTGTCTGGCAGTGACACGTAGTCCAGAACAGTGGCCCTGGAGATCCTGTGTGACACACAATTTGTGAGAGTGGAAAATATCTTTCTGCTGGACAGAAGATAGTTTTGTTTGAAAATATGAGCCTGTGTGCTTTGACAATAAAATAACTAGATTAGGAGTGATATAGCCATTTTTAAGGGAGAGAGTAGTTCAATGTTGGAAACATTTGAAAAATTAGGTATTAAAGACACCCATTCTTTAATTAAGTGTATTAGTCTCCTCTCTCATGTGAATCTGCCCTCCAAGTCCACAGCTGTGGTAGGTTTTCTAGTGCTTGCAGTGTCTGCCTTTGTCCAGAGCTCTTCCTTGGAGCAAATTTCAGAGAATGGATGGAATACCCCTAACTGGAGAGACAGAAAAAGGTTCAGGCCATCTGGTCTCATTGCTGTGAGACACATGCACATGCTAGCTGCTTGCAATTGTACTTTTTGACAATGGAAGTCTATAGAAACCTTTTTTCATCAGAGCCTTAAATTTTTCATCCAAAGATAAAAAATTTACAGCATAACAATAGACCTGTAAGTACAAAATACCTTATTAAAACACCTGTAATAGGCATTTGGTGCTATAAAGGCATTTTTTTCATAGTAGTCTGTTGAAATATCTCTGTTCACATAGTTACAGTTGACACACTTCCTTCTGCATATTTAATAAACTGTTACATTAGATACCTGCAAGTTGATATTGGGAGTGAAGGCTTGGGGGAGAACTCTAACTGCTTTGAGAAACATTTTACTGATAACTGTACATGAATCTTTCCCCCGTATTTTGCAGCTTCCTGCTCAGTGCTCTGAGCTCCTGTCCTGTTGCAATGGGGAGAAGTGGGCCTGCCTCAGGGCATTGCCAGATCAATCTGCTCCACCTACAGGGCTTGGCTGCTGCTATATTGGCACAGTGGACAGCACATGAGCTGCTAAACTAGGAGCAACCATGAACTGCCCAAGGCAGGTACTCATGGGGTGCTAGGTGTCTGAGAGCATGAATTTACTAGGAATAAAAAGAAGGCATGATAGATTAATTTATTGACCTCTTTCAAATTAGGATAGGATAGTTATATGTTCTGTCATAACAAGGTTTTAAGTCACTGTGACCATCTAAAATGTGACTAGCTTCTTGTTGAAGCTTCAGCACTGAATTGTGATTATAAATGCTTAAGTTCCTCATAGTACAGGGAGATATAAATGGGATGCTGCCTAGAGCCTGTTGTACTGGGACTGGCTATGGCTAGCAAACTGTCAGGAGTTTTTGTGCAAGAAGGGTTCCCCGGTTTTTGTTTTTGTTATGGCACAGCTCTGTTGAGTTTTTTTGACTGTATTAATACTGGATATTAGGGAGGATGAGCTTGGAAGGAGGAGGCATGAAGGTGTGAGGGGGACATATACAGAATTTGCAGAACTTCTTGCTAGTGGAATGAGACTCCCTTGCTTACTGTGTGGCTCGGACAGCAGACAGCTGAGGACTGCCAAATGTGGTTTAGCTAATGTTTAATTCAAACACCCTAGTGAAAAACTTTTATCCCAGCATTTTACAGTATTTACTCCTGTGTCTTTCTTTCCCCTCACACCCCAACCCTGACTTTACAAATTCTATTCTATCACAGTAAGAGGATTTTGTTCTATCATCTTTTATGCCTTGTTTATTGAGCTTCCTTGTTGTGTGCCAAAAGAACTCTCCTCCTTATTGCTCACGTCTTGCTTTCCATGGGAAAAAGTCTCTGGTGGCAGGAAATTGAGGGGGATTGGCCCTGGGAAATAAAAGCCTCTGTTCCTTTCTTTGCCTTCTTCAGTGTAAGAAGTCCTTTGGTATGTCTGCAGCAAATTCCTTATTAAAAGGTCTGTTTGCTAGAAGCAGCCACGTGTTACTCTTGAACTGTTGCAGATAATCATGTGTATGAGAGAAAATGAATGACTAGGGAGCCTTAAGTGCTGTTGTAGATTTGCACGGTTTTTCCAACAACTTCAGTTTTCTCAAGATAACAAAAACTCTTTGGTTATACCTGAATAACTTAAGGATTATACCTCATAAAGTGTTCCATAAATTTCTATTCAGAATTTGTATTTTTTCTTTCCTTGCATGCTCTTTTCTTACATATTACAGAAATTTTTAGTTTAGCACCATTTAAAAGTACAATCCATGGATCCACGGACTAATTTGCAAACTGTTGCAAGTTAGACCTGTGAAACTTCTCTTAATTAATGTAAATTCTAACATAAACCACTGTGACCAGCAGGTCAAGGGAGGTGATTATACCTGCTCCACTCCAGTCCATCTGGAGTACTGCATCCAGTTCAGGAGCCCCAAGCATAAGAAAGGATCCTGATCTGTTAAAATGGGTCCTGAGGAGAAGACCACAAAAATGATCAGAAGGCTGAAACATCTGTCATGTGAGGAAAGACTGAAAATTGGGGTTGTTCTGCTTGGAAAAGAGAAGGCTCTAGGAGACCTTATTGTGGTGTACAAGAAAGAGAGGCAATTTTTATAAGGATAGGAAATTATAGGACAAGGGGGAATGGCTTCAGGCTGAAGGAGGATAGATTTAAGTTAGACATTAGGAAGAAATTCTCTAAGGGTGGTGAGGCACTGAAACAATGATTAGATTTCCATTAAACTCAATAACAATGTAAATTATCTCTGTGATTTTGGGACCTCCAAAATCCTTGTCATGGATGTTATATGAGGATGGACTCTGAACTGGATGACATTTACAGAGACAGTACCCGTTTTTTAAAATTCTTGTGTAAAGTGACCACACCTCTGCGAACCTGAAGTTTTGATCCTCTTTCCAGGTTCTTTTAGTAAGGTCGTGGCTCCAGTGGCTCTAGCACACTTGGACTGATTGCTAGTTTCAGTAATAATATTGCTGAAGGTGGCTCTATTTCTGAAAACTTGCTTAAATCCAGAAATATGAAATGTTTTCACATTGTCTATTAACGTTATGTCTGATTTGGTAAATCCTGCAGGCACCATGTTGGCTGTAGGTACACGGAGCACCTTAAGTTGAGTTGTCAGCTCTGTGGTCAGCAACTGCCATAGCTCCAAGGATTTGTCAACAGCTGGAGTGGCTATCTCAGATCAGGGCACATCAGAAAGTCTTTGCAATTCATAATCAGACCCCAAGCATCAATTAGTCCTAGATACTGCCTACACAGGACAATTTTAGAACAAAGAGGGTGCGTGTAAGTGTAATATGCCAATTCTTCAATTTAGGAAACCTCCTTTGTAAACACTTTTGTGCTAAATATGTAGAATATACATATATACATACGTAGGAAGCTGCTAGTAGAATGTTACTTGATTTCTGTTGAATCAATTGTGGGAAGAATTAGAAAGTTGGTGCACCTTACTGAGCACCAGAATATATCCCTCATTAAAGCAATGTAAGCTTTAGTACTGCTCACTGTTTCATGTGTTTCATACAACCTCTTCCTTTAGTGCTTTTTCATGAGGAAGTGTCTATGAGTGAACTTGATGTCTTAGCATGTTTTGTGTCCACTGACTCTTGGCTAACAGGGTGTCAACATCTAAAATTAATTGAAATAGAGAGCTTTAAGGCTAGAATTTGTATTAGTTCTTGTTGGTTGCCCAGATGCACTCCTAACGCTTCCTCTTCAAAGAAATAGTTTAGATTTTTCCTCTCAATTTGAAATTAAGTTACATAATTAATGAATTTAATTGTAAGATGTTGTTTAGATGCTTTTTTCCCCTCTGTATAGCTTTCATGTAGAGTGTGCCTTGGTCTGTGGTGTTTCGATCTTCTCAGCTGAACATTTTGTGTCAGAATCCTTCTTGGTAGAGGTCCTCAGGTGAAGCCCATAACACCCTTTATTGCAGCACTCTCTTCCTTTGTGAGCCGAGCATTATCAAAAAGTTACTGATATGGCAGAAATATGTTTATTCTTTCATCAATCTTCCTAGTCTTCTGACTAATACTTGCGCTGTTAAGCAGAAAGACTGAGCTTTCAGTCTCCAAACCAAACTTGTTTTTGTGTTGAACTTGGTGTGGCTGACTTGATGGATGCTCTCAGGATGTTTGAAGAAAGATGTATACAGGGTTCTAGTCGAAGACTGAACCCCTTGCCAAAATATATTATTACAGCTAGACTTTAAGGGCCCAAGTCTTCAAAGTAATTGCCTCTTCAGCTCAGTCCTGAGGCCACCTTTATCCTGCACGTTGTCATTTTTGTTTATGAAATTGTGTCTGCAACCACTCTGGATGTGATAGCACAGCTGCTTTGAAGCCAGTGCATGCTGGAGGGTTAAGTGTGTAATCAGATTTGGAGGCTGGTGCTGTAAGAGACTCCTCCCAGGATTAGCACTTTAGGTGTTGGCATTCTCTGTGCTCTGTATTTTCAGTGCTCAGATATCCAATGTAGAAACTTTAGTTGCTTTGACCCTGGCAGGAAAGAAGTTTGATTTCCAACTTGTGAGCTGCTGATACATCCTCTAGAAAAGGAGCTGGGTTTTCCACTTCCCAGTGTCTACAAGCTACTTGTTTTTTAGGTCTTGCCATTTCGTCTCAATGTTGCAGTGTTTGCTAAGCAGAACAACTATTGCATTCCATGATATCTATTGGCGCCTTCATCCACTCCCAGAATCAATCTTTGCAAATAATTTTAATGAGGGATTTGAGGCTGGCCAAGGCTGCTTTATCTGGGATAGCTTTGTTGGGATTGGGTGGCACCCATGGATGTGCAGATCCAGGACTAGATTGTAAAGCATTAGTGTTATTCAGGTTAACTCCTAGACTGATGCTTATCAAATGGGTCATGTGGTTTTCCTTCACCTATCTTCAAACAAGCTGCCTTTTTTCTGATTTGCTTATGGCTGTGTTGAGTTGTCTTTTTGTTGAACAAGTTACAAGAAACAGGGCATGGGAATTGTCATGGGGGATGAAGGTTTGGCCTGGTATTTGTTGTCCCATCACAGCCAACTAAGACAATCAGCTGGGCTCTTCTTAGAGCACTAGTCTCTATTTATGAGCACTCGTACCTGGGAGAACTTTTGGAAACAGGCCAGTGATCTCTGTGTTGCAAACAATAAAATGATATATTATGTTTCAGTGTGGGGGCTCGTCAGTACTTTTCCCTTGCTCTGGGAAATCAGGAACCCTCTGCAGCAGAGGAGCTATGTCATGGAGTTGGGAGCGACCTATCTGGTTGTGCTGATGGTGGTGAGGGCAAGAGCAGTACTAGGGAAGCCTCCATGGCCAGTTTGCCAGGCACAGTGTTTTACTGTCTGCATCCCCAGGTTTGCCTCCAAACTAATGTTTTGGTTCATGGCAAGCAATAGCCTGATTGCAGCATCTGAGAGCTCATTTTAGAGTGAGTCATGCTTATTGGAGCTACCAGACCTAAAAGAAACTCTGAGCAAGTCATGTATTTGTTTGATCAGTGTATGAAACATCTGTGTAATTAAGAGGAGCAATCTTAAAGGAAAGGAAGATGGGAGATATCAACTCCCAAGTGGTCATTAAAATTTAAACTACAAAGCTTGAAGCAGCTATTCAAGACCTTAACAAATGTATGGTAGCATCAGTCCAAAACGAGAGTGAGTAGTGTAATTTCTTTTGTGTCCTCAGTAAATGCATGTAAAGCCTGGAGTCCTGCTGTTTTTAAGTGCCTTTTACTTGAGTTGCCTGTATCCATTACCAGGAAATGTTTATCCACTACTTGAAACAATTGTCGAGTCTGTGTGGGAATGGAACTAACAAAGCATGTCACAGGGCATTTCAGGAGGAGCAGAGGCCATGTTTTTTCACTGAGGATGTGTCACAATGTTGTCAGCTCACAGGATGCCACAGAAAGCAGCTAGCCCAGCCCTGCATTTGTGTCCCCACCTTTGGGCCTGCACCATTGTGCCTACAAGTGTACAGTGGCTCAGATCAGGGACCTAATCCTCCCAGAAACAGGACTCTTTAGCAAGAGCTGCCCCTTGTTCTGGTTCACTGACCCAGCCACTGCATTGCCAGTTATGGCATGAGAGATGATGTGAAGCATGTGGCTGAAAACATGAAAGAATGTAGGACCGCATTTTTCACAGAATCATCAAGGTTGGAAGATACCTTCAAGACAATCTCGTCCAACATTCAGATTAGTACAAACAGGGTGTCAATTTTGGTAACTGGCTTATGCCGAAGGCTTTTTACAAAAGTCCCACTGTGGCTGAAATTCATCTAGAAGTCAGCACTACAGTATGTTCCTTCAGACTCACTGCTAGAAACATTTGGAAGAATTGGAGACCTGCTCACAGAGGCCTCCTCTGCACTCTACAAGTAGTGAAAGACCAGTCACTAGGTAGTAGCTATGAATAATTGGGGTCATTTGGAACTGGAGATGTGCACAGACAGCCTTAATAGGCTGGGAGAGTGTTTTTATGTCAGGTGATGATGTTGCAGCAGGAAGTAGGAGAAACCACAGATAGTTCATTTGATTACAACAGTCATCACCTCCATCACTGGGAGGCAGCTCAGCATGTTGCACTCTCCTGAGTTCCTGAAGTTGCAGTCAATTCCTATGTTGTCCTTGAGATACCTTTCCAGTGTGTTGTCTTTGTTTCTATTGTTGAGGATCTGCTGAGCATGGGGCTGCTCTACCTGCTTCTTGCCTTGAGAGTCCTCAAACTCCTCTGAGGATGTGTAAGCTGAAGCTCTGCTGGCTCCCAGCCTCAGCCCCACCATGTTTGAGTGCTCCATCCTGCCCCCAAACCAAGCAATGGCCTCAGAGCAGTACATGCCTGTGTGAAGTGAAACATGAGGAATTCACTGTAGAGAAGATAGAACACCCTTGGTGACCTAGACATCTCTGTGCACCATACTATAAAAGGCCTCTTTTGAAGAGAAGTGATGACTATTTTAATTTCCCTTCTTCAGTAATTCACCCAGATTCTAAGTAAAATTACTCTAAAAATCACCCTGAATCATGTATAACTTGATATGGGTTTCTGTTTGCAGCTATTGTGGATGATGAAAGGCTTTCTGCAGAGGAAATGGATGAGAGGAGGCGTCAGAATATTGCTTATGAGTATCTGTGCCACTTAGAAGAAGCAAAAAGGTAAGTAAATGAAAGCACACATTTCTGGCCTTTAAATGCAAATGTTCAGGCCTGTTGTGTTCTTGAGCATCATAATTTTTGATTCAACATCTTGAATTACTTTAACTGAATGTTGGAGTATCATAGCACTCAGTATGAGAAAATAATGCCCAATGGGCGAAGTCTGATTCAATGAAAGATTTAGAAATAATCAAGACAATGTCCTGAAACTGGCTATGGTGTCCATTTTCACTGAAAGTAGGGGCTGGATAATAAAACACAAGGCTGTACTTTTGTGAGAAGCTGAGTCAGGCTTATGTGACTAACTGGGAAAAGTATTTTGCTCCTGGCTCTGTGGCCGTGCTCCCTTCTTTGCATTACTGCTAGTGGAGTGACTCGGGTTGCTAAGAAGGCAGAAAATCACCTGGGCTCTTACAGGTTTAATGATCAATATAATAATCTCAGTGTTACAATGGTAAGTGCAGGCAGGGCAATAAGATAAGATGGACTCTGCTCTCGCTTCAGTTCCTACTGGTCAGCAATGCTCATCTTTTGAAGCAACAACCTGCGATGAAAGTCAACAGAGTTTTGATGACCTTTGTGCA
>JAWWMU010000121.1:50072544-50084241 GCA_035048155.1 Cinnycerthia olivascens
AAACATTTTTGTAGGTATGGCTATTCATAGTGAAATTGTTGTGCTTTTGTTGTAATGATATTTCCTTTTTTATTTTTTTGTCTGATTAGAGGAAGAAATCAGCAACATGCGGAAGGAGCTAGAGAAATATGGTATACAGATGCCATCTTTTAGTAAAATTGGTGGGATTCTGGCCAGTGAATTATCAGTGGACGAAGCTGCCTGTAAGTGTGACTTTTCTGTTCCCTACCGAATGCTTTGACAGAATGCTAACAGAATATTTTCTGTGTTCTCATTCACTTAGTTTCCCACCTCTTAAGAACTAGAAAGAACAGCAAACAAGTTTTTGCTACCACATTGCTTCATTCTTGCAAGGCCTCTTCCTAATTTATAGTCTGAATTTTTTGGTTTTTCCATTGACCCATAGGAAGTGCTACCACGAGCGAAGATCTCTCACAATATATTGAGTGGCTGTAATGTTTTGGTAGGTAGTGCTCCTCTAGAATAATGAATTGACCTCTGTGCATGCCTCTGCACCATTTGAGTACAATGAAGACGGCCAAGGGAACATGTCTTCTCTGTGCCACCTCTTTATTTTTTGCCTTTTGCAGTTTTCCCAAAACACCCAAACAGGTTGCTGTGAGGACAAGTCATTGTCCCATACAGACAAACCTCTAAAATATGATGTTGTATATTTGGAATTTGCCTCCATGGGTAACTTTCAATCTGCCTGACCACTGGCATGGTGGTACTCTGCTGGAGGATAGGTCCTGCTGGACAGTTAGGGTTTGTTTGAATCTGTCTTGAACAGTTTCTATTAAAAAACAGAATTAAATGGGTTTTTCTGCTGCTCATGCCTATTCATGTGTTAGTCTGGATGTTTTTCTTTATATCACTTTTTTCTGTGTGTGTGTGTAATGAAGTGATATATAATAAAAAAAAAATTCTTAAATTTAAATAATATGAAATCAAGTGTGTCCACTTAAATCAACACTTGAGATCTAGTTTCTTCAGAATGGTAAACTGAAGAACAGAAAGGTTGTCTTTGCTACTTCATTCAACCTTGCAAAGTGGCAAGCTGATTCATAATATTCTTAGTGTGCTGAAATTTTCAGAACCTAACTCAAAACACACTTGATGTTGAATCACATTGTCTCTGTTGTTTGTTTTGAAGCCTGCTTAATGTGTGCATGCTTCACCAAAGCTTGCTCTTAAAATGCTGCCTTTTGAAGTGACAGGAATTTTTTAGAAGGTTTTTTAGATATTTAGAGACTACCAAGCAGTTTTTCAGAGAACTTCCTCCCCTGAAAAGGAAAGGGCTCAAACATCCTTCACTGAAAGCCTCATTGTAATGTGTAGGGCTTCCTTTAACTTCTGAAGTGTTTTCAGTCTTAGGAAAGCAGGGTTTCCTGATGCTGGTTCTGTCCCTCTGAGCAAGGATTGTGCTGTAGATAACATGCTCTGCCCCACGGCAGGAAACATCTGCCGTGGGAACCCTGACACACTAGTGAGGTTGGATAATGGAGAGCCTGACAAAGGAAGGGGTCTACCATCCTTCTTCCTAAGTGGAGTATGCAAAAGGAGATAGGAAAGTGGAACAACTTCTGATGACTCTTACTTTGCTGCCAGTAATAATATAAAAAGAAATAAATGAAGAGAATAAGTTGAAGTGCTTTCACAGAGAGCTTATTCTGCAAGGAAACCTCTCTTTTATTCTATGCTTCCAGCCTGCCCTCTCAAGTTAAAGCAAGTTTCTCACTGTTTCTCTTGGTAGATGAGTTAACATCTACCAATATCTGTTTGATTCTCTCCTGATCTTGAACCTACCTTTTGAATGCTTTTTGCTAGCTCCATTTAGGTTAGTGAAGCCTCTTACACAACTGTGGAAGAGATAACATCCTTCCTATGTGCTCTGTATATGAGGATATTGGGATCATATATGTGTCTAAGGGTGGTTTTCTTAGTCCCTTGGAATGGATATGGATGTACACAGAGCCATAGAATGCTGCAGGAAGGGACCCATATGGACAATTGAATCCAAGTTCCTGATCCTGACAGGACTGCCTAAGACTAAACCATACCACTAAGAGCATTGTCCAGATGCTCCTTGAACTCTGCCAGGTTTGATGTGTGCCCATTTCCCTGTGAAGCCCGTTCCAGTGGCTTCCCACCCTCTCAATGAAAAACCTTTTCCTCATGTTCAATGTGAACTTTGTCTTTTCACAAAGTTTAATGACAAATGAAAGCACTGGGCTTCTCTGCTTGTGCCTACTCCACCACACCAGATGCTTGTACTGCCCAGCTCTGTCGTGCTGAGCCACTATGAAACAATTTTAAAACAACTTCCTGGTATGAACTCAGTAGGAAGCAATGGATTATCTACCAATTGCTATTCCAGTAGCTGTCATCTCTGAGGGTTTATAGCTTCACTTCATCCTTCATTTGCCCCTGTTGAGTGTTCAGTGATATGATCTTTTGTCTGACTTTCCTAAATTTGTTGACTCCTTTTTTTTCTCTAAACCCTCAAATCTGAAGCATCTTTGCTGTCTTTCATAAACTGAAAGAAACTGAAGCCTTTCAGACTCAGATATTTAGACCTTCATTTAAACTTAATTCAAATAACCTCTTTTTACTGCATGCTTTTCTCCACTTCAGCAGAACCATGCAGAGCCAAGTAGAAAGTATTGACAAAGTAAGGAAAGATGCTCATTGTGTTTTCCCTTCACACATCTTGGTGGCATGAAAGTAAATCCTATGCAAGCTGCTGTGATGATAAATGGGGAGTTGCAATGTTCCTCCTTTGGGATATGCTCTAGATACACAATTAGGAATTTTGTATTTTGTATAGTAAAGTCTGTGAAATATTTGAGATAATGTGCCACCAGACAGCCATTGGGGTTTCTTTGTGGCATGAAGGTCCAGATAATATGTAGCTCTAGTGCAAGTCCTTCATCTAAACTGGTCTTAGGGTCAAATGTGTTCAGGGAGTAACTGGGAGGGGTGTGTTTGCTACTACTCTACATATAATTCAGTTCTAAGTGGTTTTGAATTTGTACATTCAAGCAAATTTACTGTGTGAAAAAAAATGAGCTTTTGTGACTCTTAAATTCTTGGAGTCAACCATTTGTTTGCTAGACAAAGTTTTCTTTTTTTCTCAAAGAAAAAGTTTAACACTTAAACTGATCAATCGCTCTGGCGTGTCCTATGACACTCTTTTCCCTTTTTCCTGGGTAGTAACATTTTGAGGACCCTGCAAAGCCTGCTAGGTGTTTTTTGCCTCTGTTTGAAGCCTTGGCTTGGCAGGTGACAGGAGGAGGGACCATTACATAAGTGTGTCTCATGTGTCTAGGAGTTCATGGAGATCTTGAAGTGCAAAGAACCATCTCAAGGAGGCTTAAATGGGGTGTGCAGTGTTGCATCCTGCCTGGGGAAGGGTATGTTTGTATGTGTCTTAAACGTGTTTTACCTGAGGACAAGTTTAATGGAGCCTCAATTTCCTTATTCTTGTGCAGCATCTCTCAGATATACTCAGTTTAGACAGTACTTTTATATGGACACAAGCACACAGCTTTAAGGTAAAAACTACCAAAAATATTTTCAATTCCTAACTTCTAAATAAAATAGGACTTGAATTATAAAATATAACATTTCATTTTTCTGTCAGTAAAATATTAACCGTGTCATGGTTTAACCCCAACCAGCAGTCAAGCCCCACACAGCCTCTCACTCACTCCCCAACCAGAAAGATCAGAAGAGTGGAAGCTGGAGAACTCATACATTGAGAAAAAGACAGTTTAGTAGGGGAAGCAAAGGCCACACACACAAGCAAAGCAAACCAAGGAATCAATTCAGTGCTTCCCATGAGCAGGCAGGTGTTCAGCCATCTCCAGGAGAGTAGAGCCCTGACACACTCCATCACACCGAATATCCCCTTCTTCCTTCTTTCCCCCACTTTATACACTGAGCTTGGTGTCACATGGTCTGGAATATCCCTTTGGTCAGTTTGGGCCACCTGTCCTGGCTCTGTGTCCCCCCAGCCTCCCAAGCACCCCCAGTCCCCTCACCAGTGTGGCAGCACCCAAAGCAGAAAAGGCCTTGGCTCTGTGTAAGCCCTGCTCAGCACTAACAAAAACATCTTTGTATTATCAACCCTGTGTACAGCACAAATCCAAAACACACCCCTGTGCCAGCCACTGAAAAGGAAATTAACCTTACCCCAGCTGAAACTAGCATACCCCTGTTTGGGGGAAGGGTGAACATGGAACAGACAGCAATGTGCCACCTTTGAGTAACCACCATGTTCTGTAGTCTACAGAAGGGGAATAGAGTGGAGTGTTCAAATCTGTAAATTACCAAACATAAATTCAACCCTCCTTTCAAATAAATCAGAAGAAACAGTGACAGCTTTGGCTTTTTTGCTTCCTGAAGTTTAGGCCTGTGCTTTCAATTTTAGTGCATGCAGCTGTAATAGCAATCAACGAAGCTGTTGAGAAGGGAATAGCTGAGCAAACCATTGCGACTCTGAGGAACCCAAATGCAATGTTGCTCAACGTGGATGAGGAACTGGCACAGGACTACCAGAACGAACTCTTTGATGCTAAAAGGAAGAAACAATCAAATGCAAGACTCAAGGTAGTGGTGTTTTATTTGTACTCCTAATACACGTGTTTTTTCATGTTTCTTGTCATGCTGTAGCGTTATTGTTTTAAAAATTAACTTAACTTTTTAAAATTAGTACAATTAGGAAGAAATCTCCCATTTTTAAGATAACTAAAAGAAATAATGGTAATGTGATAAGATAAAAGCCAATTTTATAAGAATGCTTACTAAGAGTATAATGCAGCTAAACTTTGCCAAAAGGCTAAATATGCCAGAAGACTAAATAAGAAAGAAGATTATTTTCTTCCATTAATTGTTTTAGAAAAAATAAATTTACTGCTTAAAAAGTTGTAAACACAATAATACCCTTCTTTGAGTATAAAGTATAATCTCTGCCACAGATATTTAATGTGAAATTATTTGCTGTGTTCTTTCACATGAGAGCTAATGGTCTCTATGACAAAGTGCTAATTTCCTCAGTTCATTTAGTCAACAAATTGCTTTACAAATACTTTCAGTAAATGCTTCAACTGATGCAGTTTTAATGACTTTAGCTAATAGCTTTTCTCTCTGCAAACTGTTTTATGTGAACTAGCAACAATTTTGTTTTCTTAGAATGGCACAATTTCTGATGAAGAGAGAGATGTCTACGAGGAGTTGCTGACACAAGCTGAGATTCAAGGCAATATCAATAAAATAAACAGTAAGCTATTCTGGATCCTCGTGGAAGTATGCACACAATTCGTGATCTCCGAGATTCCAGCTGAACACAAACTGAGTCCGCCTGAACAAACAAAATATTTCTGTGGAAACTTGTAAAATATGCACAAGTTGCTAATATCTGTCTACAACTGGTTTTGTCATGCTATTCCTTCACTACTAATCTCTGCAGGGGGGCCTAATTTGTTTGTGGTTTTTGCTGTAAGGATTCCTCAGCTCAGAATCAAATAACTTATTGCCTGCTCTGTTTCTTTACATTCTTTTTGTGTGCAGAATACTGTAAATTTTGACCCCCTCTTCTATATAGACCCAAAATTCATTCATAAGCTTTTGCTTAGCTGTGGTTGAACTGCTTCCACACGGGCTCACACAGAGCCAGAGACTCCCTTTGTAGGATTGGTCATGAAAGAGGTATTTCTCTGCTAGATAAAGGTTGTCACCCTAGCTGGCTTTTACAAAAAGTGAGATGCTGACAGCAATGGACTTTTTTTTTTTTTTCCCATGCAAGCTGTATTTGCTGTTTATAGGCATTGTTTCCATTTCAGTTCACATAGCTTTAGTCCAAGTGAATGAGGCTATTGACCGGCAAGATGAAGGGGCACTGATGGCAGGTTTGAACCACCCTGCTCTGAGCCTTCTTGAAGTTCTGCCGCAAAATTCCTCATGGTACCTATTGCAATTGTGTGATTCTAAAGAACAGAAAATGCAGGTAATTGAATTGAACAGGTACTACGTGTCAGTTTGCACTTTTTTAGCTGGCTTTGATCCAGAGAAAAATTGTCTTTAGTCTGTCTTTCAGCATCATTTATGAAAAGTTTTATAAAGATTTGAGAATAATTGATTTACTGATCAACACCAAAGAGCTGCATTTGCTCTAAAGAGCACGATATCCTTATGAGTACTTACTAACTAAGGTAAAAGAAGAAAATTTAAGATATGATATGCAACCCTTAATATTTTGTTTCCAAAATTAGTTATAACAAATAAAACTAATATTGAATCATTAATATTAAATTAAACCACCAATTGGGCTTTAAGGAGAAAATCTATTAATTTGAATAAGATGAAAATCACAGAAAAATATTAATGCTGTGTTTATTGAGCCTTGTATTTGATGCACAGGTGATAGTACAATCAAATCCCAGTGTACCATCACCAGACTTCATCCCTTATCTCCCATCAAACAAAAAGCATAATTAAACCTTGTTTTTCTGATCTATTAGATAGCAGGCATTCCAAATATGCTCGACAAAAGTGAAATACAGAAAGAAGTTAGTGTTGCCAATGTGGAAGCTGAGGCTCACAAGCTTAGTGAGTAACTGTTTTAATACTCTTTACCATCACCATTTAATTATGTTAAGGTAATTGAGTTCACCATTTCTAGCACATAAACAAGGTTTCTTAAACTGAAACCATACATGTTACATTTTACTCTCATAATCTTTCTCCTCAATGGCACAATTGCCAAGTCACCAATCTGTGGTGCATTGGAGGTGCTTTTATTACGATAACTGGTTTGAGCCACTGGCAAGCATGCTGGCAAAAAACTGAAAGCTTGATGGCTTGAACAAATATTTTTCAGTGCACGATTAATACTTGGGAGCAATGACCATACTTCTAGAGTTAAGATGGAGGAATATTTTTCAATCACATTGCAGAAAAAATTATTCTCGCTTTTAGACATGTTATCTAAATCTAACCTATTCTTAGTCTGTTAAGAATGCAACACGACACAAGTTATAGTTTATTTAAAAATATAGTTAAAGGGGATCTAAATTTGCAGTGCATGTGTTGCTGCTTTTGACCGGAAACTTCTCTGCTAGGAAGTTAACCTTTGGTTAACCTGCTGTCATTTCAAACTGCATCTGAGCATGGCTATTATGTCTCTGGAACTGTATTCAATGCTTTGAAATGCAGGCTGATTGCTTTTGTAATGTGCCTTAGAGGCTATATTGCGAGGTCAGCTTAAGTCAGAAGATAAATTTGACTTTATATCTTAAATGTTAGCCTGTTTTAGATTAGTTATCCGTGGTGAAGAGTACTCTCTCTCTAAAAGAGTTACCTCTTGAGAAAAGAAAGGAAGAAGAAAATGTGATGTGTGAAAAGCATTAATAGCAATCTGGAGAGTAACCTAGGTCTTATGTTTGACTTGAGAAGAAAAGAAATAGTGGCTTTTGTTATAGGACCATGAGCAATGTAAAATATGCTTTGCAATTTGCATGCTGGGTTTCAAAACTAGAAGTCATTAGCTTGGTTATTGGCTGCAGAACTAGTCTAGTCCACTTCTGGACCTTCACTCCTTTCCTCTTTTCTCTTCAAAAAAGCATGCATGCATGCTGTAGCTGTGAGAGCCTTTCCTGGTTTCTAACTTTAGGAATAACCAGTAGAGAGAGTCTTCAGGGACAACGTGGCCCCATATGACTATGCTTCAGAGAAAATGAAATGAGAGAAGAGGGTTTTTTTTCAGGTCTGCCTGGCTAGGAGGTTTTCAAAGACTTTGTGTTGCATAATAAGCTCTAAGTGTTGCTGTATACAGGAACTGTGAATGGTGTCTTCTGTACAAGTAGTCTTGTCTTAGATTTGGGCAGTCAGTGGTGACTAAAAATGTTCCCTGGGTAACAACAGTACAGAGAAAAGCCATATGATAAGGTAGAGGAGTAGAAGTTATTGATGGGAAAGGTATTTGCATAATTGCTATTCTCCAATTAGCCAATGTGCTCTAACCTTCAAGGTTGCTTCCCTTTCTGCCAGACCAGAGTGGTGCCTTGTTCAGTGTGTTCCTGGGTGTGTCCTGGCCTGGGTTTCTTCAGAGATGGCTCCTCCAGGTGTGCAGTTATGGTGGCAGTGACTAAGCTGAGGGATGTTGTAATGCTTCTGCAGCTGCCCAAATGGGAAGTGTTTTTCAGCATTTTTCTGCTGGGCTTCAAACCCCTGACAAAGTCAGTCCAGCAAAAAGCAAAACAGGCAAGTTGTTCAGGTACTGAAAAGGTTTACACTCATACCCTCATATCCCTCTATTGTGGTCTGTTGAATTTAAAACCTGAGCTGTAGCAAAGGTATTCATTTCTAGATGGCAGTGCCTGTAAGGACTGATCTTTCACACTAGTGGGAAAAAAACAAGCAGGTGTTGGCATGCAGAGGAAGTTCTAGAAACCATAGCATGTGGTTTTCCATCAGTTCAGCTACTGATTTTCTGGTAGAAAATTCCATCCTTCTAATATATTTCCTCCTGAAATAGGCACTAATAATGTTGTTGGTACTTCAAGTACTTCACTTGTTTTAGCTAGCTCAATTAGATCCTGCCAAAGGAGGAGGTGAGAGGAAGTGTGGTGTAGAAGGAAGGGAGCCTTTGGAGTGACTGAGGTGCTGGAGCTGACATACACAGCAGTACCTGCTGCAAGCACACCCAGGAGGAGTTAGATCTTTCTCTGTACTAGGGTGGGGTCAGCTCCTTGTTTTGTGTTAGAGGCGCAATAAACAGTCTCTCATTTCTATAAGTCCAGAAATTTTAAAGCCCTCCAGTCAATTATTTGCTCAATACCTTTGAAAAGAGACTGTTTTTGCAGCATTTAGCAGTCGTGTCATTTTGCAAAAATGTTTTTCTCTTATGACAGCAAATTATATTCTTTGTTATAACGTAGTTGTCAACTACATGGCATAAAGAGCAAACAGCATATGAAAATTAATAAGCTTTTTTCCCTGCTGTTCTTTAGAACTTATAGCGGTTGACAATATCAATACAGCAATTCGTAACTGTGATCCTAGTAAAACACTGGTTGCACTGATGAAACCCGAGGCACAGCTGCCTGTTGTTCACTCATTTGCTGCTGCTATCTATCAGACTGAGCTGTTCAACCTCCAACAACAGAATGCTGTGGTAAGAGTGAAAAGCTTACAACCTGCTCATTGATGTTGTGTAGTCAGACCATGAAAGAGCACAAACATAGCATGTTGTTGTGTAAAATCAGACGTAATTCTCTTGCCATGGTGTTACGTATTGCATGCATCATTTTGTTTGAAAAGGCAATATTTAATTGCAGAGTTTGTTTCTTGCCACACTTCAATCTGGCTGAGCTCTTGTGTTGCAACAAATCAACTGGCTTTTTTTAATTGTTGCATGCTCTTATGGGGACTAACTCTGGTTTATATATTGTGTAGAAAAGTAATCCCCTGTTATGAGTAGGACCAGAAGAGATGAGATTATGGGGCAAAAGAAGGAAAGGCAGACTGACTGGGACATAGAAACCCACTGAGCTCCACCATCACTGTTGTGTCAGTCTGGCATGCCTGTGACTAGGAAACTTTCCAGGCTTCTTAAATCAAGCCCATCTCCTTGGATGGTATCTTGTGTGTAACTCACCTTTGTTACACTGCTTATTTAGCTTCCTGACTGCAGTACATTATTGTCCCACAGAACTACCTGGCACATGATGAACTGTCTATTGCAGTAGAAATGTTGTCAGCTGTTGTGTTGCTAAACCAGACCTTGGAAAATAAGGACATCCTAATGATTAAAAATCATCTCAGAGACCCATGCATTGGCTTCAATAATCTGGAAGAGGAAAACTTGCAACGGTAAAGGTTCATTTTGTCTTGTCTGGATGAGACTTGGCAACTTCTGAAAGTAATAAGTAGAGACTTTTTTTTAATGGGTGGGTTTTCCTGTGTTGTGGCTGTGAAGTTGAAAAAGCTGCAAGATAAACATCTGTGTTTTAAACTAATAAGAAATAGTGTGACAATTGCTGTACCAGTTGTATCTAAATATAAACAATAACAGCCTTGAAGGCTGTAGATGTGTGAGTAGCAGGGAAAATATCCTCACAAAGCAAATGTGAAGATCTGACAAGAATTTATGCAGGCACTAAAAATGAAAAGGAACAACTGTAGCTGGAAACTGTTAATCACTAACCACTCTGCAATTCTGAATCTCATGATCTTTGGAATGAGATAGTGTTTAATGCCTGAAGGTCCAGGAAATCTCTTGAGCCACAGCCAAGCCCTTTTTTGCTTGCTAGAAAAGTGAATATGATGCTGTGGCATACACGTATGTTCAACATTACATCACAGCCTTCACTTGGCTGCCAGCTGCTTGCCCTGTCACTTTCCTGACTTACCACAGATGTGCTGCCACTGCAGTTGCTCTCTAATCCATCAGTAGAAAATCAGGCAACACGAGAGACCTGTGCACCCAGTGTGCATGGGAGAGCATGAGAATGTGGACCAGTTTCTGTCTCTTAGCACAGATAGTGGAAGTCTCCACATGCTTCTGGAAGGCATTAGTAGGCAAAATGTACCACAGTGGCTGAAGATCTTCACTAGTTTGTCAGGGGACATGAATCTGAGCATGGCCCTTGCTGGATGTGTGAAAGCCAGAAGGAAGGCAGTCAGATTAAGAATAAGAGGCCAGCGTTTTGGTCAGAGAGAGAAGAATGACACAAAATGGAGCAAAACTAATCTGCTACTTCACCTCTGCTAATGTGGAGCTTGTAAGCATGAGAAGCAACATCATAAATATGCAGAAATGGCCCCGAAGTGTCCCAAGTGCAGCATTTCTGGTGATGTTACTGACCCAATCTTCAGATTACACTGCTAGCCAACACAGATGAAACAGTAGAAACTAGCTGGATTAGACAACTAAATAAAATTTTACTATACCATTATGTTAACCTGTGCTGACAACCATATGTTGAGTATTGCAGGAAGCTTTGACTTGCCCAATACCAGAAGAGTTACAAGAGAGCTATAAACTTCATTGAGGGAAATGCTGTTCAATGGCTTTCTATCAAAAGAGATGGACTTGTTTGGACTGTGTTTGCTGGAAGAGAGAATTTAGGAGAAGTGTGTCATAGGTCTCCAAAACTGTGCATGTTGTGGAGAAGGTTAATAGAATCAGTTACTAGTTTCTAATAGCTCTAGTTGTTTGGGGATTTTTGAGAATGTAATAAAGAAAATATTAGACCCTATCAAATATAAAGCTTATTTTTTTACAAAAAGCTATCATCTCACGTAGTCTCATGTAGTGGGACTCATTACTCAGTAATACATAAGATTTTAATATAGAGTAGGTAAATTAATGAAGTGCCTTGTTTGCAGTTGTTAAAGTGATGCACAGTCTCCAGTTCCAGACGAATTTAAACAAAGTCTACTAGATGTTAGCAATACAAATTAGGTTAGGAAATGATTACTGTCTGCTTGGATCTCTCAGTTTTGTGTTTTTTTTCCTGCCAGCCATTCTTTCCTTAGGCTTCTGATCTAAATAGAAGATGTGTATTTTCTGATCTAAATAGAAGATGTGTATTTTCTGATCTAAATAGAAGATGTGTATTTTATCTGACATAGTGTAGCAATTGTATGCTTGATTCAGGAATATGAAAATTATTTAACTTATGTACACATGAA
>JAWWMU010000121.1:50099819-50113269 GCA_035048155.1 Cinnycerthia olivascens
CAGGTGCGGTGGAATCTGTTCCCACAATGATGGTGGGATCTGCATGAGGAAGTCCTGAATTAGAGTAGGGATAATGCCATATAACATCAAAGTTTGCACACTCTTCAAAGCATCACCTCTCAGGAAGCAAAAGCTTCCATGCACCCTGGAAGCAAAAGCTGCCTCTCTGGCAAATCCAAGAGCATGAATTAGCTTTAAACAAGTTCCTGAGGAGGCAAGTTCAAGAAAGGGTTGCTTCAGGCTGCTGACTAGGTTGCTGCAAGAATTTAGTCAAGGCAGTTTTAATTCCCATTTTGTACAGTAGAAGTGAATGCTAATGTTTACAGCTTGTAACTTCATGTACCTCTAGAAGGCTCCCAAGTGATGATGATCTGTCTGTTAGGGCACGCTGAATGTCTTGCCATCCTCAACCTCTGCCCTACTGTCACCTGGTATGTCACTGATGGGGAGCAGCTATGCCCTCAGACTGCTCTCAGTTGTGCTGTGGCTGCATCCGAGCCTGGGTGGAGCACATGCTTTCTACCTAACATGCTTGCTGTTCTCCAAAATACTTGCCCTTAAAAGCATGAAGGAGGCTGAAAATGGGTAAAGCACTGAACTGCTCTGTATGACATATTGTTTGTGTGTGTCAGCATTAGAAGCCCATTATCAAAGATTCTGAAGGCTAGAGTTATGGGTATATAGAGAATAAGACACTTAATTTTTCTATCCTATTGTTTTACCCTAGTGGCTGCTGGAATATCAGTGATTAACAAGAGTTTGGAGAAAGGTGATTCACAGCCAATCCTGATGACACTACAGTCAAGGTTTGGATTACGAGTCATTCCTGAATGTGCTGAAGCCTACTTCAGGAATCTTTCTGAAGCCAAGAACATGAAAGCTACAGAAGGTAAAAAACTTCCTAAGCAGGACAGTTCCACATATCCATATCACTGAGGCAACAGAAATTTAGAATAGGGAGTTTACCTAAAATCCCTCTAAATTGAGGTAGTCAGTTGGTGCTTTGAAATCTTTTGACAAATGTTATACTTTTTCAAGCGCATTTTACATGACATTGTACTGTTGTGCACATAATGCAGATCACGGTACATGCTGAGAAGTAAGTCTAGTGATTTCCAGAGTCTAGCTGAGATTTTCTAGAATCTCAAACCTGCCTCTGAGTGAATTTAGGGCAGCTTCCCCGTGACTGTCAATAGACTACTCCATTCCCTCAGAAAACCATATTACTCACTGACAATTTTTTTTCATATTAGCAGATACAGAGATGCACACCTCTGTCTTATAGATTGCTGTCAAAGACCAAGTGTTCACAGCCCAATTATGGTCTCTGTGCATTGCCAGAGTAGCAGTTACCAGCAGCAAAAGCTGGAAATAGAATCTGTTCTTAGCAGATTATGGAATGTTTTGTCATGTTAGAGCTGCAAAAGCTGGTCATAGCTAACAGCAGCCAGGGTTAGCTAATGGTTACAAAAAAATTACTGTCAGCATAGTACCCGTTCTTACAGTAGATGGGCATGTTTCACTTTGTAACATGAGTATTTTGAAAGCCTTAGTAGTTTTATCTTAGGGCCTTTTGTCCATGAGGAAATGAGGTTTTTCCTGCCCGTCAGGATGCAGACTGGTTTACCAAAACAATAAACAAGAAAATGATGTGGATATAGGAAATGTCATGTGTGAGGTAAGTGTTAGTAAGTCCAGAATTTGAGCAGAAGAAAAGTATTTTTTTATAAACAGTCTGTTTCATTTATGAGTGATGATGTAAGATAGAGGACACTGTTTCAGGAGCACTAACTTGGCATGTTAGGGTTGGAGAGGCTAGCAGTGGATCTGTACCAACCTCGTAGCTGTTCCACTAACCTTATCACCATTTTTTTCTAGAGGAATGACCCTCATCCACCTAGCAAGGTAGTTTGAAAATCCTTACTACAAAAAGGCCCAAGATACCTAGAGATTTTCCATGTCAAAGGGCTCCACAACAAATACAGGAAAGGAAATGAATGGGGAGAGCTGTAATTTATCAGTGAAACAGGATATAAATATGTACTAATGGTATGAACTGCTTTTAGGTTCTAATGAAAGTCCATGGATTAAACTTGTAATGAAAGCCATGTATGATTACTATTACAATGTGGAAACTGAGGAAGGTTCCTGTGTTGCCCCCAAAGGAGCTATACCAAAAACTTCATGGTTAACTGGTGAAGAAATCCAGGTAGGTGGATAAAACATAGGCTTTTATTGCAAAAGCAACATAAACATTTGAGAGAGCGTGAGACATCACAGTATCAGGAGGTTGTGGTGGGTGAAACTGAAGGTCACATTATCAGTATCTGCTTCTGACAAGAGCAGCAACTTAAGTATAAGCAGACAAGTGATAGTGTTGTCTCCTGTCTAGGGTCTGGCAATGATTTAGGGATTTCCTTACTGGAAGTTACAGCATCTCTTTTAATGACCATCAGCAGACACCAATAAGGGTAGTCTGATTGCTTCCATATCCTTTTATATTTATAAGACTTTGCATTGACCTATAACAAATAATTTTATGATATATTTGTGAGCAGGTGGAACCACCATTTTCTGTTTAAATCTAGTCCTCTGACAGCATTCTTGTATCTCCAGATTCAAGAGGATGAGTGTGCTATTTACTTACTATTGAGGTTTTGTGCTAGTGTGAAATATAACTGAGAACAAAGCAGATCACACAATCCACTTAGTAATTTGTACTTCTGTTTTTCTGATGCAACTCATCTAAATTACACAAAGAACTCAAGCCAGTGTAAGTCCTTCTGAAATTCTGAATGCAGCAGTACTTGAGTGTCCTTCTCAAGAGAGAACTCACTAATTCAATTATTATTTCTAGATGTCTGAGTTGTACAAGACACTTGTAGGTGTTGAGAAAGCAAAACCCTGCGAATGTATAAAAGAATACTCTCTTCAAATAGCATACCCACTTGTATAACTGAGGCTTGAAAGCAGTTTAGTTACCTGGTGTAGGGTTTAGCAGTTAACAACATAGCTCTTTCTTCTTCCTGATTAAATTGTAGGGGTAAATGAGCAGGACTTGGATAGGGTGAACATAAACTGCAGAGATGGAAAGAACACAGTCCAAGTTCCAGGATGGTTTTGTCTTTTAAATGACCTTTTTCTATCATCTCTTAACAGAATATTGCTGGGCAAGTTACAGCAGATTACAATCGAGAGCAGCTGTGGCTTGCTAATGAAAATCTGATTGTTGGGCTGCAAGCCCGAGCAAGGGGATTCTTAATCAGAAAAAACTTTCAGGAGAGAAAAGCCTATCTTCAAAACCAGGAACCATCTGCCATCAAAATACAGGTATTGGTCTAGTACAAGAAGGTAATGTGGCCTGGGCAGCTTTCTGCATGTAACAGGTTACGTGACTGATTACTACCACTGATAACATTCTTGAACAGGTCTGTCTCCCTGTTTACAGCAGCAACAGATTAAAATTCTACATCTGCAAATATATGTGCTTTACATAGCAAATATTCAATTTTAAAAGAATCGATCATATCGACCTCCAGTGTAAGTTACTTGAAAAAAGCTCATTAATGCACAGCCCTGGCTTTGTTCTAACATGCTCAGATTTTTTGTGGTATGCCTAAATATGCACAGTACAAGACCAGAAGATATTTAAGTATCAAAGCAAAAATTCCTTGGCAAAGCATGACTTAAAAAATACATTCCTTACTAGACTGTCCCTAGTTGGAAGTGGCTTGTTTCTGCTCCATGAAGTCATAGCTGGACAGGGAGTGACAGCTGCCCTGGTGTTCTTTGGCAGTATTTCTTGGTTGTTTCCAATTTGTTGAACTCCAAAAGGTGTACAAAGGAAACGTTCTGCCTTCTGCTGAGGGAGCAAGCACTGACAGAGGCATGCACACTAGTTTTAAATGGTGACATATCCAGCTCCTATTAGGAACAATTTATTCCACCACCCACTCACAAAAAAAAAAAGAAAAATATGCAAGAGATTTTTTTTTTAATTTACAGGAGCTATATTTAACAGTTCATTATGACAGATAGCTTTACCACTAGTAGTTGTTATTGGAATTGACTTTTCATTTTCCAGCATGGTGTCTGAGACCAGTAAAGACTTGTACTTTGAGAAATTCAAAGTCTGTGTGAATAGGTTCAAAATATGGAGAAATGTAGGTAAATAAAGTTGTTCTCTGTTTTCTTTCTATTGGCGTTAAAGTAGAAACGACTTGTGGAAGGACAACAAATAGAGGATAAGGCTGGTGTCATAGGCTGATAGAGATAAAAGGCAAGAGCAGCAGTAAAAGTATCTGTTATCCCTGTCACTGGGTTCTTTGGCAAGTGTTTGTTTCTGAGCTAGGAAACAGAGAGTCAGCTGAAGAACTTAACTTGGAAAAGAGCCCAGGGCAAGAGCAATGTGGGTCCAGATAGGTAAGGGGCAACTTCTGGATGCAACAAAGTGACAGAATGGGTAGGGCTGGTAGAGACCTCAGCAGGCCATCTGGTCTAACCTCGCTTTTCAAGCAGGGTTATCCCAGAGCACATAGCAAGGGATTGCAGTCAGATGTTTCTGAAATATCTCCAAAGGCTCCACAACCTCTCTGGTTCCACTGCATGGTCACCTACATAGTAAAGAAGTTCTTCCCCATATTCAGGTGGAGCTTCTTGTGCATCAGTGTCTGCCCATTGCCTCATGTCGATTTTGCTCAGTACCTCTGAGAAGGGCCTAAATCACCCTCTTGATACATTTCATCAGATACTCATAGACATCAATGAGGTCTCTCCTCTCAGTTGTCTCTTCTTAAGGCTAAATAGGCTCAGCTCCCTCACCTCAGCCTTCCCTTGTGAGAGATGTTCCAGACCCCTCATCATCTTTGTACCTTCACTGAACCCACCCCAGGAGCTCCATGTCGCTCTTGTCCTGAGGAGCCCAGAACTGGACACAGCACTCCAGGTGAAGCCTCACCAGAGCTGAGTGTAAGGGCAGGATCACCTTCCATGATCTGCTCTTCTAATGCTCCCCCAAGATCCCAGTGGCCTTCTTGGCCACCAGGACATGCTGCTGACCCATGGACAGCCTGTTGTCCACCAGAACCCCCAGGTCCTCTGCAGAGCTGTCCCCAAGCAGGTCAGCTCCAGGGGGCAGGCTGGGGTTGTTCCTCCCCAGGAGCAGGACTCTGCATTTGCCTTTGCTGAATTTCAGATTGTTCCTCTCTGCCATCTCTCCAACCTGCTGAGGTCCTGAAGGGCTGCACAGCACTCTGGGATATCAGCCACTCTTCCCAGCTCTGTGTCCTCTGATTTTGCAGAGCAGGCATCTTGTCCCTTCATCCAAGTCACAGATGAAGAAGTTAAACTGTAGAGCATTGAACCTTTGGGCACACCACTAGGGACAGGTAGACCCTGTGCCACGGGTTTTAACCCTCTGGGATCTGTTGTTCAGCCAGTTCTCAATCCGCCTCACTGTCCACTCATCCAGCCCATATCCCTGAGTTTGTCTATGAGGATGTTGTGAGAGACTGTAGAAATCCCTGCTGAAGTCAAGTAGACAATATCCACTGCTCTCCCGTTACCCTTACATGCTTACTTTAGCAAACCCATGGCGGCTATTCCTGATCATCATCTTGTTACCCATGTGGACAGAGATGGTCTCCAGATTGAGGCACTCCATTGCTGTTCCAGGGATGGGAGGAGAGGATGAGTAAATGGCAAGAGCTGGAAGACACTTATGTGGAAGCCAGTGACTGGAATGTTAAGAGTGTGGATGTACTGGTGATAAGAGCAAGGATGAATTCAGGAGCATGAAGGAAATAGCACTGGACAATAAAGTGTGCTGAGATTGGTCAAAATTAACATGAAATGTATTAGGCTACCTTAAAAAATAGAGGCAGGCTTACCTATACCTTAGTTGTCTTGTTATCACAATGGCAGATTTTTTTCTACAAGATAAACACTATTAATGATTTTAGTGTGTTACACAGATTTAACAAATATTAATTTCTTATTATGTATCATGGTCTTCTGCCTTCTCTAAAATAGGCTTTCTGGAAAGGATTCAAGCAAAGGAAAAGCTATGTTGACAGATTAAAGGTGCTTCAAGGCAATGTTGCTGCTATTGTTAAGGTAAGAACACCAATGTATTTTGGACGTCAAGTGTGTTTGATCCCTTGATATAGTCCATCACCACCTGGAAATCAGAGAATAGGAGCACAGGCTGGATGTTTTCCAGAAATTTGCATGGTATTGGAAGTTGTTTAATTGATAGCTTAAGCAAATTGCATCTTGAAAGCTCTGTGTTTGACTTCCAGCTTCCAGGCTTTGCAAAACTTGAGGGGCTCTTGATAGAGAATTCCTTACATTTCTCTTTCCAACACTAAGCCAGGAAACATTTGGGATGACAGTGCATTATTTCCTTATAAGCTGTCAAATCTCTCTCTCTGAAAAGTGCCCACTTTTCTGAGATGTTAATGGGGCCGTTATGTCAAGATTGGATTGTAGATCACAGATGGAATATTGTGACAGGTTCTCCTGTTTTTAAGGGAGACTGGGTTAGAATTGAGACCTGAAGGTAGAAATTATTTCCAAAGATAATGTAACACACAGGTGGGAGAAACTTGAACTCAGCTTGATTTAGTGGTTTAGTGGGAACCCCTTTATCTGGTCACAGACCAGTAGGAGCGTCATGGTACAGCCACCTATGGCCCTGAGCACAAAAGAACAGCCTGCCTGCAGAAGCAGACATTCAAAAGTAAATTTAAAACACACACACAAAAGCTTGTGCAGTGTTGCTTAACTTCTTTAAAAATTTTATCAAAATTTCAGATTCAGTCATGGGTCAAAATGTGGCTTGCAAGGAGAGCTTACAGGAAACGCCTACAATACTTTAAGGATCATGTAAGTAATTTTTCTCCATTTTGAACAGAAGCATTAAAGTATGGTAGTATGACTGCAAAAGCAGTTTTGGGAAATAGGAAAGAGGGTGCGAGTTTTGCAGTATGTCTCTGAGCAGAAGTGTGGCACAACTAATCCTTTTGCCTAAACTTGATCCCTTTCAGCATGACCAAATTGTGAAGATACAAGCGTTTCTTAGAGCAAACAAGGCCAGGGAGGACTACAGAACACTAAGTAAGTATTACACAGTTGTTACTAACATGTAAAATGTTTGAGAACAAGTATGTTACTGTGTTCAGTCAGGGTTTTTTATAAGTTTCACATGAGATTTCTCAGGCTCTTAGTTAACTTCAAAACCAGGTGCAAGTGTTTGTAACAATTATTCTACAGCTGAAACTATTTTGCATAGCTGTACTTTTAAAGTATAACAGAATTATTGTTAACTGGCATAAACTTCAAATTTCCTGCATAGTGGTCAGTTTCCTAAGGGCTTTAGGTGTGTTCAGTATAACTTCAGCTAATAAGCCTATTTTCTTCATCTATAGTTGGTGCTGAAAATCCACCCTTGACTGTACTGCGCAAATTTGCCTACCTCTTGGACCAAAGTGACTTAGACTTTCAAGAAGAACTGGAAGTAACAAGGTTAAGGGAAGAAGTGGTTACAAAAATTCGATCCAATCAACAGCTGGAGAAGGATTTGAACTTAATGGATATAAAGATTGGATTGCTGGTGAAAAACAGAATCACTCTTCAGGTCAGCAGGCCCTGTTCAGGCTCCCCTGGTAGCAGACACTGAGCACTTCCCCACACTGGAGGAATTCAGGGTTACATAATCACAGCTGAGGCTGGAAGGGATCTCTGGAGGTCATCTGGTCCAAACCTCCTACAAAAGCAGGGACACCCAGAACAGGTTGCCCAGGACCAGATGGCTGATTATCTCCAACAATGGAGACTCCACAATCTGAGCAACCTGTGCGAGTGCTCAGTCACCCTCAATTAGTCAGAATACCCCCAGTAAATTAGGCACTATCTTCGCGTGTTTCTAACTTGTGCTAGACGTCCTGTTGTCCTGAGTTGTATGTCACTGTGTTTTGCTAGTTGTGGACAATAGTAATCACTTGGCAGATTTAAAGTCTTTTATAACTTTTCTATGTTAGAATAGAGTAGACTTCTGATCATATTGAACTGTTTGTTCAATGTTAATTAATCGATGTTCAAAGTTAAATGAATTAGTCTATATAGGAGATCAGGCCTTATACAAGCATTAGCATTAGCAAGCAATACTGGTTTAAAGACATTAAAAAACTGGGTAGTGAATAGAGCAGCAAAATTTACGAAGTTGCTAATTAAGTAATACAACATTTAACGTGGTTGGGAAATGTTCATTTTTCCGATCTGCCTGTATTGTGAATATATAATCCAGATTTTGATCATCTTTCTGCAGGATGTGGTACTGCACAGTAAGAAACTTAACAAAAAGAGCAAAAGTCAACTGGAGGAGATGGTTATGGTTGACAAACAAGGCATCAAAAGTTTGAGTAAGGAGAGAAGAAAAAAATTGGAGGCTTATCAACACTTATTCTACCTTCTACAGGTAAATTTTATTGCAAAAATTAACACTGCAGCAATTTTTTGAAAACTAGAAATATATTGTACTGCTTCTTTTGTTGTAATGATGGTAGTAGTGATTGTGAAAATATTTCCAAATAACACACAGACTGCAACACACACTATGGTCAATTTCTAATACTTTCTGTAATTAAGAAAATCCTTGTTGTTTTTGAAGTGTGCAGCAAATATGGCTGGTTTTTGCTTGAGTATACTTCAGTCTGTACTGAACATTTCTCTTCTGAAGAGACATGTTTACCTCCGCATAATCCATGTAAACTACTATCACTAATAGCGTACATTATATGTGGTGGAAGGGAAGTGGTCTGCAATGCAGTTCACTGAATATGATGTACCTGTTCTCGTGCTTTTTTTTATCTCACCTCACTGACATTTTTCTAGAAGAAATTTAGATCCTCCCAGGGCAGATGCCCTCCAAAGCAGACATGTAGTATGCAAAGTTTTTTGGTAGACAGCTATTGTCATATGGTAAATTCCAGTTGTCATCAGATATGTAGACTAGATGCAGAGAAGTACTATCCAGAGACTGCAAATAAAATCCTTTATGGAGCTTCTCACAGGTAGTGCAGTATTCTGTGTTTCTTAAGTACTAGGATTTGGAAAAATGACATATATTTGAGTCAACAAAACTGCTTTAGGCATGAACAAATGTAGACAATTGCCCTCCAGGTGGGGGTGAGTTTGTCCTGGACAGACATACACAAGTCATTTTTTTGTTTTGTAGACTAATCCCACGTATCTGGCAAAGCTGATTTTCCAGATGCCACAAAACAAATCAACGAAGTTTATGGATACAGTCATCTTCACTCTATACAACTATGCCTCTAATCAACGAGAAGAATACCTGCTTCTCAAACTCTTCAAAACTGCTCTAGAAGAGGAGATAACGTATGTGCAATCACAGAAAGTATTTAGCTAGTTTGTGCTTTAGACAGTTAAATGAATTCTTTGTGCTTAAAGGAAACTGATGGTTAATCTTTAAACTACCATAAAATTACATACATAATTTTATTACAAGAGAACTTTGTTTTCTGGGTGTTACTCTTAAACTCAAGTGATTGCTGATTCAGGAAAAAAATAACCTTTCTATGGCAGACCGTATTCCTCTATGAAAAAATTACTTGTAAAAAGATGCTATGGCTTCTTGGTTTGTGTTTGAGTATGTAAGGCTGGAGAAAAAATTATCTTTCTTTATGTAATCTTATGTTCTGTAAGTGAAGATTGGTGGCTTAGCCTGAAATAATGAAATGTTATTTTATGCTCTTAACAGACACTGGCTGAACTGGTATTTGGGTCTGAATCAGGTATAAATTTTCTGCCATGGACTGTGCTATGTTCCAGGACATTACTATAACACATGCAGAATTCAGATGGCAGTCTCTATATATCACCTTGTTTTATATAAAAGCCTTAAGAAACAGATTATACAGAGAGGTTTCAACATTGAAACAGGGTAGTTTTAAAAGTGTGGGGTTTGAAATATGGATAACTGCATATGTAAGTCAGAACTCTTCTGTTCCTGGTACAGCTCTAAGGTAGACCAGATCCAGGATATTGTTACTGGAAACCCCACTGTCATTAAGATGGTTGTCAGCTTCAATCGAGGCGCTCGAGGACAGAACACTCTGCGCCAGCTCCTGGCCCCGGTGGTGAAGGAAATCATGGAGGACAAGTCTCTCATCATCAACACTAGTCCCGTGGATGTTTACAAGGCATGGGTAAACCAGCTAGAAATGCAGACTGGTGAGGCCAGGTGAGTGAGGAAGCTGGACATATTGTACCATACACATGAGGAATCCCTCAGTTCTGCTTTTTCTCTGACAAATTGTACTGTACTTGCACTCATGCATCCCTTCTCAATCTCCTCCAGCAGAGAGGTTTTGGGGAGACATGCTTGACAAACAGGTGCTTTAACTTGTTCTGAACAATTACAGGATCACTTTCATTGTCATGACCTTTCAAAGTCCATTACTTAATCGTTATAAGTGGAAGAGATTATGCCATGAAACAACTTAGTCTTTTTCTCAAGTTTTTTACTAACAGCATTTTAGTAGTGTCCCAGGCTTTTGATGAGCTATGCTGGGATGGGTATGTGGAGATGCATGCTTTTTATTGTTATTCTTTTGTTAATATGGGAAGGTACATGATAACATGTGCACTCCCAATTAAGCAAGTAACTTATCTTCAAAAAAAGGAAGCCAAAGCATCTGAGAATTTTAGTAACAAAACCCAGATTCAGTTGTATTTGTCAGGCTTTTTTTTGCTGATGGCCTCTATGAAGAAAAAAAAAGTGTTTTATTCTCAAATGTATTTAACCTGGTTTAATGTTTATTTTTTTGCTTTGCAGCAAACTGCCATATGATGTGACCACAGAACAAGCATTGACACACGCAGAAGTAGTCAGTAAACTGGAATCATCTATGCAGAGCTTGCGAGCAGTAACTGACAAAGTTCTCACGTCCATATTCTCCTCTCTCAATATGATGCCGTAAGTGCTGAGTTAGGACTCCCCAGGCGGCAGTTCATGTGCAGTTCACTTGAACCTCTGTGATGAGGTCCCTTTCAAATCCTTTCCATGCATCCAAAGGCTCTGATACTGCCTCTCGAATGAGTTGCCCAGTAGAGGGAGCGGTTTCTCTGCCTCTGTCCTGCTTTAGCAGCCTGGCAAACCTCTCCCTGTACTTGAAACGTTTTGTGTTTTCCATTATCAGCTCGTTCTCGTGTTTCAAGGGAGTGGGCAAAAAGCCAGTAACTTAAGCTAACTTGAATGATTGTTCTGGGTTTCATCTAAGTCTTTTCCAACATTTTGCCTTTTCATCTGTTCTACATGTAGTTATGGAATGAGATACATAGCCAAAGTTCTGAAGAGCTCACTCCATGAGAAATTCCCGGATGCAACAGAAGATGAACTATTAAAGGTAGACTTCTTAGGGCAAATTGCCAGCAGCATGTTGTTTTTATGTCAAAGTGGATTTTTATTAACACTAAATATTCTAAGGAACTGGGAAAGCAGCATTTATTGAAGAAATTTGGCATTTCTTATTGAGTTACAAGGGGGCTGAGGAAGGGGAGAAGGGAGTCCTGTTGCTACAATCTAGGTATGTTAATCTGGGTGCTCAGCAATGCTGTTTTGGACAGTAACTGTACATAAAAAGCTGGAGTTTATCTGAATCATCCTGGGGCTTGGGTTGGCAGTGAGGTCCTTGTCATCACCAATCCTTTTCTTTTTTTCTCCTCTATCTTAAGTTGTTAACGTGTTAAGAAATTGTAATTTAAATGCAATAGGGAAGGTGTCCTCTAAAAGAAATGTTTGTGTAGATTATACTACACTTGGATTACATTACACTTAAGATGCTTGAAAAAGTTGTAGAAATGGCATTTGTACAGACTGAAAAATAGGGTGTGAGTGCTAAGTGTGGTACAGGCACAGTGGCCTCTGTTACCTTACCAAAGCCATGGTGTCTCTTCAGAGGACTTAGGGGAATTGATCTGTAAGCCTTCCAAACAGCTAAGAGACTGACAACCCTGTCAAATTAGAACTATTTTGCACTTCAATAAAGACCCTTTTATCAGTGTTTAATTATATGGCTCTAAAAGTACAAGGTTTTCATTTTAACAGAACTTCCCTATTCTTGACTGTCCATCAGTCCAGCAACACAGATTAAAAAATTGCTCAACACATTAAAAAACTTAAATAGTAAATTGAGTACCCTCTTGAAAACCTTTAAATGTTTAAGTTGGAAGTTCAGTAGGTGCATACATATAAGCTAAAGAAAATTGCAGAAAGCAAATTCCTGCCTTCTTTCTAAGACCAGGAATTCTTTGAAGGTGCCATCTTCAGAAGCTACTGTAATATTGTTACAGAAACTGCAGTTTGGGAAATCTGTTTTCTAGATTTCTAGGGCTCCATTGCAGTCCAGTCCCCTTGAGAAATAATGGGTCCCCTTATCAATGACTGCATTAAATGCTTCCAGTATCTGCAGAACTTTGGAGAATGAGCCTAGGGAGTGAAACCTTGCAAAATTTCAAAGAGTTGTGTTTGTGTTTAACTCCATGCCCTGCATTAGCTGTACTACAGCCAGTATCAGATTAAAATGTGGTTGTAAGAGTCCATAAGTGATGTTTACAGAGGTGTTGTAGGAGGAGTATCATGTCAAAGACCAGAGGTTCTTCCAGTTAGCCCCACAGGTAATATGTGTCTTAGAGATTCTTCCAGCACCAGTTCCTATGGACTAATTTAGAAGTAGAAATGATTGGTCATGTTTTATAAGGTGTCATTACTGTATGCAAAGGGAAGATCTCTTAATTTTTTTCTCTAACTGTTTCTTTAGATTGTTGGCAACCTTCTGTACTATCGCTACATGAACCCTGCCATAGTTGCTCCTGATGGCTTTGATATAATTGATATAACAGCTGGGGGCCAGATACACCCTGACCAGAGGAGGAACCTAGGCTGTGTGGCAAAAGTCCTCCAGCATGCTGCTTCTAACAAACTCTTTGAAGGAGAAAGTGAACATCTGTCATCTATGAACACTTATCTCTCACAGACCTACCAGAAGTTCAGGTATGCAAGGCCCTTACAAATAGCTAGAGAGTAAGAGCTTTCCTCTAGGATAAACAAGTATGGTGGACTCCTCCTTGACAGGAATTCCTGTACATTGTTAAAAATATTGAGTGATATGGCAAAGAGAAATGCACACTGGCAAGCAAACTGGAGCAGGTGTAACAGGTTGTATTTTCGCTTGTGCATTAATTTGAGATCATCTTTGCTGTCTTGGTTGCAGTTCCTTACTGCAAACACAGACTGAGACTGAGGTAATTCATTATCCAGCAGAGTCAATGTCTGCTTTGATTTGGGAGGACATCTGAACATTTTGTCTGTGGAAGAAAAAAATATTTGCCAGGAAAAAGTGGCAGGGTTTGCTTTTATTCTCTCATC
>JAWWMU010000121.1:50118695-50131196 GCA_035048155.1 Cinnycerthia olivascens
TGTTTAGATATTTTCCTTGGAAACTTAAACTGTATCTTTAATTTTCTGTTAATTAAATATACACAGCTATTTCAGTAATCCTGTCCTCTAAATTAATAGAATTCCATAGCAGGGTGTTCTTGGAACTATTATGAACAAACTGGGGGCAGGAATGAGATAAATTCTTACCAAGAAAAGAACTGGTTAACATATCAGGGTGTAGCAGCTTCCCTTTTTTAGCAAGGCAATGTTTCTTGTCTGTTGTTGCTAGAGAAGTATCTGTCCTTAAGTGGTTTGCATAAATGCGCTGCATCAAATGTAAAATTCCTTCCAAGTTCAGTAGTTCTGAGTGCATTTCCACTTTATTCAGTAAATATGACCCTTTATGGGATGATTGAATAGCTCAGGCTTTTCAAATATTACATTTCTGTCTGCTGTTTTGTCACAATCAAAATTAAAATCCACATGTGAATTGTTGCTTGTATTTTTATCAACAGTAACTGTTTTACTGTGCTAGTTGGTTATCTATTTTCTAAAATAAATGTAGGAAAGCTTACATGTATTTCTCTGTTCAGACTGTGTAGAAACCAGATACTCAATACTATTAAGGAAAGCTGTGAAATATAAAAAGCTAGAAAGCAAATTTTAGCAAGAATCCATAATAAAGGGGGAGTTTTCTACTTTTGTGGTTGAAGAAATGACATGTACAAGTGATCCAGTGGTAACTGTTTTATCCATATACCATTTTCAAAAGGACTAAAAGACTCATTGTGGATGTGATACGAACACAACCAGGGGATACACTCTTAGAAATATTAGAAACACCAGCCACTGCACAACAGGTAAGTGTTATACTGTGCCTGAATAGGGAAGAAAGTATTTTATTATAGCTATTTGAAAGCCTTAACAGATCTCTGAGAGCTTTCTCCATCACGTTCTAATAATGAAATTGTTTGTTGATGGTTATGGACTATTCAGATTTAGAGTCTTCAAAATATTAAATTTGTATAGTTGGTTTTTTTACTGTATAATTTGAATCAGTTTCAGAGGGGAAAAAAAATATGTCTTGCTGTGAGCTAAACAAATTTTTTTCTTGCTGTATTGCAGTCACTAGAATGTGACTAGAGTATTTATTTCTTTACGTTTTTTGTAAACATGGTTTTTCTCTCCCATATTATAACAAAATCAAATAGCCTGAGGTGAATCTTTCTACTCCTTTTTATCCCACTCATTAAGTTCAGTATTGTAATTCAAATTCCCTGACCTTTTAGTTTATTTGCTTAATCTATACAAGCAAATCTCATGGAATTACTGCTATCCTTAGTATGGGAATCGAGTGGGAAGAGCTCATAGTTGAAGACTTCCCTGTAGAAACTGACACACCAAACTGCATTTTAATAACGTGCAGATTTTAGTTAACCTCAGTATGTGCACATGTAGGAAACACCTATACTATTTCATCCCATAACTTGATGAAACCATTGAACCTGGCAGAATTAGACATTTTGATTAATTCAAAAGTATGTATAAGTGTTGTCACTATGGACAGAACCTAAGGTATGTCCAAAGGCATGGTCAATGGGGTACTTTGAGACCAAGTGGTAATAGGACATAAAGCCTGTACCTTGATTCTTGATAATCTCCTTTGAGGATTCAACGTACTTGAGTACTTAACAGTTATAAAAAGTCTGAAAATAACTGTTCTGGACTTTTTTTTTCCCCCAGGAATCTGAGAACTTGAAACTTGTAGAAAAACGTGCCATCTTAGATTCCAAAACTCCAGAAAAAATGAAGCACAGTCAGTCTGATTTTGAAGATGGGCAGCTACCAATAGAACAAAAGAAAAGGAAAATTCAGAGAAATCTCCGGACACTGGAACAAGCAGGACTAGTGTCTTCAGCAACTAAGTACCAAGAAATCATAAATGAGATTGCTAAGGTAAACTGAATGTTTCCCTGTATATTGATGTCTTTTAGTATCTAGCCTAAATCCATTCCAATTAGAGAAGTAAAATACATATTTTTCAGGGAATGCTACCCTAAGCTACTGAGGTATCCATATACGAAGCAAGTTGTTTTCATTTCCTGACAAAATAAGTGAAAGACAGTACACAGCTGCATGACTGTCTGAGCTGAGCGACATAGAACTGCAAGCTTTGTTATCTGAATCTGATATTGAATTTGATGATGATAATGAATTAACTCCTCCCCTATAATGTCTCAAGATAACTTTGGATATTTTAACTGTAATTGGAATTGCTCAGCGGCGTTTCAGTTAAGAATGGCTGTGGTCTTGGTAAGGTTTCAGAAGACTTAAACCCCCATGAAATATTACCTGATTGGCATTAACACTGATCTGCTGTGATTGGGCAGGACACAAGAAGAGCAGTGAGCCAATGCAGTGCCCATCCTGATGCTGATAAAGCACAGGGACTGTTCTCAACAAATCCTATTCCACGTCCACAACCCACCCTGGCCATAAGAATCGTAGTATACTGAACTATCTTTAGCACAACAACTTCCTTATGAGTTCTGGGTCTGTTAGTCCATGTACAGCAAAGTTCAACACCACTTGTATATATGAGTAGCAATAAGTCAGATTAATCAATAATTAAGTCAGATTTAATAATAATATTAATAATTAAGTCAGATATTGTAATTACAAATTGGAATGGTAATGAACTGAGGCTTTTTAAAATTTTAAATTACTAAAACAATTACATTAATAAATTTATTTAGGATATCCGGAATCAAAGAAGATACAGGCACCATCGAAAAGCTGAATTGGTGAAACTCCAGCAGACTTTGAATGCACTTAACTCCAAGACAGCATTTTATGAGGAACAAATTAATTATTACAACACCTATATAAAAACTTGCTTAGACAACTTAACAAGAAAGTGAGTTGAGTCTTCCTTTCTTTTAATGAGTCCTTTTAGTGTGTTTCATCAAGAACAGAGAGCAGGTGTTAATCTGTAGCCTAAAGTTTTGATTCCAACAGATTGACAATCTACAAAAGGTCCCTGAGAGTTGTAAACTGCATCTGGAAATTATAAGTCCTGCATTTATTTAGGATTGCCTGTGAGAAAGAAAAGTATGAGATGTATAGATGTTTTCAATATATTTAATTGGTGCTACTTCGCAGATCCATTTACATGCTTGGAGGTCATTAAGCTTTGGGAAGTAATTATTGGTTTCTTCCTTCTTTAAAAGGTTTGGGGTTTGTCTTTAGAATGGAAAAAGGGGAAATAAATGCTTAAATAATTTTACCTTCCAGGTATGATGCAGTTACTTGAAAGCAATCCTCCCACCAATGCCACCAAAGTGTTAAAATCAAAACATTTTACTAACACGAATAGGAATTTTCCTAATGCACACTTCATTGATCAAAAAAATTAATTACAGAGTATTTACTATTTATGTCACCTTAAGTCTAGAAATTGCCATTTTAAACTGAGCATTGTGAACCCTTTAGGATGAGAATTGCGTTTCACAATAGAATTGAAAGAAATCTAAAAGATGATTCAGTAGCATTGGCAAGATATTTAGATGATTCACTGCATGCTAAACATTCCTCTCTTAGACTTTCTTGTATGTTAATTTTGTTTTTTTAGAGAAGTGATGAAAGAGTGAAAGAAAGTTAAATATAGCTAGAAGAGTAGCTGACATAATAAGGATCTGACAAACACACCAAATGCCAGTTTTCTTGTTCTCTTTCCAGAAATTCACGGAGGTCAATTAAATTAGATGGAAAAGAGGAGGTGAAGGGAAGCAAAAAGCTGAAACAGACCTCAATAAGGTACACAGCTGCAAGACTTCATGAAAAAGGTGTCATTCTAGAAATTGAAGATCTTCAAACCAATCAGTAAGTGCAGTACAAAACAATTTTGGGCATTTTTCTACAACAAATTCTGAAGGGGCCTGGTTTTTGATAAAATAAATCTTAATTTCCTGTGCCACAGCTAAAATTACCTCAGAATTCTGCATTCAGAAGGATGCTACAGTCTGTCATAATTAATTTTTTACTTTGTACCTTGCTCTATGATTACTTTGGGAAAATATTTTAACAAGTTAGGCCTATCACCATCTTACATCTTACAAGTTTGGCAGCAGACTCACTATTAATGACCACCTTTTAAAGCAGTTGTAGCAGTTTGGTTTTGTTGTTTTTTTTTTCATTTATTGACCAGTCACTTTCAAATAACTTCATAAGCCCCAGGTTTTCTGCTCTTCCTCACTATGGCAGGGTGAATGGATGTGGTGGTTAAACACGCCTTTTCTATTCTTCCATTTTGAGGCCATGGTAATGAAAGTCTTCCATTCTTTGCACCTCCCCGTTCACCTTCTGCATAGAAAAGTTTTCTCCAGGTGTTTTTTTGTTTTTCCTCAAGTGGATTCATCAGGTAGAGGAAGCCACATGAGGCAAATATGTACCTGCATGGCATGGCAGAAGGACAATCTGACTGACCTGTTTCTATCCATTGGATGTTTTTGTTCACTGAACTTCCCAAAGCATTTTTTTTTTGGTGTTTTGTTTTGTTGTGTTTTTTGTTTGTTGGTTTGGTTTTGGTTGGTAGGCTGGTTTTTTTGGGTTGGATTTTTGGGGGAGGACTGTTTCTCCAATACAAAAGACTTCAGAATTCTGTATTTCATGCTACCGCCTGAAAGTCTCTAAGAAGACTCTGCATGGAGTGCAGTGGAGGGAGGGATGGAGTGAGTCTTTCAACATCAACAACACTGCTTGTAGTCAAAGTTTTTCCATGTTCTGCAAGCTTTTTCCCCAAAACTGTCTCTGGATTATATGAAACTGCACATCCTATGTATTTAATTACCCTTCTTGTTTCAAGGTTTAAGAATGTGATGTTTGATATCACTCCTGGAGAAGAAGTGGGTGACTTTGAAATCAAAGCAAAATTTTTAGGAGTTGAGATGGAAAAAGTGCAGCTCCATTTCCAGGTTTGAATTTTGTTTCTTTGCTATATAGCTGCTGTTCATTTCGTGTAACTACAAACTTTTTCAGCATTTTTTCACATGTATGCATGAACCAGTCAATCAGTACAGAGCAACATCTCATGTGGAGAATAACTATATAACTTCTGCAGAATGCACGGCATTGAATTAATGTTTATCTTGGGGCAACTGCATGAAATCAACCACCACATTAGTTCAGTGGCAAGCAGAAAATACTAAAAGAAAATGGAAATACACAGAAAGCAGTATTTCTTCTGGTTTGCTGCTACCGATCATGGGCAGCTTAGGATCTAGAGGACAAAAAAATGTTTTCTAAATGTATCCCAATACTTGCTTGCAACTATTTGAGTTACTAAGACCCTGGAGTTGGTGATGTTTATCATATCTTTTTACTATAAGGTATGGATTTAGACCGACACTAATGTGTTTTTTTTTCTCATTTCAGGATTTGCTTCAGATGCAGTATGAAGGTGTGGCTGTAATGAAAATGTTTGATAAAGCTAAAGTGAATGTGAATTTGCTCATATTCTTGTTGAATAAGAAGTTCTATGGAAAATGAGTACTTTCAGATATAATGGACTTCATCAATCAGTGGGAAGTCTATTCAGTATTTTTTTGCTTATAAACATTGAAGTTTGTCATTGGATGCTTGTTAACTTCTGAAAACACACCCTAAAACACCAAATGTTCAAAGGAATGTACACAGTGCCTTTCCATCATTGATAACAAAACAGAGAACCAAGAAATCGATTAATTTAAACAGTTCCAGATTTCATTGGTGTTGGTACTTTCAAATCAAAACATTCTTTAGGACACACAGCTATTGTGTAGATTTTAAGGTAGGCAGAAATTGAATTTAGTTAAGTATATAAACCTCTTCCTATTGAAACATTTTAAAATTACCTCAGATATATAATATAGCTGATGCTAGACTTTAAGTATTTACCAAAAGAAAACCTAATTTGTTTCTAAGGGATAGTTTGAGCAAATATTTAGTTACATACTAGGTCTATTTTGTGGCAGTTGTCAGTTGCAAAGCAAACTTATTGTGCAATTCAAAAAATTTTATAGGTAATTATAAAGTAACAATAATGACTTGCTTCAGAAAAATATATTTTGCAATTCATTCCTACTAAATGCACTACTGCCTTGTGCAAAATGACATTTTCTACTTTCACAGCCTTTGGAGTGGTATTGGGGAAATCTGAATAGCAAACAGTTGTTCAGTTTGAAGTATTTGAATACCTAAATTGTGCCTGTCTTTTATTTTTTTTTTTTTTTGTAAGAAAATAAATGCAATAAAATCAGTATTTAGATTGGGTTTTTTAAAATATTCTTTGGAGATTGTTCTATGTAAAATAAACATTACCTAATTAAACTGGCCTGGTCCCTAAATTTCACTTAAAGGAATTATTAAAGCTGCAATCTAGATGGTAGTTGAAAGAATTTCTTTCAGTACATTTATAAAATTGCATATAATTAAGCCTGACTGTCCTCTGTACACTTGGGGAAAGCTGCTTGGCAGTGAAGACTTCATGGCCTTTATGCCATTGAATGTGGTTATGACTTTGCTTAGGACTATCACTTATACCTGCAGAGCACAGGTTTGTGCCATAGGACCAGTAGAAAATACTTCCTCCTCTCACTTTTCTTGCGACAAACACTTCAAAAGACACACAGTAAGATATTCTGGACTGAATTATAAAAGCAAATACTAAGTAAGTATTAACTCTGGTAAGGGAATAGAACAATGTTAAGTCACCGGCAGATGTATAATTACAAGCTCAGTAAATATACTTACTGTTGTACTCAGTAAATATTTACTGTATACTCAGTAAATATACTTAATATTACGCAAGCTGAAAAAATTATTGCCTTTGCTGGAGATATTAATTTATGCGTGACATTAAGTTTGAGCACATGACTACTTAAAAACAGTTAATATCCCTATTAAAGGATTAAAAAACTACTACATGATTCCATTTTTCTAGTTGGTTATGTATAAGCTATTTTATTATGATGTAAATGCTGCAGTATTGGTACCCTGGTTCACTTCAAATAGCGGGATACAAAAGCAAAAACAGCTCTTCACTTTTGCTTCTAAAGAAGAGAAATTTACTTGAGTATTAATTAAACACCTAATCTTTTGTTTCCCTTTTTATTTGCAACAGTCTTGACTAATGGTTAGATTTCTAACAAACTCTACCTGAGCACTAAATCTGCCACAGGTGTGATGTTGCTCCTAAGAACAGACTCTTGAGGTTATGTGTCAAAAGCCTGGAGCTGCGCTGGTGAGACCTGCCAGAGCCCCACAGTCTTTATGAAAGTAACTCACTTCTAGATATGCAATTTTGTGTGAAACACTTGACACATCTAGTACCTCCTGCCTGGTTCTAATGCAAATAGCACATTCCTCAGTTATTTCCAGGAGTAGGAAAGCTTAGAAAAGCTTCTTTGGTGCCCGCGTAATGACAGTATGAATGGTACAGTCTATGTGCCAGCACGCCCCTTTTCCAGCCATTTCCTGGCTTCCTGCTCTTCTTAGGGCACATCAAAGAGTAATTTCCTTTTAACTTCTTTAAACTCCTTTATAAGCTTTTTTCCTTAATTAGCTAGTTCCATTTAAGGCCTTGTCACTGAACAATAACAGGAACCTTGCTAAACAGGACTGACCACAATGTTTTCTACCTACAAGTAATGGTAGTATGGCGTACCACATAAAATGAACAAAGTGGTTCTGTTATCACCCAGTGCTGCTGACAGCTGCTAAGTACAACAAAAAAGAAAGGCTTTTTAAAGGGTACTGTAAGATGCAAGGTGGGGCTTCAACATTAGATAGGACATGCTGAAACCAGCTTCAATCATGAAATTGTGGTGTGGAAAGACTTGCATGGCTGGTTCAAAATCTGAGGAAAAAAGCCAGTACAACTGAATAGGGCCTATGGATCAGTTGTCACTACAGGAGAAAATGTATCTTTTCCTGGACAACTTGCCTATCTCTCAACTTTGTCCTCCTTTACTGGTGGTAGTGAAAAGAAATTATAATAAGCAATAGTCTTAGTCTGTTAACCCTGTGACCTGCATTTTTCTATCACATGTCTTAGTCACATGTGATTAAGAGGGCTTGGCAGCTAACTAAGTTTATTTTGGAACTTTTCTATTTTCAAGGGCCTCTAAAGATAGAAAATTGCAGAACAACATCCTTCTGCTTAGGAAGACAGGAACACCAACACAAGAACTAGATTTGTTCTATTTCACTTTGCACTGATCTGCCGACCTCCTTTAGCTGTCTGTCTTTATTTTAAAGCATACAGGAGTAAAACAACAATCTTCATTCCCAGAAAATCTAAACACTGACAGTCACATGTGATTCCAAAAAGTTTATAACTAGATACACAGCCCTCTACCTCCATGACTGATTTCCCTGCTTGAGGAATGCTTATATGCTCATTCTTCAGCAGTAACTACCCACCTCTGACACACACCAGGGTAATCCATGTTTTGGCAGCAAGAAAGACCTCCTTCCACAAATAGTAATGATGTAGCAGTCTCACTAGATGGATGCAGTCTTTCTTGGTAGATTTGGTGTGTTTAACAGGAATGAAGTTTTGTTCCATAACATGCTTCTACCAAAAAACTCAAAACTCTGAAAAAGGTGCAAGAAGTAGAGTTAAAAACTAAAGCTTTAGAAGTCATGAACCTCTATTCAACAAGCTGATCTTGAGAGGAAGGAGCAAGTTGATTCACAAAACTATAGGATACAAAACTTAAATATGGTTTTCATATGCAGACAAATTCTAACAAGTATAGCTTTTATTCACTTGCTGTGTTTATGATAACTAGGTTACAAAGATGAAAGGGTGTAGCCCTATGACTTTCTAATGTCTGTAACTAAAATACTTCCTGGAGGTTCAGTCTGTTTCTCTTCATAGGTTTCACAAACTCTGTAATCTAATTTATTCCTCAAGCACTGGCCCACTGATTAAAGCTTCTTGAAATGTAAGAAAAATACTGGCAATACATGCTTTTTTGAGAACCTGAATAATTTTTACAATTTCCTGGTTTAGTTCAGTTCTATTTTGGGTTTAGAAAGTTATAAGAGTTATAAGCTTTGTGTATGTTTATAAAACTCTGAGACCACAGAAAGTATCAAGAATAACTTCACTTTCTCTTTCCAGATGAAATAATTACCTCTGATTAAGGTACTTTCTAAACAGATAATAGATCAATTAAGTAGAAGGCATTTCTTTTTTCTAGGTTCCCTAGAGCATGTAGGATGATAGAGCTGTAGAAAGGCTGGCCAGCTGTAAAACCTGTATTTATTTCTTGCTCTATACAAATAGAGTCAACTTCAACCATGCTATAGCTAGTGATAGCACTGCAAGAGGAATACCATAGAGACATAGAACTTACTGGGAACCAGTACTTATGATTAGGGTAATTTATTTTCCATGGTTTTTATTCTCCATTAAAAGCAAGGGTCAGTGCTTCTGCAGTAATAAAGGCACTTCATACATATAAGCAAGTTCAAATCGGCCTTCCCCTCCTCCCCTTTTTTTGTCTGTACTGCTGTGAAAAGAAGGATATACAGTTGAGGTACGGATAGTACACCCTAGCAAGCCAGACTGTCCACTTTAAAGCTTCTGTCTGTCTTACAGGCTTAATAAATACAAAGCACTTACACATCAGTGGGATGCTTTTAAAGCAAAGTGTCAAAATAATAGCTGCAAAATTACCAAATATTTTCCTATAAAACCTTCATGTAGGTTTCACTTCAACTACCTCTTGATTCATGAGCATCTCCAAATGAATGTAGAAGGTTTCCAAGCTTGTCCGTGGCACATGCCACTGCACTGGGGAGTGGCACCACTTTCTCTGGGATTTTGGAACAGCAGACAGGGCTGCAGAGCTGGGCAATGAATCACTTGCCCTGTGTTGCTCTGTGTTTGTAGAGCAGTTTACTGAACACATCCATACAAGCAAGCTTGGACGTCATCTCCTTTATACGAAGTAGATCAACTGTAAGGGGCTTTTCTGAACCAGCGTGATCTTTCAGCTGTGAGTAATGTAGGCATTTCATCTGGCCTCGGAATTGCTCCCGTGAGACATTCCGACTGCAAATTTGGCAAACTTTGCTCAGAATAATTCCTTGAGCGTAACCTTTTGTTCCGGAGCTCCTGACCTCTCACCGCGCCCGAGCCCGCCACCGCTTCCCGAGTCCCAGCCGGGCGCGGGGGCCGCTGGCCGGCCCGGGAGCCCCCCGGGGACACCGCCCGCCGTCGCTGCGCCTTCTCCTCCCCTTCCTCCCCCTGCTCTCCCCTCCCCTCCGCCCCCCGTGCCCGCCGAGCCCCGGCGCAGCCCCCTCCCTGCGGCAGGAGGAAGTCGCCGTGCGGCTCTCGGCCAGCCCAGCTTTCTGTGGGCTGCGCTCGCCAGCCCCGCGCTGCCCGCACGCACGGACGGACGGACGGACGGACGGAGGGACGGACGGAGGGAACGCGCGGCCATGCGGCCCCGGGCGCTGCTGTGCGCCCTGGCGCTGCTGTGCTGCCCGCCGCCCCGGCCAGGTGGGTCCGCGGCGAGGCGGGGCGGGCCGTGGGGCCTGGCGGCCGGCGTGTTCCGAGACCGGGGCAATGATCAGAAAGGTCCCAGCGCACAGCTCCGTGCGCCCGCACCTCGCCGGGTCGAGGGCCTCCCGTCTGGGAGTTCTAGTGCGGCTTCGGGCCGAGTTTTCTTCGGCTCTGTGCTCATGGCAGCGGCGAGGAGGGGCCGCGCTTGGTGGGGAAGGATGGCTTGGGGTGACGCCGTAGCTAAGGCGGCGGGCGGGCAGCAGCAGGTGGTGGAGGAGCGGACCAGATTGGCGAGGCTTGCTGCTGGATTCTCCTGACCTTTCATTTAAAACGTAAGAAGAGGGAGTGCCAGTTAATTTCTCGGCGGTGCGAACTTTGGAGGATCTGCCATCAGAGAACAGTTCGGAATATCCACCCCAAGCAGATAGATTACTTTCATGGTTATTTCATGATTATTCACTAGTAGAAACATCAGTACCCTAAACTAGTGAGCCCATAGATCCGTCCAGCTCAGAACTTTTTACACGATGAGCATGCTGAGGTAAGGAAGGTGAGAGAAGACATGCATGCATATAACTTCACACCTTATGGTAGAGGCACAGCAGTACAAAGGATTGTACATTTAGAGATTAGCACAGGTTTTTTTGCTATTACTGTGTTGCTTTATTCAGTGTAAGATTTCTTTCAATCTGAAAGTGATAGTGCTGCTGTAGAAATAATAGTCCCATGAGATGGCCTGCAGTAAAGCCTCAGATCCTACATACGTAAAAGGGCTCATTAGATGAGCAGCTAAGAGGACATTTCAAAGCGTAGCATACTTTGACTACTGAGCTGAACCGAAGGGAGATAGACCTAGTGTTTGTAACTGTGCTGGGAGGGAAGCTTCAGAGAGAGCAAATAATTTTTGCTAGACACTTTCTGGCACAAGGACAAGTGGGAATGAAGCTGTCAAAATCATGTTCATATGGGAAGTCTAAGGAAAATATCTTTTTAAGAAAAGGGGCTGGTGGTGTAAAAGGCAAACTGTACATGTTAATGCTAGGAAAAAGATTTCACTGTTGGGTGCTATTCTTCCAGTTACTTTATGCACAACAGAATGAACAAAACCTGATCATCTGAGTATTTCTTCTGCTCTTCTTGAGCTCACTGCCATTTTAATAATATAATTTCCCCACTGTCCTAGATAACCTTCCTTGTTTTTCCCACAATGTACTTGGTTCCCATTGCCCATGCACTGTTGAATCCTGAGGTCTCCTCTGGCCTTGAGCTGCAGCTTCTTTCCTGCTTTCCCCCCATACTGACCTGTGCTATTCCTTTGGCACCAGTTTGGCAGTTGGTTGGTGTTAAGTGCTTACAGATTATCTGGCTGGGTGCTGTTGAGGTGCCTAAGGTCTGAACTTGCGTGGACTTCCCCAGCTGGACACTGCTAGCAAGGTAGAGAGGTGTTACTGTTTGAAGCCAGCATATGTAGTTAAACACATGAGAAAGGAGAGAAAAAGGAGCAGACACCCAGTTGTAAGAAAACAGTAATTCGAGAAAGTGTGTTCAGATTGCTAATACATCAGTTGTGTAATCTAATAATGAATTCTGTGTAAATGGAGATGTGAACTCATAAACAATTCAGTTTTGTTTTTTATCAAAGCAAATAACTGTCATCACTTCTACAAGATTGTGTCTTATTTTATTCATTAACGTGTCTGGCATGCACTTCACAGTCTGCCTTCACATGCCTAATTTACAGGCGACTGAGTAATTTAGATTCTAGATGCTTATCACTTCGGGTTATGCAAAGGGGAGATGAAAGAAACCTATCTGTTATAAGCTGGTATGCAGCTGTCACCAGTAATGCCCAGAAATCAGTATTCATTGTTGTCCAGCAGCACGCAGGGAACATATTTAATTGGCTTGGGTAGAAGCCTATTCTCCAGTTTCTCACATCACGAAGATATCCCTTGGGATATGAAGTCTCCTAGTGTGTAACATCC
>JAWWMU010000121.1:50170411-50181485 GCA_035048155.1 Cinnycerthia olivascens
AAAAGCCCCTTTCCAACCTTCTTGGGGTCCCCTTCCTGCCCCCCCCCCCCCCCCCTTTACGGTAAACATAAAAATAACTTTATAAAGACCATGTTCTTGTTGTTTTTTTCCCCTGATCTAAAAAGCTAGGATTCTTTTTAAATTTTAAGGCTGTGCTATTGGTTGTTGAACACAAGTGCAGTTTGAGGGGAAAAAACCTAAATAGACATTCATATTAATATTTCACTGCATGAAGTTAATTTTTCACCACCTTTTATAATAAACCCCATTGGCATATCTGTGAATGCTATTGCACTGTGTCCTTACATATTTGATACCGTGCTTATTTACCTAATAAAATAATTTACACATAAAGATTGTATAAATATTGAAGCCAAGTACAGGATGTATGTCGTTTACATATTGAAGCAAATGTCATATTTTCTCAAGGGACAGACGCTAGACAGCTGCAAATTGTGTTGTTCAGAGTGGAGTTCCTGAAATTAAACTGCCATTTAATAGCCTAATTGTCTGACCTGGACAGAGTGAGGAATATGGAATTCTCGGGGAAGAGGGAGAGAGGTTGCAGATGCAAAATCCAGGATAATCTTAGATTCAGTCCTGTGGGGAGTATTACATGAGTAAACTAATTAATTTTTGGATACTCCGTGGTGCTGTCACTTTTGTGTCTGCAGGTTAGGCATAATCCTGTGTTTGGTATGTAGTGGGTTATATCTTCTGGGGGAATGGCAAAGGTGGTGAAACAGTCTCTTGTGGGAAGAGAGTGTAAGCTTTTCCCGTGGGCAGATTAGCAAATCAACTGCATTCTCTGTATGTGAGTCAAGCAGGGTGAAACTTGTCTTGGAAAAGAGCTCGATTGTTATGGAAAAAGGCAAGTGGTGAAAGAGTAAGAAAAGGATGTAGAAATGCGCATACCTAACAAAGGATTGGTTGCTTGGTGAGGGAGTGTTAACTGCAGGGAAACAGGACACTGTCTCCTTATATGTATAGGTTGCTAGTTGGACTGAAAAAAGCTGCCCAATATATGTAGTCGGCTCGAATTAAAAGTCAGCATAAAAACAAGACTTGGTCTCTGAAATTCCTAAATCTTAAAAAGTAGAATAAAACAAACCTTTGTCTCTATTCTGTCAGTCTTGCAATACAAAGTCCTGTCAGTGGTTCAGGTGTCTGTCCATCCACTTTAGTGTAGTGTCTCACACTAGTGCTTTAGGACTTTCTGACGAGGCTTTTATTTTTTCTACCTAACCTGAACTTCAGTTGCAAAGCCTTGTTTTATTTCTGATCGCAAAACATTAGTAAGAACAAAGTGGCAGTAAGTACTCTTCTAGTTCTCTACAATAATTTAAGTCTTTGGAATGGAATAAAAATAGCATGACTGCAATTTGATGCTGTCGACCACTTTCTGATGGACAGGTGCTTAACACAGCATGGTGCATTTTATTACTATATCCTGATCACTGCTATTAATTTAGTATATAGGGTCCGCTTCCAAGCATCTCCAGGATCTTTCTCAGCTAAGCTGTAAGCCTAAGAAAATCAACATTGCTTAGCTCATTATCACTTCAGTATCTGTAATCTGTAAGCTATGTCTTTTAGGCTGGTTTTATGGGTTTTCCTATTCATATCTCAGCTTAGGGAACTAGGATTGCTGCATTATAATTAAGCTTTGCAGTCTTGAACAGCATTGCTGATGTGGCTTGAATGTCCGAATGGAAAGTTTTTATAATTCTGCTTTGTATAATTACACCACATATAGACCAAAAAGACTGTTTGGCATTTTAATTAACTTTTTTTAGAGTGGTGGTTTTTTTAGTATAATTTAAGCCTCTATCTTCATGCAGTCTACTGCAAAGATTTGTCCATGTCATTGTACAGACAAAAAGTTTTCTTGCACCTCAGTTTTCCAGTGAAGGCTGCCTCAGCCTGGGGATTTTTAAATGCTCAAGTGGATCTAGGTTAACTTGATTAAAAACTCTGAAGAGTGTCTGTGAAGAGTATATATGCATATTTCTGTATACATCTTCAGAAGGTTGCAGAGTCTAAACAGGAGTCTAATGCTATACATCAGACTTTTGCAGTTATAATTTGAAAGGAACAGCTGTCTAAAGTGGGCTCCTTAGGGAAATCTATAGTGGGAAACACACACAGTTGTGTATTTACGTATTTCTTGTGTAAGAATTCTTTAAAATGTAAGGTATACAGTTCATTTGGAACTGTATCAGTTATTTATTAACAAAGGGGCCGTGCTTCAACATTGTTCATGGCTGTTCACTGTTCAGGTACTCTAAAAGACTCTTTTTATATTCCAACGGGGGACTTTGGCTAAATAAATCCACAAATATTGATAGAAGCTGAATGTAGAAATAATTCTCCCTAAACCAGTCAGCTTCCACGTCCATACAGTTTAGCTGTATGGACACGGATGTCTGTAGGCGAATGTCTGACTTTTCGGAATGGTGTGCGTTCCAGGACATTGCTTGTGCAGTTTAGTCTGTCAGCAGAGGAGGACTCTGCTGTGTGTGCAGGGGTTCCAAACTGGGCTGTACAAAGTCTGTCCTACAGGACTCGGCAGTCAGGAGCACCTGGCTCGCCCATAAGGTTTGTATCTCCCACAGCATTCAGAGGCAGAGCAAAGCTTGTAGTGACAGCAGTTTGTGTGTGAAGCAGCCTTACCTGTCAGCTCTGCCACCTGATACCTTGAGTAGAAGCCACAGAGATCTCTCCTGAAGGAGATCCCAGATGAGGACCGCATTGCAACTTCACGCACAGAGTTGGTGTGTTCAAGTTTCTGTTCAGATACACTGTAATGTGTGGTGTGCCCTCCAGATAATTTGTGCATGGCTTTGGACATAGTGTTGTGACTTTCAGTTTTGGCTTGTCCGAATGTAGTGTGTTCTCCGTTTACTGCATACCTGATTTTTGAGCCATTTAAAGTGGCAGAGCTTCTACTGCAGTTAAATTAGCCTGCTGTGAAGTTCTCCAAGTCCCAGCATTCAGGTGACCTGGCACTGCTGTGTGAAAAGCTAATGCTGCCTTGGGGTAGTTGAAGCAGTTTCTACTGTAACTGTTCAGGTAGTAGGAGCACCCAACAGCCTATTTTAATAAGGCACTTTTAATATCACTGGTGACCTGGAAAAGTGTTTTGGTTTCTGATAGAGTCTTTGAATTCTTGAAGGTGTAAAGGTTGTCTTTTGGATAATAAATTTAAAAGAAAGGGAAGATAAATCATCAAGTGTTTAAACATCGGTCCTAATTTTTCTGTTGATAAAGCTGTCTGTAAATGTTCAGAGTAAATCTCTGTATCTATTTTTTAAAAGGGCAAAAAGTCTGTACTTCAACAACAGCAACAACTTTTTTTTTTTTTTTTTTCTTTCCCAAATTTTAGAGAATAATGGATCCGGCAAACCAAAAGGAAGGAGTTTCATTGGCCATAAGGTTCCAAATGCGAGTAATTCTGAAGAGCTATACAAGGTGGATGAATTTGTAGCAGAAGTCCTCACAGGAAAGCTGACTACAGTTTTTCTCCCCATTGTTTATATCTTTGTCTTCATAATTGGTTTGCCAAGCAATGCCATGGCCCTCTGGGTCTTTTTTTTCCGAACAAAGAAGAAACATCCGGCTGTGATTTATATGGTTAACTTGGCATTGGCAGACCTCCTTTTTGTTGTCTGGTTCCCACTGAAGATTTCCTACCATCTAAATGGCAATAACTGGCTATTTGGTGAAGGTCTCTGCAAAGTATTTGTTGGGTTTTTCTATGGAAATATGTACTGTTCAATCCTCTTTATGACATGTCTCAGTGTACAACGGTATTGGGTTGTAGTGAACCCCATAGTGCATTCAAAAAAGAAGTCAGAAATTGCTTTGGGCATCTCCATTGCTATCTGGATACTGATTTTGTTGGGCACCATTCCATTGTATCTCGTTAATCAGACGGCATCTATTTCAGATCTTAACATCACAACTTGCCATGACGTGTTACCTGAAAATGTTTTGGCTCATGATATGTTCACTTATTTCCTCTCACTTGCAACTGGACTCTTCTTAATCCCAGCTATCATCACTGCTGTTGCATACATTCTAATGATTAAGACCCTAAGTGCTTCTGTCATAGATGCAAGCACTGGAAAGAAACGAAAAAGAGCAATCAAACTCATTATTGTTGTCCTGTCCATGTATCTCATCTGTTTTACACCTAGCAATGTGCTGATTATTGTGCACTATTCGCTCCTCAAAGCCTACAGCCAGAGCCATCTATATGTGTGGTACATAACTTCACTGTGTCTTTCTACTTTGAATAGTTGTATTGATCCATTCATCTATTATTATATTTCAAAAGACTTCAGAGACAACCTTAAATATGCTCTTCTCTGCCGAAGTGTGCGAACTACACAGAGGATGCAAGCGTCTCTCTCTTCAAGCAGGTACACCAAGAAATCAAGTTCTTATTCTTCAAACTCAAGTAGGACCAATAAATCAACCTACTGAGTTTAATCTTAGAAAAGTGAACTTTTGTTACTACCGATGTAAGGACGTGAGTGACAATAGACTTACTTTGTACTAGACAGCCTGAAGAAACTCTTCTGCATTTTAATTACACTGAAGCCTGGAATTTGGAACTGTCAGTTGCTTATAAGCAAATAAATTGTCCTGGGAAACTGGGGGAAAAAAAGGACATTTCAGATGCTGTGCAAAAATGCTGCTGACCTGGAAGTGAGTTATGGCTGAAGATGTTCTTGTTGAATATATAAGTTGCTAAAAAGCAAAATATCTCTGGAATATTGTGCAGTATTGTTAGTATTCTTAATTACTAGAAAAATCAGTTTTCTGTAACTGTACTATGCATCTGAACAGATTGTGTGTATAGGACCTTGCTCTGTGTACCTGCTTACACTGAACTCATTTGAAACCGTAGAGAGAAGCAGAGGAGAATTCATTTCACCATCTTGGATTAGACTGCTTATTATCTTTGGTATAATAGAATTTATATATTGTTTTCCAAGTTACTGTGCTGTAAACACTAACATAGCAAAAGCCTATAATGTTATCCTATTTGAGTTGACAAGCTGATCTTGTGATCAGCTAGCATTGGGATAAAATAGTAGTTGAGATTATCCACTGTTACTTAACATTTGTAAGTACATGATCTTATATGGGGATATACTACAAAGTTTTGATGGAAAGCTATTTGATTTTATAAAATGTGCCTTGTATTTTTTAAGACTTCTAATAAGATTTTTTTTTTGTAACACATTTGAGTTGGGTGCTTTCTTTTGTTCTTTTACATGCACTTCAAAAGTAGTTCAGCTTGACTAGTTCAACTTGCCTGGCTTCATATAACAAAGATTATATTCCTAACACTTAATTATAAGTGTGACAACTGTAGCTGTAATGTCTAAATGGGTAGAGTAAAATTTACCTAATGACACGTTTGTTTAGAGAGCAATGAAAGTAGAATGTTTTGTGATTGTACTTCAGCAGACCAGGTAGCATATGTCTCATAAAGGATTGGAGAGTTTACAGCTCTAGATGACATGGAACACAAATGCTTCTTGGACATGAGTTTTTTTTTCCTGTTTTGTGACAAATGCAGGGAAATAATTGCATGCTCATTACTGAACTGAAGGTGTTAGCACTCTTACCGGAAAATAACTGTACATAAGAGGCTAGAGTGCACTGGAAGAATTTGGAATGAAGAGAGTTACACTGTCTTCAAAAAAGGTTGTCTGAACTCTTATCCTAGTCCCTTTATCTTGCTAAGCAGCCCAGTATGCTTCCTGTTCCATATGCAGTAGTGAGTAATAAGAAGAAAGGGCATCTAGTTCATGTACTTACAGAACTATCTGTGCTCTGTCAGGAGTGCAAAGGTTATAGGTTGTATGTTGTAAAGATGATAAATTTTCAGTGTGTGTCTGTATAATACCACAAAGAGACTGCTCATGATTCATTGATGACTGTTAAATGTTGAAAGTATGACATGCTTTAGACATGAAATGTCAAAAATATGACAGACATATAGCCCGTCTTTTGGGGAACAAGATTTATTTCTTGTCATTATTTAGTCAGAAGTGCACTAAACACTGTTTGTATATCTGTAGTCTCTTCATTGTTTTTTTTCTTGTAATTACTGTCAAACAGTCAGACAGCTCTACTGCAGTTCATGTGAAGGAAAGTGCTGATCCTCTTGACTATTTCTCCCTTCTAGCCTTCATCCACAGCTTGGCAAAACAGGCAGCCGTTAAGTATCTTTCTTACCTGTGGCAACAGTAGAGATCTGCCAATGACACAAGTAAGAATTAGATGGTACCGCAGTATGTTGAAAGCTTCTTGAAAAAGAAATTTTAATAAATAGAATGATTTCTTATTAAAATGAGGCTCTATGATGTGTGACAGATTTTGGAGAATACTATTCAAGGAGAGCTCACAGTAATTTAAGTTTTCTCTTTGTGTAGCTATATTGCAAATCCTTATCCTGAATTTAGCATGAATTAGTTTGCTTCAATTAGCAAAGCACTTAGACTAGGCTGGCTGTTCATTCAGTTTGATTCAGTTCCTTAAATTGGCAATGATGTGCCTGTGCAGCCAGGCAGTAGTGGGGTAAGAACATATAGCCTAGGAGGGTAGAGGCAGTTGCTTAAACGTTTTTTCGGTGGTAGTGGAGGAGACTGTACTCTCGGGCAGGGTTGATTGATATAAAGGTGATTCTCTTCAGCTTACAATAAATATATTCCTGAACAGTGCCAACTTTGCAATTCAAACACTAAGAACAGAAAAACTCTCACTACCTACTGCTGATTAGAGGTTTAGATGCTAAAAAAAATGACATTCATGAAAACACTGGGGAGCTGAAAATTGGCGTGTTTTCTGTGCACCGTGTCAAGTTTTCACAAGCAGCTCAAGCTTGTGCTGCACCTAAGAAGTAGATTAGCCTTTCCCTTTACCCAACTGTGTGATCACACTGTTTCCTCATACTGTCACAAGCAAGTGTGACCTTGGGGTGGATTGGATCAGTTCTGGGTTAAAGTTAAACCAGGAGGATGGTGGAAAGGTTATTTTTGGCTTGGAACAGGATTTGGTTGTTTCACTGGATGAGCTCTTTGTTCAGAACAAGAGAGAGGCTCAGACTCTTTCACCATCAACACGCTTCCACTGTGCAACTGCAAGAAAACTCAAAGCCTCTTCCTAATCTCCCAAGTAGCAGGGAGCAAGCCTCCACCCATGACCATAGAAGTGACTCTGCTTACTCTGGCTCAGGGTAGATCCAGCTGTGCCAGAGTAATCTTCTCACCTGTGCCTCTGGACGTCAACAAGACAGCAAGGCATCAAGGGACATGTCAAGAAAACAGCAGGACTCCTACACAAGGCACCTGACCAACATACCAGATGCACTGAAGCAGCACTTGGGTGCTGCGCTTGGGAACATAGTTGAAATGTGCTCTGAAGTTCAGAAAAAAAAGGAGACAGAGGCTGGGAGGGCTCCTTGCCAGCTGTGAGGAAAGTTGCTACTGAGAAGGACTATATGTGACTAAGAAAATGTGTAAAAGCAACATAAGGTAGGAGTAAATACCCAGATAGGAGTAAAACCAGCACATCCAAGAATCACATCATGCTGTCTGAACATCCTGCTACTGTCAGTGTGAGAATTTCCTTAAGTCTAATTTGGCTGGCCTAACTTGAGTGTCATGTTATCAACCTCACTTTATTCACTTTTAATCAGGACCCATATTCTTCATTGAGGGTGTCCCCTTATTCCTAAAGGAGAAGATAATGTGAATAAGTCCCTGTCTTGTCCATCCACTTGAAATTTTGTAAGCCAGTATCATACTCCCTTTTATGTACTTTGCACATTCAGTTGTCATAGCCAGTTCCTTCCCAGTCAGCCACTCTCAGCAGTAGTCTTGTTTCCTTTTTCTGAGACCTCATTTCCATATACAGTCTCCATATGACACATAGTATTCAAGCTGTGGATGGTACAGTGATGACTTCTGTTTTGCACTGTGTTACTTCTCCAATAGCCCCTAATATTCGATGTTTGTTTTATTTTTTTTCTCTGGTTCCTTAGCAATGAGCTGATGTTTTCATGCAGCTGCCTGTAATTACATCTCTCTCCTGACTGGTTACAGTCATTTCACAAGCCATAGTTCTGTATGCCAGGTTAGAAAGTTAGCGGCAAACCTTTGTTCCTCAGTACTCTACCATCTTCAGACCATTTATAAATGTGCAGAGCAGTATAGGTCTGTATAGGCACCACACTGATGAGTTACTGGCATAGTGAAGACTGACTTTTTCTGTTGCTATGTATTTCTTTCCTTGCAGTCAGTTATCCTAACACAACCTTCCTTCTTATTCCATGACTGCCTAATTTATTTGAAAGTCTTTGATCAGAAATTTTGTGAGAAATCTTTTGGAAATACAGGTAGACTGGATATGTATGCTGGATCACCCTTATCTCCACTTGTGTTTGGCCTCTTCCAAGAACTTCACTAAGTTTTTAAGTCCAGAGTTCTCTTTAAAAAAATGGTGACAACTTTTACCAAAAAGGTCAAGAAGTTCCATAATGATGTCCTTTTGTAGACTCTTCACCAACTATTCAGAACATAAATTGCGCTCATTTTCCTTGACATGTCAGAATCTTTTATTGATTACAGCACTGGCTCCCTGTATTCAGGTATAATTTTGGCAAGAGATAACACACTTCAGTTACTAATTCAGATATTTTAGATGTCTTAAGTTTTTTCATAACTCCTCAATGAATACCACCTAGGCCCACCAAGTTTGCCATTCATTTTGTCTGACTGTGTTATGATGACTGAAGATTTTTAGCACATTATGTTGCAACTGCCCTGGGAATCAAGCAGCATAATGCCTACCTACAATAACAGCCATTTGGGACCCAAGTTTCATTACGGATGCATTTGATCTGTCACAGGCTCTTTGAACATATTAATAAACAGCATCACTCTTAAATATGGCATAAGCACAGTAGTCATCATCATTTTGATTCAACAATAGCCAGGAGAGTATGCATTACCTACATGTTTTTTCTCAGGAGTGATAACCCTCTTCAGGTTTGCAGGTAAACATTTCCAGGCACTGTTTGCTAGCAGGACCAGTACAACAGGCTGGCTACATAGTCAGGTCTCTGTCATCCAGGCCAAGGGAGGTGGAGATGCTTCAGATAATGGGAAAAGGGCTAGAGATTGTGAAGGATGCATGGAATGCTGTACGGAGATACTATGACAACTTCTATCAGTCCACGAGGGCTCAAATCCAGTGCAATTTTGTGACTTGGACTTTTCAGTCATTGAAGCGTGTCCACAACCAGCTTCCCTGGTGGTCTAGCCAGCTGTTTGGAGGCCAGGAAAAGGGAATAAGGCCTATTTGCATGGAGATAAGTAGGTTCATAACTGCATTGAAGTTCATAAAGAACCTGGGATTGCTCCTGTGGTACAAACAGCTCAGTAGTACCAAGGTCTGCCTGGTATTATCTGTGACTAGGTCCTGTCAGTCAGTCTGCAGTGTCTATGCTTCAACATAGATTCAGCATTCCAAATGTAGAGGAAGCATTACCAGGCTTTTAACGCCCATGAGATCTCTTGGAGAGGAGATTAATACTCTTCCACAGTTCATGATATGTATATAGTTCCTGTTGCTTAGTAATGGCTTAATTTGGTGAAGTCTTGAACATTTGGGTTATGCTGCCTTTAACTATATGGTAGTGTAGCAGTGCAGAACACCATCAGTATTCATGCTTTCCCCACAGAGTCTTGAGTTCAGGATGGTATGTACTCATAATGTTGTGGTTTAGCAGCTGGGTCTGTGCTTCCCCAGCTGAATGCAATGGGGGGTGCTCTATCACATAATACAGTGGACTGCAGCAAGTAGAGCTCGTTTGCATGGAGCCTGTGTCTGCATAGGTAAGTACTTGGGAAAAAGAAGTAATTTACCTGGGTAAAACAAAGGGATATGCTGCTTCTTTGGAGAGGCTAACCAACTGAATAAGAAGAAATTAATGAAATAATTAACTTGAAGAACATAAATTAAAAGATAAAGTGTGATGGGTGGAAGGAGTTTCCTTAATGTCCTGAAGAGTGTCCTGTGTCATATATTTACAAAAGCCAAAGAGATATAAAGAAAACACAAGAAGCAGGTGATGAGTCAAAATGACTGCATTGGCTTGGGAGGGATCACACTCGTTCCCTGGGTTTAGCTGATGGTGACTCAGGACTAGTGCATGCTTTCAGATTGACGCATGACCCTTGACATTTCATCTTCAATTCCCAGTCTGGCAAACCTGTCTGACTTTCTGTGAGCAGAGGAGCTGAACAACATAGTTCAAAATGTAAAAGTATCTAGGACAAGCCCTTAGCACTAATGCAGGACATGTTGGTAGCAAGTGGTGTTGTATCCCATTCAAATGAAATTGCCTGCTTTTGTTTGAAGTGACTAAGGTGTCTCCATTAATTTCAGAAGCACAGCTGGAAATGCTGGAGGTGGCTGTTTTCTGGTGATATTATTTGTGAGCTAGGGTGAAATGTGCTATTGCTATGAAGAATGATTTGATGGTGAAATTAAGTGCTGAAAGGAAGTTATGGAACTGCTCTGTCATAATTTATGAAGACCATGTTGTGTGTATTAGACTGGTTGCTTAGAAGCTCCCCATGACACTATGACTGGTTAAATAGGCAGAGTCGTGAATACTACAACAATAACCAGTAAGATGATCCTCAGTAAATGTCTGAGTGGCAGCCAGAGCCTGGGTGAGCAGACAAGGCTGAGGAGCCTTGCAGCACTCCTAGCAAGGATGGCTTTTTGATTAGCAGGGTCAGCAATGGAGATGACAAAGGAAATCTCTGAAGGTGATGGCTGGTGCAGTGCTTGTCAGGGGTCTGTTTGGTCTGGTGTCTCTGAAGGATGCAGGTGCCTTTGTTCAGGATTGCTGTTGAAGGATGTAGAGCTGGCTCCAGCATCAGCAAAAGTCAGCCCACAGTGAGCTCTGTGTAATCAAATTCTGCAAATTCTGCAGCAGAAGCCACGAGGGTGCTGAGGACGAGATAGCAAGAGAGAAGGGAGA
>JAWWMU010000121.1:50184449-50195219 GCA_035048155.1 Cinnycerthia olivascens
CAAATAACAGAAATTCTTATGAATCTGATTATGAGGGAATTTTCTGTTCAGAGTGATATATGCTTCTTAGAAGGTACAATATTAACGTTATTAAACTCTCAGGGATAACAGAGGTAGAGAACTTACTGCAATCACAGAGTCTGAATGCAACCTGTACAATATCCTGTGGATAAGAAAGAGTTTAAACAGTGTTATGTTGCTCTTTGAAGTAAAGAGAAGACATACTGATAAAAGGTGTAATAGTGTTCAGCACGGCATGGAGGAAGCGAGGAGGAGGCTATGAATTGTAATTCAAGCTTTTTCAAGGCTTTGTTAGAGAAGTACTTGGGAAATGGAGCAAGAGCAATAAAACAACATCCTTTCAGGAGGTGACAGAGCAGTGGATTTGTGGATGACTGCTCTGTTTTCTACAGCAGACATGATGACTTATTTTAGTGGGATATAGTGCACATTTCAGTGTAATTGCTTTCTAGGTTTCTATTCTTCAAAACTTTTACTCACCCATTTTAACTCACTTTGGTGATTATATTTCAGTTTCTTTCCAAATTTCTATGATATCTTTTAACCATGATGTGTATTGATTGAATAATAGTTCTGCGATCCCCTGTGTTTGCTTTGTGTCTTCCAACATCTCTGTCTTTGGTTTTATGCAGTGAAGGTATTTGCTGAAATGCTAATTTTTTTCCATTCATGCTAATTTTGTGTATCTAATGTAGCAGATTTGAAAGTGAGCTAACTGATCACCCACAGAAAACAGAAGCCCTGTAGCAGGATGATGGGAAATGATGCACAACCTTGTAAGGGAAACTCATGCTTCAGACTGAGATTCAATGAAGCCTGCTAGAACTGGGGGAATCCATTTACAAATGCAGGGGCTGAGAGGCCTCAAGAGTTATTCATGGGAGGTGCAGAAGCAAGGATAAAAACAGCAAGGAGAAGTGAAACAGAGAAATCAAAAGAGCAGTACCCAGCAAATTGTGGCAAAAGCTTGAGAATGTGTTTGTGCGGTTTCCAAGGACACACAAGTGCAAATGCATTCTCTGTCACCATGCTGAGCTTATACCTAGCCTCTGGGCTCCAGACATGCCAGGTGACACAGGGCTGTGGTATGACACTGGCAGTGTGTGGCCAGGGTGTGAGCCAGAAAGCCTAGGGACTCTCACATTGTGTGACATGAAGGAACTCCCTGACTGGGCAAGTATGGCTTGCATGAGGTACAGCTGGCATGTGGAACCTGCCAGGGCTTTGGGAGCCAGGAGCTTCTGCTACTGTCCTGCAAAGGGAGGTGTGGAGGCACAACAGAAGGGGTGGTGCATCTTGCTGATACACTTGAGTGTTTCTACACAGCATTGTGTATTATCAATTTCTTTTCCAAATGGAGAGAAAGTATGCAGCCCCACATTCTAAAATGTGAAGAGGAAATTATGCTGGTTGACTTTCTCTGTTACTCATCTGTCTTGATTTTCACATGCATGCAGAATATCTCTGGGCCATTTATGGTGTTCATTAAACCAGGAACAACCAACTAATTTCCTTGTCTTTTAAAGACAATGAAATCAATTGTACCTTAACTACCTCTGCCTCTTAATTCACATCAGCCTCTAATGCTGAAGCTTGCTCCTGCTGAGGCATGCATTGCTTTTTTAGGGTTGGGGCTCCTTTCCTAGTACCATCAGAAATTCACTTTACTGGAGCAGATTCCTCAGAGCAACTGCAGCTGCCATAGCTGTAAGAAATCCAGGGAGTACTGTAAGCATAATGAATAATTACCTCTTACCTTCTCTGTGCCACTGTGAAATACACATAATTCTTTGATATTCCCAGTTACATACTTCTGTAGGCTGTCTTGTGTTTTTAGCTCCTTGTAAAATAGAAGCTGTTTCTTTGCTGTTCTTACAATTCTGCTGTACTGAGTGTAAGACGAAGACAGGGAGACTGCCATGATATTTAAAGAATGGGCTTGCCTTGAACTTAGTGGCATAAAAAACACTTCTGTTTTATTTTGTTCCATTTCTTTCCTAGCCTTGTTTGTTTTCAAGTTCTTACTGAACCAACATTTTCACTTACAGTAACTCCAAGATCTCTCTCATGATTCTCATCGTCAGCTAAGAGCTTATAATGTCCCCATGACACTTTGTGTTTAATCTATGTTGAATTTATCTGACACTATATCACTTAATTCCATGAGGTCCTCTTGCATTCTTCACAGCTGAACTTTAACTTCCGTCTCTGTATGACTTGTATCAACAACAAAAAAAGTATCCATTCATTCTCCTTCCCTTTCCAAAATCACCAATAACAGTATTGATTGGCACTGCCTCCAGAACATGTGCCTGTGAGACCTTATTGCTTGTTCTGTTGCCTTGTAGAACCCAATAATTTATTCTTTATTACCTATCTTTCAGTTAGACATTTCCAGTGTGATTCTTTTCATTGTATCCCATGGCAGCCTAATTTCCTTAAGAATGAGGAATGCTTTCTGGGAACAAGGTGGCAGAAATCAGGGAGGTCAGTCATCACAAACTCCTTCAGGGAGTGCCAGCAGATTTGCGTTATGACTCTTCTTTACTTTTCCGCAGTGTACTGTGTTTAGTCATGTTCCCACCCTTCTGGTTTTCAGGTGGGTCTCTACCTCTTTATCAACATGACAGCAGACCAAATGTTCATCAGCTCTCTGGATAGTACTTAGCATTGTACCAGCCAGTTTTCATTGCTGTGGTCCTGAGCCAGAGGCTCCCATTCTTCATCCACCTCAAGTTCTTCTAGAGCTCCAGGCTGAATTCCATCCCATCCTGGCTTGTTACCTCTTGTTTTGAGGATCTGTCCTATAAGATCTTCTATCTCCACTTCAGACTGAGACAGATCCTTCTACGTATCTATTTCTGTATCCTCTGGGATCTCTCCACCACACTGAAAACGCATACAAAATACTTACTTAGGCTTTCAGCCATGGCCTTACCTATTTTTTAAGCCTTCCTTTGATACCCTCACCATCTACTGGCTCTCGATGCCCTCTTCAGGTTTCTTGGTACCATTGCGCTTGGACAAGAATTCGTGGCTGTTTGCAAAACTCTCCTGTAACCTTTCTGGAGAGCATTACATTACTCTAGACTTTTCCTACATTTACTCTCCAAAAAGAAGCATTGACCTTAAGTGCTTCTGAAATTTCTTTTTCTCTCTGTAGGTGGTAAGTTTGGGATGAGTTGTTAAGGGTCATTAGTGGAATACAGAGCCTGACTTCAGCAAATCGTATGCCTAAGTCCCATTGTTTTAACACTGACCTTATTAAGTATTAAGTACTTAAATTCTCTGCAGAGTTTATACCTCTAGTTAACACGGCTGTGTGCAATGGTTATTTCTTTCCTCCGTAATTTTTAATAATAATGCTTCTTGATGAGTGTGCTGTTCACAATGCTGACCCCCTTACAGAGCTTACTGTATTAAAGCAGTAGTGAAACATCTACATGTACCTTGGAGCAGACAGGAGGGAGTTTCTCTCCCTTGGTTCCCACAGCTTTGCCAGTTGTTGCTAGCTCGAGTTCTGGGAGAAGCAGTTCTTCAAAAGGACACTAAGGGGCAGTCCCAGACCAAAAAAAATCCTACTTTCTTACATTCACACAAATTAAGAGAACACTATATTTACCTCATTTTCCTATATTGATTTATTATCAGTAGTGCCCAGAAATACTGAATCAAGTTCATCTGGCATGTTTTTTTCCTGCTGCATTTTTACTATTTAGTTTGGCACTGGCATTGAAAAAGATGTGAGTTTATTTGCCAGTCATCTGCAAATGGGTCCACTTGAGCTCACAGAGAGCGTAGAGAAGATGGAAAAATGTGGTGAGCTCAGTATCTGAAGCTGTGGTGGCCACCCCACCCACCATGGCATGGCCAAGCATATGTACCAATGCGTAGTTGCATGGGTCAGGAGCCCTCACTGATCCGAGATGCTTCTTGGCAACAGAGATCTAGTCACACAAGGCCCTGGAGTCCCATTCCCAAAGTAGCAGCTGCTGTATGAATACTCAGATACCAGGAAGGAGGAACTGAGGCAAGAATAACTCAACAACCCACCTAGAACCATGGAAAAAATCTGTGTAAGATTTTGTTACCACTACAACTTGGTAGGTGCCTTGCTCACTGTCCTGGGACACAGAACCACCCCTGCAAGGAGACATCCCAATAATTATGAAACAACCTGAACCTAGCTGCAAAAACCTTGTGGAAGGAACCAGACATTGATGTGAATTAGGATGAGAACAGCTGCATGTTGATATGAGTTTGTGTTAGGAAAAAACATGAGTCAGTCAGAGCCACCGTATCTCCGAGGGATGGGTTTGCCCTGCTGATCAGCAGATCTAATGCAAGGGGTGTGAGTGTCCTGGCTTTGTTCAGATGGTGAAGCATTGCCAAGTACTAGCTGTAATGTGAGCTGCCACAGCCAGCTGGCACTGGGTGTGTGGTCTCTGGTTACCAGGCTGCTCTGTAACGGGACCCTCTGCCACTGCCTGGGGCACAGCTGGCTCGGACTCTCCATCTACACCAAGATATTTTACACTATTTTGGCATCCTTCCTGGACGTAGATAGACAACATTAAATTAATACATTTCTTGGCTGATACACAGCTGGATAGATCTATCTGCTTCAGAGGCACAAGAGGAAGAAAGAACTGTAGCCAGAAATACTTCTGTACTCCAGATTAGTGTTAATGGAAGATTTCTACAGTATTCTATGGGTAACAGTATGCTGGAATTTGGAATGCAGAGAATATTTCTCTGCATGTTTTGAAGGATTTAAACCTTCTGAAAAATACTGCTTTTAACATTTGTTTATGGAAGAGGCTTCCTAGGCTTTAGGATGAGACAGAATTTTCATTAACGTAAATTAGATAATAGCATAATATGTAAGTTATTACAGGGTGAGAAATGTAGATTTTTGGGTTTGTTAGAATGATAAGTAAATGAAGACAAGATGGAGGATCTTTGTGATTTTTAGGTTTTTTCTTTCTTCTTTATCTGCTCTGTTTCCTGCAGTGTTGGGACACTGGGTGATTGGTTAGAATTTGCCACAGTACATTGTTACATGAATAAAAGTTTAGTTAGTAATTGGTAGAAAAGTAGAAATAATGTACATTCATGGTGATAATTGAGTGAATTATCTTTAAGGAGACCTTGAAGCTGTGTGTTAGAGACTTTCTTAGGCTTTAGAAACTTTTAGCTTTAGACTGTTAGAGGCTTTAGGCTTTTTGCTTTTAGACTTCAGGCTTTTTGTTTTAGGCTTTTTAGACTTCGAAGCTTTTTGCTTTTGGGCTCTTTAGTGTCCTTTCTCCTTCACACTAGGTGTGCAGAAATTGTTGATAAGAAAAAATAAACAACAAGAGAAAGAGATCAACCATGAGTCCAGTTCATTTTTTTAACTAAAAGAAAACTTTAAAAGACTAGCCTCCCCTATCAAGGGACAGACATGAAGGAGGTATAGAACTCTTTCATCTGGTGCCCCATGTGAGGAACAACAAAAACAACATAAACATGAACAACAAAAGAAAGAGATAAACCATGAGTCCAGTTCATTTTTTTTAACTAAATGAAGACTTTAAAAGACTAACCTCCCCTATTAAAAGAAAAACATGTTAGAGTTATAGAACTCTTACAACAGTACATTCATATACAATAAATGTTGTCTTCACAGCCTAGTAATGGATGGTTGCTCACAGAGGTAGGAAATGGTGAGCAATTTTCTATGAGGAGGAGAAGAAAGCAGTAAGTGGTAACTGAAGTCAGTACCTCAAATACAGACAATGCTCCAATTTCTGTCCTAAAAGTGGGTAGCACAAGAGAAATGACCACTATGGGAACAAGCAGGGTCAGTGATCTGGACAGTTCAGTGAAAAACTCACATGTGTATTTGGAAAAGAGGCGTGTAACTTGTTCAAAACAGGACTCAACAGAGAATATAAGGACATGCTTCAGTTGGGCAGCCCTTGAAGAGTAACCCATTGAAAAAATTCATAGAGAGTAAATCACCAAATCTAGGTGGTAAAAGCTAGACTAGCAAGACATTTAACTGTTGTTTGCTATTCTGCTGCCTATGGGATCACAGCAGTTAAAACAGCTTTGAATATGTAAGACAGAACCTGCAGGGGAAGGAGATATTCCTTATGCAAATGAATAAATCAACCAGCCACCCAAATATGGAAACAAACCACCAATGAAAATGCTAACAGTCCTAAAATGAGAATATGCTCATTATAATTTAACAAGAACTTCTGATTCAAATGTAAGTCTCATAAGCTTAATCTATTTAATATACTCTTGTCTAATCTGGGCTCTAACCCAATATAGGATTTTTATTGTGTAATATGAATGTCTTTATGAGCCTTGCAGTTTTGCTTCCCATCTCACCTTTTCCCACTTTGGAGCTACAACACTGATTCAAAATATGTGCATACCAAGAGCTGTGCAAGTTTGGGAAAAATAAATAATGACAGGATGTAGGTGGGAGGCTGACTTGCCTTTCCCAGCGCAATAATCATCTTTTGAGAAAATGTTCCCCACATGCATTCTGGCAAATGTTGAAAGCCAGATGCCCTAAGTACAAGATTCTCACACTTAAGCTGAGTAGTATTTTACTATGGTTTAGAGTGGCACTTTATAAACTGCTCTGGCTTAAAGGCAGCTTTTGTCATGTTGTCTAAAGAAGAGATAAAGGGAAAATCCTGGTGAGTAAGTCAAAGCTCCTTCCCAGCTGTGGAGGAAGAAGACTGCTGACCTATGTCAAAGATGAACTACTTTCAAACAAGTCAAAACTCTGCTCATTTTTTTTGAGGAGCAGAGACCAGTGATAAGATTTTCTCCCTGTGGTCTGACTTCCCCATCTCTGAGTAAGAGGGGAGGAACAGTACCATAGAGCCTCCCAGCTGGGTGCATGTTTATATTATCCTAATGAAAATAAAAGGAAACAGTCCTTTCTCAGATGTTGCATCCTTTCTCAGATTTGCAGAGCAAGGAACAACCTCCCTTTCTCTCAACAGCCTCCAGTGAAATAATAGAATCACAGAAAGCTTTGGTTGGAAGGCATCTTAAGGATCGTCTGGTTCCAGCTCATTTGCAGTGGCCAGGGACATCTTTCACTAGACCTGGTTTCCCAGAGCTCCATCCAGCCTGCTGTGAACACTTTCAGGGATGGAGCATCCACACCTTCTTTGGGAAACCTGTTCCAGCACCTCACCACCCTCTCAGAAAAGAATGACTTCCTTATATCAAATGTAAACCAACCCTCTGTCAGGTTGCAGCCATTACCCCTTGTCCTGTCACTACATGCTCCTGTACAAGTCCCTTTCCAGCCTTCTTATTAGCTCCTTTTAGGTACTGGAAGGCCACAAATGGATCACCTGGAGCTTTCTCTTTTCCAGGCTGAACAACCTCAAGTCTCTCAGCTTGTGCTCACAGGAAAGGTACTCTATCCCTCTGATCATCTTCTGGAAGTCATGATGACTGACTCACTGTGTAAGCCTAACTAGCCTAAGTGTATCACTTGCTTGAGAAAAGATGGCAGAATTCATAGCCTGTTTGTGCCCGGCCAGGTGAAAACCTCTGCCCCTTCTACTTCTGACAGCCATCGCTTCCACAGTGCACACTTTAATGTTGAAATACTCATTGGAAAGGTGCAATTGGGAAAGTTTATAAGGGTCATATAACATGAAAGGGACAGTAAAACATGGAAATAGATTGGGCGAGTCAAGGGATAGACTGCATCCAAATTTAATTTTGTGTTTGAGTGAGGAGTCAAGAGTATTTGAAAGTAATTTATAAAGTCCAAGTATTTGTGGTAATGGTAGGTGGTGCAAAAAGGGCCAATGCTCACAACTCTACTTTGGGATGCTCAGATGAGATATTAGGGCAGTCATCTTCCCCAGGGAGACACTGCAACACCTGAGCAGGTTACCCAAGAACTTGTGAAACCTCCATCCTTGGAGGTTTCTAATATTTACCTAAACCAAACTGTGTCTGTCTAGTCTGATGTTAGTCTGTCTAATCTGATGATCTGGAGGTTATCCAGCTTTGAGCAGGTAGTGGGACTAAGCATCTCCAGAGGTTCTTTCCCACCAAAACTGCTGTGATTTGGCAGACTCTGATGGACAGAATTTGGGCATGAATGAGGAAGGCACCATCCTTCACCATGTCTACAGGCAGTCCTACATTCTCTGTAAACCACATCTGGTGCTGCTCCTGTGCTTAACCTGCTGGAAACCAGAGTGCAGGATGAGGACTGATGGGAGAATGGTGTTTGCTGACACTAAGAGTCGGGTCTTGGCCTGATACTAAACTGCTTTGCAGTCTGTGCTGACTTTAGTTATCTTCAGTGCCAACTAGATATCATACTAAATCAGATTGTGCTGGAGTGTTGGATGAGGAAGTATATGACTTGATTGATAATCATGAAATTTGAGTAGACACTGCTGGAAAGTTCATAGAACTTCCTAGAAGTTGTGAGACATGTGCTGTCACTGGAGCCACTGACAGGATTTCGCTACCCAGGGAGGAAAGGACTGGACACAGTAAATTGTGGACCCCTTGACAAACAAGTTCAGTGCAGCTGTAACCTGTGTATTGTACTCACTAGTGTGGAAACGAAGGTTCCTTGAACAATTAGCTGGAGTGAAAGTAGCTGGAGAAAGAGTCTGCACATATTATATCACTGTATAAATTATTGAGCTGATGTTCTGGAGATAATAGAGGAAACTCTTCTTTCTTCTGTCCTGAGGATAGCAGCTCTGAAAGTTTACACCTGCTTACTGGAAGTTGTACCTCCTGTAGACTCTGCTTAGATAATTAATTTGCAATATTCATTAGCCAGAGGATCAGTGTAATGATATATAGACAAACAGAAGGATTTCATGCTTATATGTTGAGTCAGCTGTCGTGTTTTTTCAGGTTGTGGGTGAAGCTGCTGTTGAATAAATGGCAAAAACCCACATAAACCCAACAACAAAAAAAACCCAAGTATTTTGATGTTTATCTGGATAATATTTCTGAGCAATAGTTATAATCATTAGTGGATCACAGACAAGACAGAACCCTGTGGCTGTAGCTACTTTAGGGGCTCCGTGCTTTTTCTTCTCATCTGCAGACACAGAGGCTTCCCGGCACTGAGTGGGAGATGTGCTGTGCCTGATATCACTGATGTTCTTCTCTCATATGCTCTACATGAGCCAGCTAGATCTCAGTGCTTACAGGAGGACAGGAGCACAGGGACAACTCCTGCACAAAATCAGGCACTCACAAGCTTTCCCCAAATACAGAAGAGGTATGGAGAACAGCTCTCCTCCTCACTCTCCTCTGACTCCAGGAAAGATATGTTCCTCTTGTTCCTCTGGTTTCTACCTTAACCTTTTATAATAATTCCCTGAGTACTGGCTTGCCTCTTCCCTGGTGAGCACTCCTGGCCACAGGGATGGTAGTTGGATGTGTATGCCCTGCACACAGCACTGTGCATACCTGCAGGGACCTCTACCCAGAAGGGCCTATTTTGGAAATGACACTGTAACATGGTCACTTCCCTTATCACTGGAATCCAGTATTTTTATGTGTTCCATCCCCTCTTCTTCCCTCCCTTTCCTCATAGATACAAGACCCTCATAAGCTCTCCTTATTCTCCCCAGGTGGAGACTTGTCACAACAGTACAGACAGAAGAAACATGTCTGAAGGCACAGAAGGTGGGCAGGGGTGTAGGCTGAGATATATGGTAGAATCAAAACTATGAGTGCTTGGAGGATTTTCAGAGCTAAAAACAATGTCCATCTCATTCTCTTTCCCTCTGGCTGGAATGAAACAAAGATGGAGCTGCAACTCTGTGCCCTGTTCATCTGCCCAGTTGTGCTCGCCGGATATGTGTGTGCAGCAGGTACAAGGCTTTATTGAGGGAAATTAAACTCTCAAGAAAACTCACAAGCAGTTTTCTGTTTTGTGTGTCTGTCATGAAAACTCTGGTTATTTTGGGTAGTAAATAGGCCCTACCATGGTGAAGCTGCTGTTTCCTGCATCCCTCAGCCATCACTACCAGCATCAAGTTCTTGGGGTTGGGGCAAAGGTCACTTATTACCCTTCTGAGGCAAGGTCATTTATTCAGAGGGAGATGCTGGACTACAGTTTTTGTGCAGGACTGTAAAAACGAAGCCAAGGCTGTTGTTCAGTGTACACTGTAATTCTAGGCACACCTTTCCACTGAAACTGGTTCCCTGATTTCTTCCTGAGTACACATTTACTACAGCAAGAATTTCATTCAGTGACAGATAATGTTTTAGTGTATGGAGATATCTGACAGTCAAAGGAGATGTCTCAAGGGATATGTGGCAAACTGACCTACAAGCCGACCCTCCAGGTACCCAGGTACCTTTGAACTCAGACTGCCAGCAATGAGGCACTTAGAATGTAGAAATGCTGAAAGACAGATCAGAAAATGTTCTTTTAAAATGGTGGAAAGTTGTTTTATATTGACTTGGTGATCGTTAGCATTTTCTAATTTTGACCTTTAAGGCCCTGAATTTGCATATTTGTAAAAGATCAAATGTTAAAAATATCCCATGTGTTCCAAATACAGCCTTTACTCTGCCTGGTGAATATTTTAGTGACCCAGTTACAGCAAGAGGCTTTTATTGAACAGAGTAGGCAAATGCAGAGGGAAACAGAAGACCCATCATCCCTGTGACAATAATACGTCTGTCTCTATTTGTGTAATCCACCCTCTCAGCCTGATAAACAAGAGCCTG
>JAWWMU010000121.1:50292599-50304102 GCA_035048155.1 Cinnycerthia olivascens
CGCTGTGTTTTAGAGCATCTGCAAGGCGAGCGGTTCTTGCTGAATTGCTTAGTTCTTCGTCATCTTGGCGTTGTTTTAATTTTTAATGATCAGCGCAGCGCTGCACAAATGCTCTCACTGCGTCCCTCCTTACTACTCTGCAAATGTGAAATCAGCGTTAAACAACAGCTTCCAAGCGATTAAAATAGGTGTGGTAGAATCCCAGAATTCAGGACCACTGCAGGGTAAGCAAACCTGTAGTACACGGCTCACTCCCTTCTCTGTCCCCTTCTGACAAGTAAGCTTATATGTCTTCTCCAAATTTACCAAATTCCATTTCCCATGCAAGGAGACAGTTCATGTCCTAAAACTATTCACTCTGCCATTCATACTAAAAAGCCTAAGCAAATGCACAAAACTTGCTTAAGCCTCATGCATGATGAGCGTTGCCGCTCTTCTCTAAGTACATTTCACCGTAGTGTGTAAAGTCATTCTGCGTTAAAAACCTCCACCAGGTGGGTGGTAGCATTTGTGGTGATTTAAAAAACTTTTTGTATAGACTCTTCTGTACTCTCCAGGGACAATGATAGGAAATTTTACGTAATCAGGATGTCTGAACAGCTAGCAACCAACCTCGCAGATTAACTAGGCTTTGACAGTAATAGAGTAATCTGTGGAACACCACATACCTAGACAGTACCAACAAAACCCAAACAACATTATTTTTATTCCCCATTTCTGCTTCAGTCTACAAGATAGGCCGAGGAACTGTAAAGAACCTTTATTTAATTAAAGATTGGTTTGAGAGATATAGGTCAGAAAAAACTAATCCAAAACCAAGCCCACCTTTTAGAGGATTCCTGGAATGAACAGTTTGGAAGGAAATAGAGTACCCAAAGGACAAGAAGAAGAGTAAAATTTGAAAATTGGGAATTTTCAAAGATAGATGAGGAAAAGGAGATAAAGTCTCTGTAAAGAAAGCATTCCAGAAAAGTGCCTGACCACTCTCTGGATACAGAATTGAGTACCTTTGCTGTATACACCTCTGCAGGCATATTGAGGATGAAATTGTTCCAGAGCAAGCCAAAGTTTTTAGTTACTTGGGTTGGAATGTGATTTTTCAGGGACAAAGACAAGGAATTTTCTTAAGAGTTTCAATTAATTCACTCCTTTTGAGAACAGATTGTACCTTTGATTCTTTTTACATTGTCCTGGGTATCACAATTTCTTCAGGGAGGTTTTGTTAACCTTCTGCTGAAGCAAATGCATATGTATAATTGTGATCTTATTAAATACTAACTGATGCTAAACTACTCCTTGTACAAAGGAAGATGAAAAAGTCATCCATCTGCCTTCAGTATTTTTGGACAGTATTATTTCAGAGTCATTTGAGTAAAAGAGCAGCAGTAGTTGGAGATGATGATCTTGGAATTGGCAGAAGTATGGTATATAAGCTATTAGATTAATTTAATTTTGACCATCCTGCTACTCTTGGTAATAGGACAGGAAGAACATGTGATGATGGTCGCAAATAGGAGAAGGCAGAATGCTTTGGGATAATTTTTCTCTCTTGGTTTTATTTCATCATTTCTTTTTTCCCTTTTATCCTTTTTGTATTTAGAATCATATTTCTGGTTGTGCTCAATCAACGTGAAATCGTGGTTGCCCTGTGAGTGAATGGTCACTGTCACTATTGACTCTTCCAGCAATATGGAGGACTCAGATAGATGGGAACATCATCAGCCTTTAAAAGAACTGTTTGATAAACTAGTGAGAAAGCAGAAAGCAGAAAGCTGATTTAAGGAGTCACCACTTAACTACAGGAAAATCAGTCAGAGAAAGAAAACAGCATAATCCAAAACCTTGGAGGTGATAGAAAGATAGTGTGAGAAGGCAGTAATTTTACAAACTATAATTGCTGTGGAAAAGGTTTTAGAATGGAAAGCCAAGGTGTGACCCTGTAGACAGATAGGGCAAAATAGCAAAAACTGCAAGAGGAAAAAAAGCTCACAGAGGTGGAAAAAGACACAGGGGATGAATTTAGAAGTTTGAAGGGAAACTGAGGCAAGGTAGTCACTGAAAAAGCACATTTAGTACAAATTAATGGAGACTGTCATAAGTCTAAGGCAGCATAATTTTTTTACTGGTGTTTGTTTCCTTCTTTAGCTGAAGTTGTGGCATTTGTTAATATCTGAAATTGTCCACTATGGAAAAACAATCCCTCTCATACAATGCACTGAAAAACTGAGAAGCCGATTATGTCATCTTGAAGTCAGATTTTAAAATAGATTTGAACTTGGTTTATTGATACAAGCCTGTAAATATTGCACAAAGTGATTTGCAGCTGCAAATAAAGTATATTTATTTACCCAATTTGCAGATGAAAATGGTCTGGGTCAGCAAACAAGTTGCAAGGAGTTGTATATTGTTGCAAATGGTCTTGCTTCCCTAGGTTTTTCTAGGAGGTGTTTTCCAGGAGTAGGTAGGACTGCCCTCTGACCTGCAATCTCATGTGTTTATTCTGCTACCAGAAATAAGCTGGGGAACAATGGTAGCTTCCATACCTTTTGTAACCTTGCAACCAGAAGTTGCAAGGACTGAGTAGTACCTTTGTCTTTTTCTGTGAGTTCTGTGAGGAGTGCTTTGCTTCTGGAGATCTCACAGTCTGTGTGGTGTGATTTTCCAGTCTAGGGGGCCTGTGAGAAATCAGCCAGTGTCCTAAAGGGGAGTACATTCGCCTGCTGTAAGCACAAAAGACACTACACAGGTGGCAGAGCACGCACAGCAACCCAGTACAATGGCAAAGAAGGTGGCAAGATAGGTAGGAGCAGGTTACCACCCCTCCAGCAATCTATCCATACCCATGTGGATTCTACAAGCTGGATGAACTACAGACTGCAACCTGACTGGGAGTTCTTGGCTTGGCACATATCATGTGAGTAAAACCATTGGTATGCTGCAAGCAGTTCAGTGATTCCACCCTCCAGGTTCACGAAATTTCAGGCTGCCCTCAGGACTGAGGCACAAAGGGGTAACTGCACCTCTTTGTGTCTGCCCTTAGAGCTTGAACACACCATGGCTTTTTATACTATCATTTGTCCTGTGCAAAGGATTTCTGTGCCTTTTGTGCAGGTGTATTTTTAACACACCTACTACCACAGCTGGGAAGAAGATAGTGAAGACACTTGGATGCTTCTTGGAGAGCAACACAAATCATCTTCATTGCCCATGGAAATGAGCACATTGCAGCTGTTGTACTAAAGTACAACAGCACTGTGCAGCTCAGAAAGAAATGTGTAGCTCTGCCACCACCAGATCCTTCACAAATTGGTATGTTTTATTATGCTCTTTATGGGTTTGGGTTTTTTTAAGTGTTGCAGCTTTTGAATTCCTGCTCTGGAAATTGTTTTTCTCCAAGCCTGACATAACTACAACTAATTTGTAGATACTCTGAGACCAGTATATGCAAAGGACATGCAATTTTAATGTTACATGAAATAGAATGGTTTGGTGGAGTTTCTTTCTGCCAGCTACTGGACCTAAGGAACATTCACTGTATTTCTAATATTAAATCACTTTAGTCGTTCCTAGAGTAACTCGTTCTTGTATGTGCTACAAAGAGACTTTCTAAATTGAGTCTGTTTGTAGAAAACCATGACTTGCACATCTGTATACACTACTTTTTTGGTCAATGTCTCTGTGTTAGACATTGTAACATGCAACAGAAAGGATTCTTTCTGCTGTGTCTGTCTCATTAGTTGTCCAGGACTGATTGTGCTTGTGCATGTTCGTTGCATTATTGCAAAGAGATGAAAAAAATAGATTATTTTTGTACAATAAGCTGAGTAGTGTTTTCTTAAGCAATAACATTGGAGGGTTTTCAAATGCACCTGTTAAAATATTTGTATTCTAGCAGGTGCAGAAGCATTCATTAGTAAACATCATATTAACACACATTTTGCACAGGTATATTGTCTTTTGTCCCAGAACTAATGAGTTTTTAAAATGTCAGTGACTCACGTGAAGTTTGTATTCATCATAGTTACCTTGGCATGAGCCCCGTGCCTGTCCATCCATGCACCGGTGTCACACAAGTACACGGTCTGTGATGTAATAACCATCTTTGACAAAGGATTGCTTACAACATGATCCTGCTGTGGCGTGCTCTAAAATAGTGAATTCATGTTTGTGTGTTTGAAGCGTTACCCTGAGAGATTACAGGCACAGAATGATTCATGCCACTTCCTTCTTCTGTGCCCCAGCCAAGTAACAGGATTATGCCAAGTATTTGTAGCTCTCGAAAGCCATGTTCGTGTCTTTCCAGGATGGAAGATATTCTCAGTAAGTACACAGCCTGCCAAAATGAGAAGAAGAATTTCCCTACAATGGCTAAGATGAATACTCCTAATACTATTTTATAGCAAAATTTATGTCAGTGAATACTCAACAGCAAATTCCCAAAGCTATTACTTACTGTTCATTTTGGGAGACAGCAAAAAGTACAGAGAACTTTGCTTGAGCTAGAGAAGGTTTTTATTTTACTTTTAATATGAGCTTGCTCTGCAATTACTTATATTTTGAAGAATACAGTATGAGTGAGGAATTACTGAGTTCCTTTAAACTGTTTCCCAGTTAGAAAATGTCTCCTTCCTCTGATTCTATTAGTGGAATGGCTTATTACAGAACCAGGAGCGGACCATTTGATCAACCAATGATGCATAATGATGAAATAAAACAATATCTTCATGCTGGTCAGAGGACCTGTCCTTACAGGATACATTTGAGAATAAGAAAATGTCATCTGAAATATATCGTGAAATGTATGCTCCCTATTATAGACCAAAATATCTTAGAATGTTTAATTCTGCTATTCTGACTCCTTGAATTGGGCATTTCACTGTCTGTAGTTCTTCTTCAGTGTTGTGTAGTGTTCTCTTCTGATTTGCACTAAATCTAGAGGGAAGTAATATCCCTAATGACTATTTTCCTTGTGTGATGATTTTTGGCTTTCTAGGTTGCAGTTTAAAATTTTGCTATGCTATTTTTAATACTATTTTTATATTTAATTGCTTTTTTTTATCCATAAGAACATATAGTAGTTCCATCTGACCCTATGTGTAACAAACGGACTGTCAATGAACGCACTCCAAGGCAAGAAGCTGCTATATATATCAACTGATGCAATTTATAACATCAGCTGATACGTACTTAAAATATTATGGAATTGACTGCATACAAAGATTACACTGTGAAAGATTGAACTATGGTAAATTAAATAATTGATACATTCTGAAGCCTATAGATAAGAGGATTAGTGAAGTATCCTGCAGTCATGTTAGCAGTCCTATCAGAGTCAAATGCTATCAAGACTGTCTGAAGTCTGCTGGAAACTCTTTGAACTGACACCCCTCACTCTCAGATGACCAGCAATTCCATTTCATCCCCTGTGGTTCTAAAGCCCAGGCTCAGGAAGAGGGTTCTTGTGAGTGCTCAAGAACCAGCCACCTAAAATGCAGCATAAAGCCCATAGCTTTGTCACCTTTATCTTTTATATAAAATGGCAGTGAATTGTCTAGGAATGTAAATATGTAACTATTGTTACTATTTATTAACATTATCATTAGTAGTAGTATTACTGAATGACATTTATTCTCAGAAAAAATGGTTCCTTCTTAGCCACAAGCAGTACTTTTCTGAGTACACATCACATGATTAATCTCTGTCAGGCAGCGTCCTGTTCATCCAGCTGTGCTTTACTAGAGAGTATTGTTAGTTATCTGTTTACTTCAGCTCCTAATATCAACCCTTAATGATTTTTTTCTGTTTGTTCTTCTGATGGTCTGAAAACCTGAGGAGAGATTAAATTCAAGCTGGTATATAAGGACTGCATTAAAAAAAATTATGAAGGAGAAATGCAACTGTGAAGAAACTGCAAAAAATCTGTGTTGCTGTATCCAAAACTTCAGACTGGGGGCACTTTTGAATCCCTGTGTCCAGATGAGCAGCCTGCCTTTATTGTGATGCCATGACTGGATAAGATACTTCTAGGTTTTTGCTGCAAGAACTGCATGGCTGCACAGAACGGCAAGAGTAATTAATTAGTCCCTAATTTGTCCACCTGAGGAAGCAGGGTATCAGAGCAGACTGTGATGATTTCTTCTCTGACGATTATTGGAAATAACTGGGCAAAGCTGATTCTGGAATTTCTGGTTGACTGACTGACACCTGGCACTTGTGCAGAGGTTCTGAAGAAAAGAGGTTATATCTCCTCTGAGACCTGCAGGCCCAGGTATCCAAGAATATGGCTGTGTGCAGCTGAGGCTGTGGTTAACCCTCCACCCAGCTCATCCATGCAGGACCAGGAACGTTGAAAGAGTGTCAAGGTCAATCTGTCTCATGAGCTCCCAGACAACAGCTCTTACAGATGTATGGCCACAAAAAGGGGGATGTTCTGACCTGCTTTTGAGGACATTTCAGTATGTGCACTGTCTAGCATTTCTGGGGAGCTCAAGGATTGTACTTGCTGACTGTGTGTCTTTTTCACTAGAAATAGAGCAGATCTTCACAGTCCCTAGCCTCAATCTGACATAACTTGCTGATCAATGCTGGTTCTGCTTCTTCTGTCTAGAACTAATTTTCTGCACATGTTTAGTGTGTTGGGTTTATTTTGTGTAGTTGTTGGGGGTTTTGGTGGTTTTGGTTAGACAGTTGCTGTGACTTGACCACTACTTGTCCCAAAGCTCCCAGTCATCCTTAATGTTGCTCTGCTTTTGTGACTTTCACATGCTGTCCACTGCCCTGTGTGCAAGCCCTTGATTTTTTTTTTTTGAGTAGGGTTTATTTTTTATGGTGTTGTCTGAGTATCTTATAGCGTTCCCTCATTGAGGCCTTGTGTACCTTTACAAAGCATTGACAGTATTAATGAACTCTGCTGAAATAGCAATACTCCAAAATGAAGAACAGACATTGGCTGTTTTTAAGGCGTGAGGGGAAGAGGAACAAAGTAAGAGTTAAGCCCACAGATGTCGTTCCCAAGATGATGCTTTCCACCTACCTCATACTTGCTGTATACTAGAATATCTCAAAGATGAAAGATGTTCGAACTACGTTTCCAGTCCCACCTCTGACAGTTCAGATTTGCTCTAGATCGTGGTTATGCTACTCTTTCTCAACTCCAGGCAATTTGTGTCCCTTCTCCTCGAGTGTGAGGCTGGGTTTTACTGGAGAATCCTGAAAAGCACCAGAAACGAACTATCAGCTCTGCACGTGGATTTACCACTCTCTGTCAAAGGCTGTGTAACTCAGTCACGTGAACCACGCCAGCCTCAGAGTACTTGGTTTGCCGTACTTTCCCCGGACGCTTTACCCCATGATTAAATGTTCCCGATCAGGGCACACAATAATCAGTGCAGCTCAGGGGCAGGAGAGGAGGCCCGCGGGGCAGGGTAACTCGGGGAAGCCTTTTTGCGCTCCTTCTCCACGGGAGGCTCAGAGGCTCAGCTCATCTTTCTGGAGCTCTTCCAGCGGAGCGGAGCCGGCTGCGGGGCGGCGGCGGGAACTCCGGGGGCGGGCCGGTCCCGGGGAAGGTGGCGGCGGCCGCCGCGCCCGCCCTGCTCACCTGGGCAGCGGCGCCAGCGCTCCGGTGCCGCTCCCTTCCGCTCCTGGGAGGATGAACGGGCCGGGGAGGAAGGTAAGGGGAAGCCGAGAGGGTCAGGGGGTGGCGGGGCGACCTCAGGGGCCGCCCGGTGCTGCAGGGAGCTCGAAGCCTGGGCAGGAAGGCGTCGTGCGCTTTCCGGGCGTTCTCCCGCTCCGGTCGGCGGGGCTGCAGGGGATGTGTTCCTGCGCCGCTGCCGCCGCGGTGTCTGCCCGGACCCGCTCGGCGCGGCTCGGCTTCGCCGGGAGCCGTGCTCAGCAGTGCCCAGAGCCCCAAAGCCAAGGATCCAGCCTTTCCGGTGGTGCCGTAACCACCCGGCAGGGATTTTCAGATATTCGCAGATATTCCCGGAGAGGAATAAATCAAGGGACAAGAGTTCTGTTGTTGAAGTAATAATGAGCAAAGAACAAGATGCTTGTGGGGATTCGACCACCGAAGTGCTGCACAGAGGAACTGTTCAGTGCTGTCAGGAGAGCTGCAGGTGGCATTTCTTAACTTTTGGGTTCTGTGAAGTATTTTGTTCCAGCCACAACAAAGGCAAACCAAAGGGTTTGCTCGAGAGCAGCAGCCAAAGCCTTTTAAATGTGGTGTGATCAGTGTTGTTTAAATTTATCATAGCTAGAAATATGTGGCCGTTGTCCAGCAAGAAGTTAAGCTCCTCAGGTAAATGCTAACACCTATTGCTACTGCTAGTGGCTAAAGGTTGTTGTTGCTATGTGGTTTCATATGTTACTCTTCCTCTTCAAAACGATGTAGTAAAGGTTTGCTGTTTCTCTCAAAATAAAGCTGATAGTAAGGGCAGTTCCATTTTGGCCCATTCTAGGGAAAATAACTGCAGGTGTCCATCCCCAGGAGGGAATCTGCATCCCTGGGGCAGCTCATCACCTCACAGTAGTGAGGAGCAAAATGCCAGGGCTGCATCTTCTCCTACCCGTAGGGAGGGAGAAACAACTTCAGACAGAGAAGGCAGGAACCAATGCACTTCCTTGCTTGCACACAAAGTGTTGGAGAAGGTAGAGAGTGAAAGAAGGCCGCCTGCCCCTCTGTAGACTCTTGGAACAATTGGTGACTTATACAGTGGCAAGCACTGCTAGTGGAAAGGAAACCAGACTGAGTTTCCTCTTCAGCTTTGCTCCTTTAAAACCGGCTTCTTTCCCCACTTGCAAAGTACCCATAATGCAAAGTATTTTATGAACTTGTGGGCAAAACTGAACTAAATGGCATTGTCCAAGCCTGTCAAAATCAAACTGTTAAAGAAAGATCAAAGTCAAGTTCTATAGTGACATTAACAAGCAATTCCAGGAACCTCATTCTATTGAACAATACCTATCCGAGGGTATCTTTTTTGTAGGATTTTGTGACTGGGAGACTATTATTCACAGCAATCACAGAGACAGTATAACAAAACCAAGGTAAATTAAAACACAGTTTTGCTGCAATAAGGGATTTTTCAAAGTTATGAAATTAAAGGATTTTGGGGCAGGAATTATAAAAAAAAGGGAATATTTTGATTTTTGGATTGAGTTTGAGAGAGGTCATTGCTGTCAGTGATGTTCTTCTTTATTTGTTTGTTGAGTGAGTCATTGAATTTGTAGACTGAAAACCATACTTTGCTCTTTCTCAAGCAAAAGTAACATTCACCTCTTGTTCTTTCTCAAGCAAAAGTAACATTCACCTCTTGTATTTATCTTTTTGATTTACAAGTGCCATGATTTCTTGTGTTGTTGATGAGTAAAAGCATGAAGTTAAGATTTGATAATGTATTATACATTATCAAAGTACCATAAAGATGAAGGGTGTCTTAACAAAACAGAGGTGTGCAGAGAAAACATCTATTCTAGCTATCATGATTATTATTCTCATATCTAGTTTAAGTTAAAAACAGTGCAGGTAGTCTGGATAATTTAAATAATTTTTAGGTATTGGCTTTGCTCTAATCTGGGTGTACAGGATGTTATTTTTTACTGCAGTTAAGAAATTTGTTGGACAAATATGAAAGGACTGAGAAACTGTTGAGCCTCCCAAGAGCCTAGTAATTCTTTTTTTTTTTTTTTGTACAGGCTTATTTATACATTCTTAAACTGGTTTTGCAGTAAATGAACCATGAATGGAGGTAACTGTCTTCAATAGAGGGTTGTCAAGTACCAGATTTTCAAGTCTCTGTAAAATACAACCTCTGAAGTAGTATATTTTTACTGCAATGAACTGGGATTTACAGATGATACTTCCAATAATACCAACAAAAACTTGGCAATCTACTCGTAGCATAAAGCCTTAATATTGAGGTCAGAGTGAAGCCTATGACTGGCTTTGGAAAGGATATAAAGTTTTGAGGAGTATATTTTCCTCATTCTGGAAGGATTTGCAGGTGCAAACACCACAGAGAATGTATATCCACTGCTTTCTTCTGGAAAAAAAAACCAAAAATACAAGATGCTTCAGGGTTCCACTGCTGGTTTCCAAAATCACTCATATGCTTAAATTCATCATGCTGAAATTAGTCATGTGTAAAAATTTGGTTTCCTGTGGGCATAGAATTTGTTAGGATTTATAAAGTTGCAGTTAAAGCCAGCAAAGGCTCTTTAGTAGTGGAAAAACTTATACACACATGTGAATATTTTCCAGTGCCTGAATGCACTGATTTAATTCTGGGGCCACACTAAATATGCATTTCTGAGAGCAGATTCTACTTCACTTTAGCTGTCCCTTCTGTACGTCCTGGGTTGGTGCATGCTGCTTGCAGTAGAGCCTTCTGCTTTATTGTTCATCAGTCAAGGCATTCTGCAGCAAGATGACTTCAGTGTCATGACTGGAGTGTGCTGTAAGAGGTGGTGCAAGTGTGCACCCTCTTTAAATGTTCCCTCTTCCTCCTTGTTCAGTAAATCCATGGTTGTCTTCCCACAGGCAAGATGCAGGAAGGGCACTGATAGTAGGAAAAGAACTCTTTAACTTTCCTTCAGTTCCTACTTCGGCGATGATCACATTTCCCCTCTGCAGCCACTCACTCAACTCCACCCCAGTTTCTGCTCACACTGATCATCGCTTACTTGTCCTGTCTCTCTAAGTTCCTCCTGACCACCGTGCTTCTGAGGAGAGGCTGAGTTGAGACTTTTGAACCTGGACAAGTGCAGACTCAGGGCATGTCTCATCAATGTAAAGCTGAAGGGAGGGTGCCAGGCAGACAGACTCTATGGACATGAAAGAAACTGTAAAATGGGAGATCGTCTCTGAACATCAGCAGGGAACTGTAAGGGTAACTGAGCACTGTAATGAGTAGATAATCCGTAGGTGTTGTCTTCATACTTGGAGGTACTAAAAAATACATCCAGATATGCCCATCCCAAGCAGCCAGCTATAGATGGCTCTCCCTGGGCATGCGGGGAGTTTGACCAGATGATCCTTCCAAACTCAACCGGTTCTGGAATTTTTTTGATTCTGCTTTCAGGCAAAGCATTGTTACTTTTCACATTTTCCTGTTGCTTTTCAGCAGTCCACATGGTTCCCCAACCTGCAGCAGCCTTCACTCCTCTCAAGCACCCAAGCAGATTGCACAGAGAAGCTCATCCTCTTTAGTTGTGCTCTTTCACCATTAACCTAAAGTAAACGGTATGGGGGCTGTTGCTTGAGGGCTGCAGTTAGCAAGGCTTCTCCAGAATTGTGACTTCATATTCCTACAACTTATCTTCTGGCATCAACTGAAATGTATACTTAAGCAAGGGAAATCCATGTGAGAATGAGCAGATTCCTGGAATGCTGTCTGAAATCAATAGCAAAGTTGTCACTGAATTTGATGGTAACAGGGTAGGAACTGGAATACTAGGATGTTAAGGAAACCTGACTTACTGACTGACTAACAAAACAGCTTACCTG
>JAWWMU010000121.1:50562516-50574518 GCA_035048155.1 Cinnycerthia olivascens
GGGAAATGAAATTATTTGGCTCAAATTTTGAATTTTGTGTATTTATTTGTTTACATTTGTTTCCACCTTTCATGATACTAATGAATTTCCACTTCCTTAGCAAATTCTCAGCCCTTCATAGGTATTAATGTTACATGAATTTTTGCCTTGGTAGTTTTAGTCAGCTTCCTAAGCCACTGTTCCAGGAGACAAGCCAGATTTACAGACAGGGTTTATATTGGTATTTTCTTCATATAGGCTAAAACAAAAACATTTGAGAGAAAGACTTCTTTGAAACAAGGAAAGAGGGACTCTGCCTCATCCTCTTTTAAAATAAACTTTAATATGTGTTGTTCTCGCATGAGTAAGATTTCTTCTCTGAGGTTTGTCATGTACTTCTGGCAGCAGATGCTTTCCTGGCACCTTCTTTCTCAGACCTTGGGTCATTATCCTCCAATGTCACCCAGCTAACTATCACCACAGGCAGGAAATCACTCATGAATCATGACTTCTGTGCATCTCTAGGACCTCAGATCTCCTCTGACCTTAAGCACTCTCTTCAATGCCATTAAATAAATTAAATGTTTAAATTACCTATATTAGCTTTAATTGTATAATTATAGAGTCAATGAGAAATAAATCTGTAAAGGGGAAAGTCTAATCTAACAAAAGACTTTCCCTCACTTCAAAGTGGATGAACATGCCAGTGGAAATGATAGAGGCCTCTGTAGGAAATTAGCTTTGGTCAAGGTTTCATCTACTATAATCACATGACATAAACAATACCAGATTTTTTAGTTGAGGGCAAATGTCCTCATGTTATTTCAATGTTTATCATTTTATCATTTATCATTATGTCATATCCAGGAGAAAACAGCAGCTTTTATGCACTGGGATGAGGCTGTAATGAAAGCCTTCCTCTGAGACACACATAGAGTCCAGGCAGTGGATGAGAACAACAAATAAAAATCCTAGTATTAGTAAAAATATCTTAAAATAGTTCTGAATTGTTTCAACATGAAGAGTGGAATTAGCATTTTAATTTAATGTAATTTAATTAAGTTTGGTGAACTCAAGTTAAACTATGCTCTTTCGCAGTGTCAATAGCAGTTTCCCATACCTCCACCTACCTGTAAACTGTCCCTGTGAATAAAGGTGTTGAGAAAATGAGTATCCAGATTCATATTGCCTAGGGACTAAGTTATAGGAGGTTGTATAGGAGGGCTCTAGGTGCAGGCGTGTCCCAGGGAGTGATGGAGAAATTGTGCATCAGAAAAGGTAACTTGCAGGAGATATCAGGAACTCAGTCGTTTGGCTTTTTAATTTCCCTTCTGCAGTTCAAGACCATCTTGCAGGATGGATAGGAGCTGCTGGAGCTCTAGTCAGGCAGCAGAGCAGAGGACCAAGTGGATGAGAATGATGTGTCTTGTGAAAGCTGGCAGCAATACCTCTGTATTTTCCAAATAGTATTTGTCTTCAGTTTTCTTCTATTACACTGGGGGCTGACTGCAGCTGGCCTCCATGTCTGAGTGGTTAATAAAGTTGATTTACACTGTTTATTTCTGTCAGGAGTCCATCAAGCATACTTTATTTTGCCTCTGGTAAGTCCCCAATTTGTTACTGTATAGTCTGCTTCCCCAGACACATCGATTTCATAAAAAGAGAAACATCATTACAACATATTGCCAAACTAGTCATTCACAAAGGAGAGAAGTGCATTTATTCTTAGCACCTACTAACAGTTAACTGTGTTTATGCTGGCATTATCTTTTCATTGGTAAAATATACGTTAAAAGAGTGCGTAATGTGCTACTTANNNNCTGATTACAGTGATTTTGAATTAAAAGTTGGTGTGTGGGGTGCTTAGCTTGGCTTGCTAGTTGTTTTAAATACAAATTATGTTAGGGAGGTAAAAAGGCTTTCTTCCATTCTTTGTGAAGCCTTTTCATCTTTAGGTAAAATTTCTCATGGAAAGGTTTATTTTTTTTCAGTTAGTTCTGCTGCAGATTTTTGCTGATGGTTCTTCCTAGTGAGGGCCACCCTCCAGGAAGAGTGAGAGACACGCCTCTCACAGAGCAAGAGGGAAGAAGAGTTACCTCTGGCACCTACAATGCTGGGAATTACAATAGCCAAGACATCCTGTAGCAACAGGGGAGAAGAAACTCTCCCATACCCAGCACCTCCTGGGAATCAGGATCAGAGTTTTATAAAGACAAACTGTCATTGCATCACATATACTGAAAAACAAATTGCAGGGAAGCTGGGCTATGAATTGATTCTCATTGATTAAATTCTCTTCTCAGTGTGCTGGAATAGTGTGGAAGATCCAAAGGATCCTGTTGCATGACAGGTTTACATAAATCCAAGGATTTATGTCAGTGCTTTATGGAGCACCTTGGGAGTATCCAGTTTTTGTCTATATTTGAATATAAAATTTTGGCTGATTTTCAAAGAAAATATTAGTTAAAAACTCATTTAATACTCAGGATCAGTAGAGTATGTCATTAGTCTCACAAAAGTCTTTGCAATGTCCAGAGTCATGTTTTTGGCAATAAGATTATAAATGGAATAAGGAGACACACACACACACTAAAGTTAACTTAGCTCTCATAAAATTAGATTTGTCCAGATAACTTAAATGGCCTATTTGCAAAGGTTTGAGATACTGTATGGGTGTACAGGAGAACTCACTGGAAGAATTCCTTTCCACTTACATTCAACTGCCATGCCCAGGCATGGCCAAACAACAAAAATAAAACATACACATATCCTAAGCCTGCAATAAAGAACGCCCTAAGAGACCTCCAAGTGAGCTCTGATGTAAACCAGATGCACACAACACCTGAAAGCTCTACCACTATAGGTCCAGGGGAAAACAACCTTCAGGAGACAGAGCAAAGCTGTGCCTTCATGCAACGTTTCACATTGAGTATGGTGTTAATTTTCATGAAATCCCTTGGCTCAAACACAGCAAGGACAAGGTGAAAATATAAGATGTATTTTTTCACTGCAATTTTGTATTTGTTGCAATTGTTTTGGAGGCTAGTTTTGAGGCTAGCTACCTTCTGTGGGAGCTGGAAGATACTGATAGGTATCAACACCAGCAGGACTTTGTCAGAGCTTGATCCTGTGCTTCCCCCCTTCGTGTGATGATGGATACTTTCCATCCATCCTCATATTGCACTGTGAAATTCTCCTGTGCTGGGATGCCAACAAACAAGCTTGACAATGTTGAAGCTGCTAATAGATGAGTTGATGTCCCACTGTGCTGATCAACATTATACAGCTCTGGATAGTTGTCCATGGTAGAATTAATATGCTATCTAGACTGCAAGTTTCTCAAAGGCTCTATGCTTCTGCTTTTGTATAGCTCCTTGCACAATAGAGTCCTAAGCTGTTTCTTTTTTATTTCAGGTGCTATGTTATTACAAGAACTGCAGATATTCCATTATTACAAAGAATGAATAGTAAGAATGGTGAATAGATTCAAATGAAAAATACTGGAAAGCAAAATGAAAATTGTTTTCTTAAAAGCTGAAGGAACAGATGCTAATGTGGTGGGATTGACTAAATGTAACCAACAGGGGATGATTAGATTGTATTTTTAGCAAGGCACATTTGCCATGAACAGTTTGAGGATAGTTTACTACCTTTGTGGGAGATGGAACATAATGATGTATATCAGTACTAGCAAGACTTTGTGAAAACAAAGGATTATTTTTTTTCCATGGGAAAAATGTTGATTTCACTGCAATTTAAAAGAACCCAGAATGCTTGAACATTTAAGGTTCTAAAAAGGTACAGTATAAAGACAGCAATTCTGTCACCAATTTCCCAATTCAAAGGTTCTGGAATTTACCTAGCTTCTCAAGAAAATGGCATTCTCAGATGAACTATGAGTACTTGCTTATTTTAAAAACATAGACTTGGAAGAGTTACATCAGTATTTTGTCTGAAACAATTAGCTAAAGATCAGCTATTGACAGTCAGAAAATCCATGGATGTTTTTTGCTCATTTCTGTGTCTGGTGGTGGTGAAACAATTAGTGAAGGCACAGGTTGCTGTTGTTCTGGAAAAAAAATTACTTGCATTAATTTTGTTCTGGTTTTGTGTGACAAAGACCATCCTTTATTGTGTATTGTGTATTTGCGGTTTGAGCTGTGTTGCAAGTAGAACTTTTTGCAGTCTTGGAAAGTTCAGTTAAGTCTGAAGTGAAAGTCACTTCAGAACATCTCTAACTTGCATGATTGCTTACTTATCTGATCATCAAAGGACTTCGTGAAGCTGGAAGATTCACAGAAGGTAGATTCTCCAATTCAAATTGGCCTTTCCTGGATTAGTTTAGTAATGAATTACACTCAAAGGAGAACCTTTTTGCATCATGTAGAGAGGTACTGTGAACAGAAAAAGGATGGAGAGAAGGGTTTTCCACTGACAAGCAATAGATGATCACTCAAGGCAACGTAGCTGAAGGGTAGAGCATGAATGAGCCTGTGTGAGAAGTCCATGAGTGAAAGACAAAGAGGGAGAATGAGATGGTCTATTAAGGAGAATAAACCAAATTTATTATGTGCACATATCAAAACACCAATAGGAAAACCACCTTGATCTCCCTTTTTTAATCTTTCCAAACTGCTCAACGCTGAATATTGCCACTTTCAAATCTGTGAAAATTTCAGTGACTGATAAAAATATGCTGGATGATTTTTGTCAGAACCAGTGCTTCTTCTGGCTAATAACTGTTCTGCAAAAGTCCAGCATTTAATCAATCCAAAATTTAAATCTGTTTCCAAAAGGCCATTTTAGCATTACAAATTGGGAGACCTGAATAGGTTATGACTTCTAACATTATGTAATCTATGAATATAGTGCAGAGAAATGTTTATATGAAAGTTTGTATCTAATGAATATTCTCAGAAAGTACAGAGGGAGAAGTTTGAATCATTTTAGACAAATTAATTTTGGAGTTCTCAAGGAAAGAGAACTTAAAAAGAGGTGATGTTGAAAAGAAATGCTGCTGTTCATGTTCTCTTCACAAACCTTTCAGGAAGATTTGAAAAACTAGGATGTACTTCTGAAGATCTGGGCCAAAGTGTTTTCTTAAAAGTGAGATATCTTCACCAATACAAGAGGTACTTGGTGTTTTAGTATTTTTATGAAACATTATTGACAAAGCCACAGTTTTCTAAGTGGTTAGTATAGTTTTTGTCCCTGTGGAGGGGCAAATCTTACTCCCAACCCAAAAATTACATAATATGGAAGAAAATTTTTTCCATCATCTTTCCCAGGACATCTCTGCTTTATAGTACTCAAATGCCTTGGCTATTTTTTCAGCAATATTTAATTTTTTTTTTTTAAGAATGGACCCGTCTGCTAATTGAAAAAGAATAAATTGCCCTTGTGATAAGACACTCTGCAGTACCACATCTGATACATAAGGTATGGGCTCCAAGGCAGTGATGTGATGTGATGTGATGTGATGTGATCGTCCCTGTGTTTACATAAATTTCCCAGGCAAGTTGAAAGCACATAAACTACAAATGCAGAGAACACAATTGTATAACAGCAATGAGGAGCCTGGTGAAATTTTAAAACTCTCAATCAAAAAATAAATGAGAGATAAGCTGCCTCCTTCTGTATTAAACCTTCATTAGAGGCTTCATCCAAGTTTCAAGGAGAAGCAAGCTGTAATTTAACTATCTTTCTTTGTTGAGATAAATGTGGACATTAGTATTTCTCCGCTTACGACTAACTTGCATCATACAAGAGTTAAAATGCTGCTTTATCAGTCCAGACTTTTGGACATATAGCCAGACACACAACTCTGCATGGAAACCACCACCACTGATGAATAGGAAACAATTCTCTGTTGTTTATCTCATATTTGTGCCTTCTTCAGTAATATCAGACTGACACATGCAAATTTATGATTTTTAAGGAGGGACAAGTGAGAGGAACAGACAGCCTATGCCTAGTAAACATTGGTCAGTAATGACCACTGGTCAAACTTCTGCAGGTTTTTGCAAAACTTCCTTCATCTCTTTGCAGGAAGGCAAGATCTGTGCAGCACTGGTAGTCCCACAGTCCACCACAGTTCAAAGCACAAGGAAACAAACGGTGTAAGACCCAGGTGTATTAAACCAGAAAGCTGAACATGAAAGAAGGGACATTTCTGAAGTTCACTTGCCTTACTCAATATACTTTGCTTTGGAACAGTAGCCTGTATGTCCTTGCTAGGGGAAATGTACAGCTGAATGAGGGTTTTGTATGCACACTATTTGTCTGTTTTCTTCACTTATTACATTTCTTCATCTTGTTTGTTTTTCAAAATTGTTTGACTTACTCTTTTACAGGAAAGATGACAATCTATGTGGTTCACAGACTGAAAGTTAGAATTAAAGACAACATTATGATTTTCAGTGCACAAATTGTCCAGTGTACTTTCTGAGAGATATTTGGTTTAAGTTAGGAGAATAGACTTGTCATTGAAGAGCAACAGTGAGTTACGTGTGCTTAACTTAGGAAAGATTTTATTTTAAAAAATAAGAAGGAAATATAAATTAAAGAAATTAAGCATAAAACCAAGTTGATGAAGACATGTTGAAACAAGAAGTTGCCAATAGCTGGAACACTAATGTTTAGATTTGATAACTATTGAGATATGAAGAAACTTGTTTGTACTATAAAGCCAGAAAGTAGACTACCTGATTCCCCCTGAAGCTAATATCTAAATTTTTATGAAGATATATAAAGGCTCTGTGAAAATATAATATATAATATTATAAGATAATGGAACACATTTGGGTGGTTTTGGCAAAAAGATCGTTCATTAGTGTTATTGATGCACACCGGAAGACATCTGATGTGAGGTTCATAATTGAAATGTTACAAACACTTCAGCATATGGATCCTTCACATTCACTTAATTGCCAGTTTAGTAATAATTTTATGTAATGAGGAATTATTAATAATACGTGAAATACTAAATTGACGTAATCACCAAAAAAAGTAATATGACATCCAGTGTGCAAAGGATGTTATAATTCCAGGTGTCTTCGTTATATTTTAAACAAGTAATACAACTGGTAAAATTCATATTTCAAAACTATTGACTCTATAAAGTATTATTTTTTTTTAATAATTGTCTTTAAAGGTAAGACTATTAATCAGATATTCTTTTTATTTCCTCATCCTTAATATTCCTTATTAACATCCAGTTATGACAAAAAAAATTGACAAATGATCATTAACAAACTGCCTTACAGTTTTGTGGTGCAAGTTCTGCTGTGAAATAAATCTCCATATGCTGATTTTTTGATTATGTAGGCAGATACCAACACCCTGTTCAGATGGGTAAGAAAAGGGGACTAAATTTGTCTCTTTCCTAGTTGCAGTTTAATCATTGTGGAAGATTGTGATAGTGGGACAAGAGATCTTTTATCTCCAGCACACCAATAAAAATCTTCCCTAAGTTTGCAATTACTGAAAGTCAATAGCCTATTGGTATGAGAAATGTACTCTTCGAGGACAAATGTCCACAACACAGTTATCACCTCTATTGCCACACAGAACAGATTGAGCAGGCACGGAGAATGTCAAGCGCCTCCCCAGGTAATCCTCGTCACGGCAGGATCAGCGCACACTGATGTGGGGACCAGTGAAGTGTGCAAGGCCGCTCATTCTCTGGGAGCCCTGTCTAGTCTATGACTTCATTTTCCTGAGTCATTATTCTGACACATCTCATGGGCAACATCTTCAGTGAGAGAAAAGAGCCAATATGAGTTTTACTTAAACTGGTATAAATCAAGAGAAACCCTACTGAAGGCAATGACTTTCCACACAAAATCACAAAAGCAAGAGGTAAACTGAAGCTACTAATGAACTACAAAATAGAAAGCAAAGCCTTCAATTTCAGCTTACTTCACTTCAATTTTGAGTGGGAAAAAAAGGAATTGTAGTTCTCTGGCTCACCTGATCCGGAAGCAGGAATTGTGAGGTTTAAACTTTGATGTATAAAGTTCATTGTGTGCACTTGTCCAACTAGAACAAAATTAGTAAACCAGAATTATGACATGCTGTTCCTTTTTCATAAAGCCTGTACACTCTGGTTTAAATTGAAAGGATAAAGATCTGTATATTTACTGAAAGAAGGCATTTTCCAAACTTCATTTCAAGAAACTAGACTACAAACATGAAAATGCAAATTAAAGGTCAATTTTTAATTCGATTTTAGGTGGAAACTGCTCTCAAAAGTTAAGAAGCTTTGGATAAAGGAGACTTCACTTTGTGCCTAAGGAATGCTCCATTCCAGATTTTATGCAGGCCAATCTGTGAGTCTTCACAGGGCAACAGCTGAATGCAGAAAGATTCAGGACTGGAGTTTATTCATTATTTCATGCTTCCTTGAACAATTTTTAAATAAAATATGAGTTTTAATACTTCTAGTGCCATGTAAAATACTGAATTATGGGACTTGAGCAGTTCTTTTCTGATTTCCCCCTGGGAGAATCTATATGGAAATAGTGCAAACTATATTCAACAGCAAACACAACATAGCCCTTAGAGAGATCATACATATATGTTTCATAAGGGAGACCAAATGAATTATTTGTACATCCCACTGTAACAAAGCAAGGAATTTTTCAGGCCATGTAAAAAGTCTGTGCTCTTTGGGTGATATAATTTCAATGCTAGTACATACACTATAATTTGATGAATTGCAATAATTACTATGTGCATTGTACTCTTCCCTTCTTGTTTTCACATTTGCAGATTTTTCTCTGGGAGGCTTATTAATGGTTTGTGTTTTAACCAATTTAATACCTCTTTTCTTAAAGCATTTAGAAGCATTTGTTTATATAAAGAAATTGCTGTTGAACAGGCAAAAAGGATCTATTTTAATATTTTAGAAATCAGCAAAATAGTATTGCAGAAAAACAAAGCATTACATATTGTGAGAAATGATACAACAGAGTATCTTATTTCATATAAAATGTATTAAGCAATGGCAATCATTTTAGGCAAATGTTTATTTTTTATTTGATAGCTAAGCAAGAGAGAGTTTTATTCATCTTCATTTTTTCATTTTTAAGTCCCTATAATTTAGTTCACACTCAAGAATGAAGCTGAATATTAATAATTTTCCTTTGTGCATTGTGAAAGTGAAAGGGAAATATTTCTCTCTCTCTCTTTTTTTTTTCTTTTTTCCTGGTTTTGGTTTTGATTTGGTTCTTCTTCTGGCTTTGTGTATAGTGAAGAAAACACAATGTCCAGGAAGATATCTTGTCATCTACAACATAAGTAGCAATAGGAGATGCTCTCATGAAAGAAGAGAGGAAGACTCAGAAGGGGAGTGAAAGTGTAAAAGGAAGCAGTCAAATTGGAAAGGAGGAATTTGGAAAACTCTTTTTTTGGATGTGGTTTGATTCCTAATGGACTAGAATTACAATTAATATTACTTATTTTGTGGCACTCTTTTCCTTTCTAAATATTCTGTCCTTAGCTGTAAGATTTGTATTCTAATTGAAATCAGAGGAAGATACTCTTGCTTATATTAAATAGTCTCTTGAACTCTTAGGAGTGCCACTGAAATAAAACACCAACCCATACCAATCTATGAAACCACAATCCAGCAAATTTCCTGCCATCTTTTTTAATCTTAAAAACAATTCCATAGAATATAGGGTGTGTGAGGTATAAAATAGGTGCATTGACAAACGCAGTTAAATGTGGTGTATTTCACCCGGATCATCAAGCAAAAAAATTTCTAAGATGACACAAGTGGGAGAGTAAGCACAATTTTCTAAAAGTGTAATCTGTAGCAAGTATAGGACATATACACAGTAGCAAGAATAAGTGATCCAGTCATGAAGTTACCAAGCAATCTCAAATATTGTTTAAGTTCATGGGAGTCCTTGGTGCTTGAACCTCTATGAAGCATGCCCTAGACAAAAAGCTAAGAATTTAATCTCATAAGAAACCAGAAAAAACAGATATTAGCCTTACAGAAATAACATCGCTGTGAGGTTTTTTACATTACAGCTGGTGAACATTTGCTGAAAATAATCTGCAGACACTACCTTTATTTCTCTGTGTAAGCTGTCTACAAAGAGATAGTAACACTGTAAAATTCTCAGCAGTATACTTCTTATTCAAAATTAGTCACACACTTCTCCAGTGAATTTTCTTTTCAAAATCTGCTTTTGGTGAATATTTTAGCTAGCATTCACTTTTTCATGAGTTATTCATACTAATAAAGCTTGAGCGCTCAAGTGTTCCTGGAAAGCAAACGTGAAAGCATTGCAAACATGGTCTAATTGAAATCCACTTTCCACTTTGAGCAAATATTCACAGAACAATTTTCCTACTATTTACTTTGCTTTAGTTGACATTATGGGCTAAAATCTCACTGATGTGCACTAAAGAAAGACGTCAGAGCAGAACCCTCTTCAATAATGCAGGTGCAATATTCCTGGAAGAGGCAAGTCTCTTGAACAGGCATGTTATGTTTTAACCCGCTCTCTACTTTCATTCAGAGGACAGCCTAAAAGGAGACTGTTTAACAGCTAAGTGAACTCTCTTTGTTGTTTCAACCACACATCAAAATATAAGAAACCATGTTATACCTCTCTCTAAGCTCCCCTTCAGTATTACTTGATAAAGTTATTCATCTAGCTTCTTTCATAATTACCAGTGATCAGCTTATTGCTGGTGTTAAGATAAGCTTGTTCAGAACACATATTTGTTGCTGACATGAGAGGACACAATACAAGGAATGATCAGGGGTGTAACATTTACAGTAGATAGACCAACAGACAGACAGATAGGTAGATGGATAAAGCTATTCCCCCTGAAACATCTTGCTCTCTGGAAATATCCAAAAATCTTCAGTCCAATCCATCCAACCTTCCTGTACAGAGAGGTTTCAGTGCATTAGGAATCTCATCCTTTCTAGGAACATGATGAGGCCTGTAGAGCAAAAGGAGCCTCCAGAGGGCAATTCTGATCTTAGCTGACCAGAACTACTTTCTGGATATGCCCCTATTTCCCCATCAAGGAGAAGGAGACCTTACAGTTACATAATGCCCAGTGGACGTGCCGTAGAAAAGTGCTGGTGTTGGGGAGAGAAATTCAGATCCTATTGTCTCCAGTGTCAATATGTAAGAATGTCCATACTCCTGCTATCAAACTCCCTTGTAAAATTGTTTTCTTTGTATCCTTCTTGAGATGTACTAGTCTAGTGAGAGTCACTCATTCATGCTGGCAATTCCCTGCTACTTTGATTGCCTTTTAAGCTAATTTCTGCTTATTTACTAATTTATTACAGACTGTTAAGTGAAGCACTGAAAGGGATAGGAGAACACTTGGAGGAAGAAAACTTTAAGAAAGTTTGTTACAAGTTGTGTTTATATTTCTCACGGTGAAGGCTGCATTGCTATTGTCACAAAGCCTATTAACAGTTTTTGGGGAGATTTTGTTGCAAACCTACTGAACACCACTTTTCCTTAGCTTTGTGAATGGCCCTTCTGGGTTACAGCTCAGCCATTTAGATGGGTGTCCTTATTTGTCCCCAGATTTGTACTACACACAAGTTGAAGCCATTGGCTGATAGGAAACAAATAAAAAGCAATTTACCCATAATCTTTGACATAACACACAACCTTTGCTTTCAGACCAGATAATTGTAACATATGCAATTCACTCTCATGGTTGTACAAATTTATAGCTACCAAAACTTTTTTATTGGTCCGTATACCCTGTTGCTCCAACTATATCCACTGACTACATGCAGATAATAAAAATATCTCTACTGCAATAGTTCTTACAATATGGTGTTTCTCATTGCAATAAATTTCCTTCAACAAGGTTGCAAGATATGAAGTCAGCTCTCTCCCGAGGTGATTTCTTTTTTCTTTTATGTTCTGAGTACTCAGTCATTAAAAAATAGTTTTCTACATACTAAATAGTGTCACCCAGTCATTTTCATTTGTTAAATAAAGCACTATAGCTTGGATTTTAGGTCC